>VWZW01004677.1:180187-197928 GCA_013397115.1 Edolisoma coerulescens | reverse complement strand
TGGTGGTGGTGGAGCACGGCCCCAGCCCCAGCAGGGCCTGTCCCACCCGCTGGCTGTGCCTCCGGCCGCGTTCCTGGGAGGAAGAGCGGCGCTCACGCTGTGCTGGAGCGGTGTTCAGCGCTGTGCCAGCAGGTGTGAGGCAGGAGGTGCTGGGGCAGGTCAGAAATGAACGTCTGAACAGAGCCTGGGAGGGAGCAGCCAGCGGGCTCCTCCTGGAGCGCATCCCTCTGATTTCTCAGTCTCTGTGTTATCTCCCCCCACAGGAAACGTGGCACCCCCAGGCCCCGGGGCCTCCACTCCCCATCCCCATCCACACCCGGCTCTCCACTCCCCATCCCCATCCATCCCCCGGCCCCCCCTCCCCACCCCCCNTCCAGGCCTTCCTTGGGGATGGGGACTCCAAACCTCTCTGGGCAGCCCCTGCCAAGGCCTGGCCTCCCTTTCCAGGAAGAAATTTCCCCAATATCCAACCTGAGCCTCCCCTGGCCCAGCCTGAGGCCGTTCCCTCTCCTCCTGTCCCTGTTCCCTGGGAGCAGAGCCCGACCCCCCCGGCTGCCCCCTCCTGTCAGGGAGTTGTGCAGAGCCACAAGGGCCCCCCTGAGCCTCCTTTGCTCCAGGCTGAGCCCCTTTCCCAGCTCCCTCAGCCGCTCCTGGGGCTCCAGCCCCTTCCCAGCTCCGTTCCCTGCTCTGGACACGCTCCAGCCCCTCCGAGTCTTCCTTGGAGCAGCCCAGAACTGGACACAGGACTGAAGGTGCCTCAGCCTCAAGGTGTGGCCTCACTCTTTATGCCAAGGCAGGGATTTTAGGAAGAGCTCCATGCTGGGCAAACACCACCCTGAACTGCTGAGGACCCTTCCCCAGCAGTGCTCACTCTGGGAGAGAGGGAGATCAGGAACAACAACCCTAAAACTAAAACTTATCAAAGAGAAGACTGAACGAAACCCTTTTTAACCCCCTGCCTAAGACACCTCCTCAGTCCTCACCTCCAGCCCACCTCACACCACCCTCGGTGGCCGCTGTGTCACTGAAAGGGTTAATTGGGACGGCACTTTCCGCCCAGCCCCCTCGCTGGCCCAGCACCGAGAGCTCCTGGCCCTGGGCTCCCTCTCCCCCTTCCCCTGGCTCCCGGTGCCGGTGGAGGCTGTGGCCGCTCCGCAGCCAGCTCCGCTCGCTGACTCAGGAGCAGCTCTCGGCTCCGCACATCCCTCCCCGGCCTTCGGCTGACACTTCTCTCCAAAACGTGCTGGAGAGAGGCAGGAGGAGCACAAACACGGGCACGGAGCAGGGCTGGGGCTGGGCCCAAACCGGGCTGACACCGGTTTCTTTCCTCTCCACGGGCAGATCATCAGTTCTGCTCACAAGAGGAGAAACCCAGCTCCAAGGAAAAGGAAAGGTCCTCACGTCACTTCTTCCATCAGGCTGACACCTCTTCATCCCGGGGAATTTCACATCTGTTACATAATTCAGGGAACATGTGGTTATTTTCCAGGCTTATTAATAGCCCAAAGCCCACAGCTTAAAATGAAAATGAGCAGCTGCTCCAGACTTCACCCCTGGAGCAGGTACGGGGCTGGCTGGGGCTCAGGGCTCCCTCACGCCACAGCTCCTCCTCACGAGCCAGGAAGGACACGGCTGGGACTGGTGCTGGGACAGCTGCGCTCCCACATTTCCCTCGGTGCCTTTTTCCTTTCCCATCTCGTTTTTCTTTCCAGCAGAGGCAGAGGGTGGTGGAGAGGATCACAGATATGAGAGTGATGCCATGATGCTTTTTTGCCTTTTTTTATATCCCCCTTTTATGCCCCTTTCTATAGCCTTTTATATAGCTTTTATGTATCCTTAGTGCTTTTAGCCCACACACTTGTAATTCCCTGAGTCTGATACCCCCTGTTCCGTTCAGCCAGGAGACCAAACGCCCTGGAAGCCTCGCTCCTAAGGGTCAGACAGCCCCAGACACCAAGGTCCTCTCCAGAACACATCCTGTAAACTAAAGTAAGCCCATCCAGGGGAAAAATTCCTCAGAATGGGAAATTCATTCAAGACTCTCATTGGGGAATCTTTGCTAAGTATACTAATTTGCAAGGCCTATAAGTTGGATACGTGATTGATTGTGTGGTGCATTCTGGTGTGCATTTCAGCACACTCCACCTGGCAAAGTGGTGCACCAAGGGTCCTAAATAAATACCGAGGTAAAAACCCCTTCCTCCCTTAACCGTGTCTGGCTTTTAATTTTAAGGCCAGGAAAAGGCAACAAGAGAGGGCTGGGGAAGTGCAGGGAGGAGGGGAGGGAGATGGGGATCATTGAACCCTTCATCCCAAACACCTCCATTCCCAGGTCACCCCGTCACTCCCAAGATGCCCAACAGGGCTTGCAGCACTTCCATGCCAGGATTTAATCCTGAATGCCTGCGCTGCCCTCCCCTTGAGGAACAGGCTGAGGGAAGGCCCTTGGCACCTGGAGGGAAGGTGGGAAGGTTGTCTGTGGCTCTGTTCCTGTGGGGAGGGAAGGGCACTGCCATGAGCACACCTCTGCACCCCGGAGTGATGCCTTGGGTGCTCCCTGGCAGTGATTCCAGGTGGGATTCAGGCTGTGCTGGGACACTCAGGGGTGTCCAAGACATTCCTGAGGCACAGCCCACGGCGCACATCAGGCAAAGGGAGAGACAAAGCCCCCCGGCCACCTCCAGCCCACCCAGGATCCTTTAATGGATCATACAGATGATCTCCTCACTCTCTGATGGTCTCAGCAGAACCCAAAGTTCATCTTGATCCAGTCCCAAATCCCTGCGGGGCTTTAGGCCAGCACAGGAAACCCAAACCTGGCAAACGATGGGACTGGTGGGAGCCTCTTCACTTCCTGGCAGCCGATAAAAGCCAGGAAGATCTGCCCAGAAGGGGCGAGGCCCCCAGACCCCGGCGGTGTCCAGGGAGGAGGAGGAGGTGGCCCTGGTGCCCTGGGCAGCTCTGAGCCAGCGGGAGGAGGGGGCTGTGCCCGAGGGGTCTGGCAGGGATCGGGAACAGCAGAGAGCAGGGCCGGAGCTTCAGGGCTCAGGAATCAGGAGCTGCTCCGGCTCCAGGGACAAGAAATGCCTGAATATCCCCGGGACAGAGCGCAGAGCCCACACAGCCCATCCCACAGGGAAAACAGGCAGGAAATTGGGGGTTTCTCCGTGTTCAGTGAATACCCAGTGATTTACACAGGGCAAGGCAGCAGCAGGAGAACACGAGGGACACCCGGCCGAGACACGGTGGGAGCTGGGAGCTGACTCCACTGCGAGGGAGAATTCCTGGCCCGAGCCCTTCCTTCCAGGGGAGCGGGGAGATGCCTTCAGCCAGCACATCCCAGCTCCTGCCTCGCTGCTGCTCCAAAGCTGAGCCTCGGGACTGCAAATTGCAATTTCCATGTGGTCAGGAAGCACAGGACATTGACCATGCCCTGGGACACCTGGGAAGGGGAGCATGGACAGGACCTGGAGCTGGGCTGGGACTTATCCAGGAATCTCCAGGCCCTGCTGCGTTGGTTGTTCCCAGCCCAGGGATGGGCTGAGCTCCCCACTAGAGAGCTTCCCATGCAATCTAAAATGATCTGCTTGAAAAAAATTAAATGACCAATTCCTGTAAAGCTGAACTCACCAAATCCAAACTGCTTCAGCTGATCCCAAACTGCTTCCCAAGCCAAACCAGAAGGGACCATTTTGGCAGAGAGCTGTCAACTTCAGCTCAGTTTGACTGAGGGATTCTTTTTTCCCTGCCTGTAGCTGCCTTTTCCATCCCCACCCAGCTGCAGGTTCACTCATTTTTCCTTTTACAGGCAGCACTTTGTATTTTCCCTGCTCACCAAGCCATGCTTATATGACCTCCTGGATCTGTAACAATCATTTCTTATTCCTTCTCCTGCACCTGGGCTGATCCTCTAAGCTTTGCTGGAAGGATTTGGACAAAAATTTTTTGACATCCTGGGATTCTTTCACAGAACCTTCCCTTCCAGCTGTTATTTTTTGCCTTCATTTCCTGTTCCCAAAATCTGCAGGGTGGCAGTTCTGGGGTCAATTGGACTTAAACAATTACAGTTTAACTTAAACAATTCAGTTTATTGGCACAAACACAGAGCCACAGGATATCAGGGAAGGAGTGTGCCGAGTACCTAAAATCTCTTGGAAATTTAGAAATCATCTAATTATGTCTGTTACCCGACAAGGGCTCCACACACTGCTCACTGTCTTTAGAAAAAGCAACTGGCAACAGCAGAAAAATTATTAATTGACAATTCTGAGTGATTGACCTCCTGTTCCTATTGTGCGTTTGCCACGGAATGAAAGAAAAACAGGAAAGAGTCTTGCCAAGGTATGGGGAGGAAAAAAACAACAACAAAAATGAACGAGATTTTGTTGGCAGAAGTCGCAAATTATCCCTGCTCCCTTGCACCCAGCTTCCGTCACAGAACTGCCGCGTGCTGCAGCACATCCCTGGAAACGCTTCTGCTGCGAAGGCGGGAGCACCGGTGTGTGCAGGGCAAGAGGCTCCTGTCCTCACAGCCCCAGCCAGGAGTGAAGCAAGAGCAAAAGAACCCAAGAGAAATCGGTTTTAGGTCCAAACCCGGCGGGTGTGGGTCGGAGCCAGGCTCCAGCAGGTGTTTGTGAGGATGGCCAGGCTGGCGTGCCAAGGAAATCAGCGTGGAACGGCAGAGAGCTGCTCTGACTCAGAGCCGCAGCCTCGGACGGCCAAGGGAGGGACTCACCAGACTCGGGGCTCTCAGAGAGGCTGGTGCCTGGGATGGCCACCTAAAAACCAGAGACTGGACAGGAATAAGGGGATAAAAGCAGCTATTTCTTTGAACGCCTTCAAAGGCACACCCTGGGCAGGCCAAAGGCTCCACCCCAGATGGACCCTGGGTCACAGGTTCCTCACACTTCTGTAAGTTTGGTCCATTTGCATATCAGGGTTAATTCTCCAATTATAACCTCAGTTCATGATGTCATTTCCCCAAGTTTGCCCCCCTTCAGAGGCTTTTAGTTTACACATTTTGGGGCCTGGGACGGTCTGGGTGTCCTTGGAGAGCAAACCCAGAGAGGTTTGTTGTGTCTGACCAGCACGAGAGAACAGCAGCTCCCAGGGCACAGGAACCTTCAGAGTTACACACTGGGCAGTGCAGGGTTTGAAAAATATAAAAGTTAAAACCTAAGGCATCAAGGCCCAGGCTCCAGCAGGGATTCAGCAGCAGTCTGGGGGCTCAGATATGCTCAGCCAGCCAAGGAGCCTCTTCAATCCCATCTCCACACCCTGCTCCTGACTGCAGCAGCAGCTCCTGGATGTTCCAGTGGGGAAGCCAAACTCACCCCAGCCCATGTTACCACTCCTTGTGGTGGCACTGACCCAGCAGGAGAGATTCCAGGCTGGGATGTCAGCTCAGGAGAGGGTTTGTCAGGGAGGGACAGAGGTGGATCTGCTCCACGGTGGGAATGACAGAAACAGGGGCCAAGGGTGGCCCCAGTGCCCTCCCCAAGGAGTCCTGCAGGGTCTGAACCCCAGGAGCAGAGCTGAGTGCTGGTGGCACTCAGGGAAAAGAGGAGAAATTGGATCTGAGCTCCATCCAAAAGCTCAGTCAGGAGCAGATGAAAACAAAGCTGCAGGGGAGGTGCAGCCAGGAGACAGGGTGGGAGCGAAGGTACAGGAGAGATCTGAGATCCTGCCACAGGGAAAGCCCAGCTGGACACAGATCCACAGCCCAGGCTGGGTCTGGAGGCCCAAGGCTGGGCTTAAATGGGCTCCATGGGCAGGGTGTGGGTGGGACCCAGCTGAGGACGCTCGGGGCATCACAGAATCCTGGAATATCCCCCGTGGGAAGGGACCCCAGGGATCATCCAGCCCAACCCCCGGCCCTGCACAGACCCCCCAACAACCCCACCCTGGGCATCCCTGGCAGTGCTGCCCAAATGCTCCTGGAGCTCTGGCAGCCTCAGGGCCGTGCCCATTCCCTGGGGAGCCTGGGCAGTGCCCAGCACCCTCTGGGGGAAGAACCTTTCCCTGATCTCCAGCCTGACCCTCCCTGGCACAGCTCCAGCCATTCCCTGGGTCCTGTCCCTGTCACACAGCAGAGCTCAGAGCTGCTCCTCCTGTTCCCCTCACCAGGAAGCTGGAACTGGGATCAGTCTCCCCTCAGTCTCCTCCAACAGACCAAGTACCCTCAGCAGCTCCTCTTCCCCTCAAGGCCCTTCCCCATCTTTGTGGCCTCCTTTGTATGCGCCCTAATGGATCGATGTCTTTCCTACATTGTGGTGCCCCAAACTCCCCCCAATATTCGAGGTGAGGCCACCCAGCCCAGCCCAGAGCAGAGCAGGACAATCCCTCCCTGGTGACACGGGGCCTGGTGGCCCCAGGACAGGGTTAGTCCCCCCAGGGCTCTGACAGCACCAAGGCTTGATCCCAGCCTTTGGAAACACGGGAAGCACTGGGATCCAGGTGCTGAATACCTAAAACCTTGTCACCTGTGCTGGCATCTCACAGTGCTCCTCTGGAAGTGGCCCTGTGCTGCAGAGTCACATTTATGGAATCCCTGAGAACTCCAAGACCATCAGCTCTGACCTGTGCCTGATGCCCACCCTGTCCCCAGCCCAGGGCACTGAGTGCCAGGTGACAGAAATGATCCAGGGCTGTTCCAGCAGCACTCGGTGCTCCTGTGGAAATCAGGAACTGGTTTTCTTGGCTCAGGAAAGCAAATGTGAGGATCTGTAAAGAAAATGGATGCAGTCTCTCCACCTCAGTGCGTGCTCTGTGCCACTGACTGAAGTCACTGCATGTGAATTTACATGTTTTCCTAAAACGGGACTTGGCTGGCAGCTCCTGAGATCTCTAAAATAACTTTTTCTGTGCTGCTGTTGTTCTCCAGCAGCACTTTGAGCTATTACTTATCAAAAGGGGCCTCGTTTCCCCAAATTAAATAAATATTCCATAAAGCCTGGGATGTATAAATTACTCCAATATGCTTTTAAACACTCTGGGGTTTTGGTAAGCAAAATCTATTCTGAATTTAAACTCTGCAGCTTTACCTCATGCAGTATCACTCTGCAAAAGTTTTAATTTGATTATACATCTCATTAACTGTGCTCTTGTGTGTCCTCCCCTTTCTCTCCTGTTCTACTTACTTTGAAATGAAAGCAAATCATCTCTCACACAGCACTGCAATTTTCATCAGAATTCTTCTGCGAGCTGTTAGCAAAAAATATTTAAGGCTGACCCCGACAACCATTCTCATTTTCCTTCAAACATTTCAATTATTACTTAATTTAGGCCTGCCTGAATAGTCCTGCCACCACTAATTTGACCACTGTCACAGCAGTGCAGGAGTGACTTCAAAATGAAAGGGGTTTGAAATTGCCATCGGTGAACGAGGGGTGATGTTAAATTATGGCTTCACTCAGTATTGGTGAGGCCAGAACTCCAATCCTGGGGTCAGTCCTGGGCCCCTCAGGACAACACAGACCCTGAGGGGCTGGAGCGTGTCCAGGGCAGGGAACAGAGCTGGGAAGGGGCTGGAGCCCCAGGAGGGGCTGAGGCGATGCTTTAGGTTTTAACTGTTATATTTTTCAAACCCTGCACTGCCCAGTGTGTAACTCTGAAGTTTTGTGTGCCCTGGGAGCTGCTGTTCTCTCGTGCTGGTCAGACACAACAAACCTCTCTGGGTTTGCTCTTCAAGGAGACCCAGACTGTCCCAGGCCCCAAAATGTGTAAACCAACATCTTTAGAAGGGAGGCAAACTTGGGATAATTACATCATTAANCCCAGACCCCGGCGGTGTCCAGGGAGGAGGAGGAGGTGGCCCTGGTGCCCTGGGCAGCTCTGAGCCAGCGGGAGGAGGGGGCTGTGTCCGAGGGGTCTGGCAGGGATCAGAACAGCAGAGAGCAGGGCCGGAGCTTCAGGGCTCGGGAATCAGGAGCTGCTCCGGCTCCACGGACAAGAAATGCCTGAATATCCCCGGGACAGAGCACAGAGCCCACACAGCCCATCCCACAGGGAAAACAGGCAGGAAATTGGGGGTTTCTCCGTGTTCAGTGAATACCCAGTGATTTACACAGGGCAAGGCAGCAGCAGGAGAACACGAGGGAAACCCGGCCGAGACACGGTGGGAGCTGGGAGCTGACTCCACTGCGAGGGAGAATTCCTGGCCCGAGCCCTTCCTTCCAGGGGAGCAGGGAGATGCCTTCAGCCAGCACATCCCAGCTCCTGCCTCGCTGCTGGAGTCCCCAGCCCCGGGGGCTCGTACAGACATGGGGCAGTGCTGGCCTTGGCAGGGCTGGGGGAACAATAAAGAACTCTTGGATGGAAAAACATCAACTCTGGAAGCAGAAAACAAATTCTGAGATGGCCAGGACCCATCCAAGATGTAAGAATTGCTCCTATGACTGCACATATCTGTACACCATGTATATTTATATGTACACACACGTGACTCTGCATAGATGTATTTCGTTAAGGATGTAAATATTATATTAATTATATAAATGTATAAATATACAAACACACAATATTCGGATCATTAGATAATTAAAAATTATAAAGCACATTAAAAATTGAGAAGCTGCTTAACTAGAAGTAAAAAAGGAGAAGTTAAAAGATTAAAATAACTGCTTTGAACTCTCTGTTGCAGAACCTGGAATAATCACAGACTGCCAAACCAACCAGAGGCAACAGGAAAAAAGGTTGTGCAGCAGCCCAGCAGAGCAGGAGAGTTAAAAGGGAGGAAAGAGATCCCTGGATGTGACAAATTGCTCGGACAGCAGCAGTGGGGTTGGCCAAAAAGGGGTCTGAACAACAACCTGCTAAAGAGGTAACACCCAAACCTCGTCAGAAGCACCAGGGAATTGTTTCCATTCCTTTTCCTTCTGGAGGAGATGGGAAAAGGAGGCAGAAACGAAGGTGAACAGTCAGTTTTCATAATGGAAACAACTTCCCACCACAGCCCCAGAGAGCCCTGGAAAATAGACCCGCTCAGTTACTGGGGAATTACCTGGGGACTGCAGGTGTGTGAGTGCAACGACAGCTTCTGTTAATGGCACAGCACGAGCAAAACCTCAACTGGTGCAACAGCTGCACAAAAATCTCCCAAAATCCAGCGTCTGAGGTATAAAGAGCTGAATTTCAGAGCCAAGCCCTGCACAGGAAAAAAGACCCCACGGCCCCCCTACTGAACACTGAGCTCCGGAGCCAGCACGGCTGCCCAGGAAGGGTCACTGGGGGCGTGGAGGCTGCTTTGGACACTGCAAGCTCAGCACAGCCACGGGAATTCCAGTGGGAGAGGAAACACAGAACAAATTGGAGCTGTGCTGCAGTCGGGCTCCGCTGGGCACCTGCGGGATGGGCAAATCCCTGCTCGGAGCACTCGGGAAGGGCAGTCACAGAACGGGGAAGGGTGGGAGGAGGGAAGGGAGCTCGGACAGAGACAGAGGGTGAATTCTGCACAGAAACAGACTGACACGTCAGGGCCCTTCAGTCTGGCAAAGAGATGCTTGAAAGGGATGTGGGAGACATTAAACCAGAGTTTTATCACATCCTCAGCACCAGGGAGCAAAGGGAACAGAGAACAAACAATTACTGTTTCTCACAGCACCAGACCCAAGAGGGACCCGAGGAAATTACCAAGAAATCGTTTAAAAAACAGAAAAAGGCAGAGGAAGGATTTTTGCAAATAGTGCCCAATTATGCTGTTGAATTTTTCCTGGAAGTCATCAAGTGCTCAAAAGAGGAATAAAATAAGGCACTGAGAGTGGCAGACAGCCTTCAGCTCAGGAAGTTTTCAGGAGGGATGGAGAGGAGCTGGGAAGCTGGAGGAGGAATGGGCTACACTTGCCCTCCTCCAGAAGAGGAGGGGAGAGGGGAATTTGTCCTCACTAGAGAGAGAGTCCCAAGGATGGGGCTCCAATATCAATGCCCTGAGTCTCCATGGCTTTTTCCTACTGCCAGAGAAGCAAATATTTCCTCCTGGAGCTGCTGGGCTGCAAGACATGTTCCAGCAATTTTATGTGGATGACAGTTTGGACATAAAGTGTTTGACTAATGGTCACGAAAAGCCCAGTGAATCATCACCTGTGGCCCTGTGCTTTGCACAGAGCAGGTTCTCTTCATAATTCACACTTTAAACTCAGCTAATCTGTTCTTTCAAATCCCTCAGGGTGAATCTTCGGCAAGGCATCACCAAAAACAAACAGCTTTAAGGGACTTCCATCAGCTTGCCTTGGGCAGCGGCCGGAGGGGTGGCAGGGAGAGACGAGGGAAGCCCCCGGGGAGACTCGGGTTTCCGCAGGTCCCAGGGGGAGCTCTGGGCTCTGGCTGCCGGACCAGAGCCCGCTGTGCTGCACAAACACCGTGCAGAGGGGGATGCTCCCCCTGCCAGCACTGCCTGGGGCTGGGGCTGGGGCTCAGGCAGTGCCGGGTCTGCACTCCCCTCACAGCTCCCTCTCCCACCCTGCCATTAATTTTTATAAACAAACCTTGTTTGGGGGTTTTCTCTCAGAGGCAGAGAACACACGAAGGGGGCACCCACAGGGGACAGTCCTTGGGACAAGGACAGGGCCAGAGGGAACCTTGTGCTCCTTACAACAGCCCCACTGCAGAGCTTCTCTGGAACGTCTGGGAGAGCCCAGGGAGCCTCCCCAGCCTCCCCTTCCTGCTCATTCTGCCTGCAGCTCCCACGGTCACCACTTCCCTCTCCCAAAAAACCAGGCTGCCAATCCAAAGGGATCCACCCTGGCCCTTGGAGACCCAGGATTCCAGAGGTGCCGAGCCAGAGGAGCAGCACAAGGATGCCCACGGGCCCAGTGCCCATGGGTGGGTGGGAACCAAGGTCCCACCTGTGCCCACTGTCCATAGATGTCCACGGACACAGCAGCTCCTCTCGTCCATCCTGCACCATCACCACGGGGTTGCCAAGGCCTCTCATGGAATTCCAGAATCCCAGACTGGTTTGGGTTGGAGAAGCCCATCTCACTCCACTCCAGGGACACCTTCACTACCCCACAGTGGCTTTGACCCCTGGCACCCGAGCCTGGAGCAGCCTGGGAGGCCCAGCCCTGACCCAGAGCAAGCTGTGCTGGGTTTGTAAGGGCTGACACGGGGCTGAAATAGGGTCAGTGTTCCCAAAGGGATCAGCAGGGCTGCCCAGGGCTTCCTGAGGCCTCTGGCTGCTCCCAGCCCCCCTAGAGCTGCAGTGGTTTCCTCAAGCATGAAATGAGACCCCAGGTGGAGCCCCCACTGCCTTTTGTGCCAAAGCAGGAATAAGCCCTCATCATCCACCCGGTTCAGCTGGACTGGGAAGAGCAGGGACAGCATTTCCACAGATCCATCTCCTTCCTGCATCCCAGAGAAAGCCCCAATCCTGTACAGCTTCCATTCCAGAAGGGAATAGGGTATTTATCAAATATCCCAAAGGGAGCACTGATGCTTCAATAGGTCACAGGACAAAACTGCACCTTCAGTCCATGGTACAACCTAACGGAGAAAAGAATCCATCCCCTCTTCCTGCTCGTCTTCATGGGTTATCCAAACTGCCCGGATCTCCCTTCCCACTGATTATTCATCAGGAACTGGGAACAGCTGCGGGCTCTGTGGGGTGGGAGCAGTGGGGCTCCTGCTGTGCCAGGGCGCAGCTGAACGGGGTCCTGCCCCATCAGGCTTTTCTCTGGAATTTTCTTTGAGGCCAGGATGGGTTGGGATTAATCCCACTGGTGTTATTTGCATGACAACGGCTCTGGGACCGGCACCTTTTGTTCCAGAAAATGGGATTTTGCATGTGAACTCATTGAGAGGAACTCACCAAAACAACACGGCTCTGCATGGACCGAGGTGCCAAGGGACAGTGCCACCCAGCAGAGGCTGCCTGGCACTGCCACAGCTCCACTGACAGCAGTTAACTCGTGTGACAGTCACACGTCACAGCAGCCTCGTGTCCTTCACCGGGGCAGAGGAACTTTGCCCTTCCCAGGAGCCACCAGCTGGGAATAGATCCCTGCCCATGCTGGCACTCTGCCAGAGGCTCAGGGAGGGATCCTGCCCCTCTGCCCAGCCCTGGGGCACCTCTGGAGGGATCCTGCCCCTCTGCCCAGCCTGGGGGCACCTCTGGAGGGATCCTGCCCCTCTGCCCAGCCCTGGGGCACCTCTGCAGTGCCGTGCCCAGCTCTGGCTCCTCAGCCCAGCAGGGCCAGGGAGCTCCTGCAGCGGGGCCAGCGCCGGCTGTGAGGATGAGGAGGGCCTGGAGCATCTCCGTGCCCAGGCCAGGCTGAGGGAGCCGGGGCTGCTCAGCCTGGAGAGGAGCCCCAGCTGAGAGGGGCCCTCAGCCCTGGCTGTCCCTGGCTGCAGGGAGGGCTCAGGGCAGGGCCCGGGCTCTGCTCCGGGGCCCAGCAGTGGCACCAGAGGGACGGGCAGGGGCTGAGCCCAGCAATTCCCCTGCCCAGGAGGCAGAACTTCTGCCCTGGGCACTGCCCAGCCCTCCACAGGCTGCCCAGGGAGGGGCTGGAGTCTCCCTCAGCGGGGATATTCCAGAGCCCTCTGGACACAGCCCTGTGCCCTGTGCTCTGGGATGGCCCTGCCTGAGCAGGGAGGTGGCACCAGGGACCCTCTGGGGTCCCCTCCAGCCTGGCCCAGCCTGGGATTCCGGGATTCTGTGACACTCTCCTGCTGCCTCCTCCTGCACAGCCCCACGCCTGGAGCCAGCCCAGGTGCCAGGGGGGTTGCAGATCATTACAAGCCACAAACACCCCCAGGGCAGCCGGGCCGGTGACTCCTCGACAGCTCCAGCTCCAGGCAGCTCCTTGTTCTTAAGAACCAGCAGCTTTCTTGTGTTTAACCCCTGGGAGACCTTTCCTCTTCCCGAGTTAATCCCTTCCCAGCTCCAGAGGCTGCTGTGCCACAGTGGATTTATGAGGGAGCAAATATAAAACCACTTTCTGAACAGGCTCCTGTCTCATTGCAGCTCTGGGGGTGCCGGCCCCTTCCTGCCTTTGCTCCTGCAGTGGAGCCTCCAGGAGAAACCTTTCCAAAGTCAGCAGGGGCCTCCCGCCAGCTCCCAGTGAAGCATCAGCAGCTCTGAGGGTTTATTAATCCCCTCTGAAACAGTGCCTGAGGCTCCCAAAGCGTTTGGGCAGTTCTCAGAATGGAGTCCAGGCTTTGACTGGAGCCAGGAGTGGAGTCCGGCAGTTCCTGAGCACAGGAGGATTTTAAGGGTGAAACCTGCATCAAACTGGGCAACATCTGTACATGACTTCCTTGAAAATCTGCTCTCAAGGATCCCCAGGGCATCCAACACGATCTGGTTGAACTCTGTTTAACACCAGCCTCCAGCAGACACCGATTCCTGGCAGTCCCTGGGTGACCGTGGAACACAAGGTTTGCATTGTCCGGGCAGCCTCTCACCACCTGCCCTTCAAAGGGGGGGTTCAAATAATGCACTGAGAGTGGCTGCTGTTCAAGAGGCTGAAACATGTCCTGAAGGAGGGGGGGAAAGGATGAAAACATCAGAGAAGACAAGAGCACAGCGTGAGGGGCATGAACCTGCTCGGAAAGGCCACCCGAGCCCAGCCAAGCCACCCAGGTGAGCACAAGAGATGACCATGACCAGGATGATCCATCCCTGCAGGTCCAGATCCATCCCTCCAGATCCATGGCTGGATCCTGCTGTCCCCTGGCCGTGACTCTGCCCCCCCAGCCTGACACACGGTGCTGGTGCCTGTCCCTCCACCCTGCCCTCCATAACCCTGCGCTTCCACTCACACGCTGCCTTTGTACCCTTCCAGACTTCTGCGGACTGCTTTTAATTTATCAGACTAATTCCAACTGCAATTCCCTGCCAGAGATGGAGAACGGGCTTGACAAACATCCCTCGCTCTAAATAGAAGAATCTATTAGATTCAAGCGGCTCAAAGCAGTAAATTTAGGTTTTATCTCCGTCAGATCCATCTTGGTCCCTTCCTGCTCCAGACACCCCGCTGGGTTCCTTTTGTTTAAAGGTGACTGGCAAAAGGAAAGCAGAAATGAGAGCTCTGCCTTGTGTGCCTGGGCTCTTTCCACTCTGCAGAGTCAAGGAAGTAGGAAAGGTTATTGCCTGCAATAAAAATAGAATTATTTTTCTGCCTCTTCCTCAGAAATTCAGCTCCTGTTTGGAGCAGGAAAATCTCAGCTGGTTGGGGATGGACAGGCAGGGCAGGTTGGAGCAAAGGGCCTGGTGGGACCTTTAAACTCAGCCTTTGTGCCCACCTGGGATGGTCCCTCGAGGTGCTGTCACAGAGCCTGGGGAAGGGAAGGGCTCTGGGGCTGCTCAGAACCTGTCCCACAGAGCGTTCCTGGGGACTGCTGGGGACTCTGCCACACTCGCTCAGGGCCCGCTGCTCAGTCAGGGCTCAAATTCACCCTTCCCACCTGCACTAGCCTCAGGGGCCACCTCCAACACCTGCCCGCATGGGGAGGGACAGGCTTGGCTCTACTCACCATTCCTGGGTGAAGAAACGGGGGAAAAATGCCAAAGAGGCCTTTTCATCCCACAAAGAGGAGTTCACACTCAGTGATCTCCCTTTGGAAAAGAAGCCCTGATGCAGGGCACCTTTAATGTGAGCGATGGATCCCAGGTGAGCGATTCCCTGCCAATCCTCCCCGTTCCTCTTGTCCCCGGGGTGCCGCAGCTCAGCCCTCCGAGCTCAATCACAGAGCACAAAGCACCGACTGCTGATCTCAGAAACATCCCCTCGCCCCCCGTCTCAATCTCAGCGCTCCCAGAACGAAATGGAAAAGCCAAACCTGGGCACCCAGCCCTTCCCCTCGCACAGCGCTGCTCCTTCCCCGCTCAGGCATCCAGCAGGACGCAAATCCGGGCTCGGGCAGCAGAGGAGGCTCAGGGGGGAGGTGGGAGCTGCCATGGAAGCTCCATCCTCCCGCTGGGATCAGCTCCCGGCTGCTCTCCCTGGATCCCAGGCTCTGCTGTGTTTCCAGGCTGCTCCTGGGAGCGCTGGAGATGCGAAGGGCTGGGCCCGGGAACGATCCGTCCGTGCCAGGACGCATTCCCTGAGAGTCAGCAAAACTTTTCAGCCCTTCATTTCATTCTATTATTTCTGCTGATGGCACTATAAATAATTACTCCCCACCCTCTCTGTGTGCTTGAGCTGCTTTGCTGAAAAAAGATGCACATTTTGTTCATCTTTCAACACCCTGCTCGTGTTTTTTGGTGGTTTGCAAACCCTGCTCTGCGTTCTCCAGCTCTGCAGGATGGAGGGAACAGGTTCCAGGGGCCTCCCCCGAGCAGAGTTTGCCTGCAGCCCCGCTCAGACCATGCAAACGGGGCTTTTTAACTTCCAGGCACTTCCAGGTTTCCTTGCCAGGTCATTTTCTTCCCTTGGAGCTGGGAACAATGGAGCCATTATCCCATCCCGGTCACAGGGGACGAGCTCCTGCCTGATGTCACCCAAGTCACAGACGGCTAAAGCACCACCAAGGGGCTGGGAACTGCTGAGGAAAGCGGGGCACCCCAACACCCCCAAAGCCCTGGGGTGCCCAGCATCCCTCTGCCTGCGCAGCCCCGCACTCCGTGAGCTCTGCACGGAGCCGTGCCGTGGATTTCCCTCCGTCCTGGCACCTCTGCTTTTCCCTGCAGGCTCTGTGCCTCCTCCTCTCGAGTTTCACTCCTTCGACTGCTCAAGGCAAAGCGTTTTGCTGCCCACAAACCACTTGATCCTGCAGGTGCTGCTGCTCAGATGCTCATTCTCCGACCCACGGCTCCACTCTCCCTGCTCACTTCCAACTTCCCCGTCCCGTCTCTCCCTCGCTTGTGGCAAACGCCATCGGTGAGGAGAAAAACCCCCATTTTCCTGACCCAGCTGTGCAGCCCCACAGCCCTGCGGGCTTTGGGCCGTGCTGAGTCCACAGGATCCCCTCCCCAAGCCCTCTGCCCTGGGAGATGAAGGCGAGGCAGAGTTTTCCCAGTGGATTAGGAAAAGCGGGATTTTTTTGCTGGGCTAACGCCTCAACACGCAGAACACAAACAGCTCCTCTCCTGACTTCCTGAGAGGTGGCCACCATCGAGCACTCCTCAAGGAGATTAGTGGCTGCTATTCCAATCCTATTTCAAGCCTCGAGGAGGCTGCTATTTGTCAAAAGTGTTATTAACCTCCGGTAGGCACCAGGATAAATGTTTGCTGGCACAGCCTCTTTCCCTCCGGGATCCAGGCAGGAGAGAGGCTCCCAGGGACCCAGCCTCACCTGGGACCCGGCTGCAGAGAGTCAGACGGGCTCCATTCAGGTCAGGGCACCTTAAGGATGCACCCACCTGAGACGGGGGCGAAGGAGCGACAATCCATAATTTAAGGGAAAAGCCACGTTGCGTGGAAGTATAAACAGAGAGATCACTCGGCTGAGGAGGAGAGGGGGAGAGGAAAATCACTGGCTGAGCGGGGCAGTTCACAGTTAAATGTTCTCTGGGCACGGGGCTCCTGCTGAAGGGCGATTTATCAGCCCGGCTGAGGCTGGGGTGGGTGGCGGTGCCGGGGAGAGGAGGCTCCGGCGTGCAAACAAGGCTGTCGTTCCCAATAACCCGGGATTCGCTCCGCGAGGCTCTCCAGAACTGCTCTGCATTGCGAGTGCAATGCGCATGGAAGGATGTGGCAAAACTCCCCTAACCTGGGAGAGACGGGGGACGGAGAGCAGCCGAGCGGCGGGGACCAACTTGTGCCGTGATTTATGGGCCAGGCATCCCGACTTATCTTCTGCCGAACGGCAGCTCTGGGGTTTAAGCAGCGAGGGGAAAAAAAGCCACAACTCAGGGTCATGCACTCAATTATTTAAAAGGGAAGGAGGGGAGAGGGAAGGGAGCGGAGGTGGCAGGACAGGCAGCCCCGGCCCCAGGTGCGCGGTGGGAGGGGAGGGTTGGGTTCCTCCTGCCCCGGCCCCGCGTGAGCCGCAGCGACGCGTTCGACTTTCTCCCTGGCAAGGGAAAACACACGGGAAAGGCGGGGGGATGCTTCCAGCTGCCAGCCGGGAGAGGGGAAAGCCGTGCCCGCAGCCCCGTCCCTCCGTGCGTACCTCCTGCCGCCGGTGCCCGCTGCGCCGCCGTGCCCGTCCATGCCGCCTGCCGGGGAGAGAGCCCGAGGTGTCCTGGGGAGGCGCGGGCGGCTGCCGTGACTTGGGAATACAGAACTGGTACAAGCTTTAATTAAAAGAGTCTGAAGGCTCTCTCCTGCTCGCTCGTCCTTTTTTTTGCAGTACCGGATCGGATTTAAAGGGCTAGAAGCCCAATTTGGCACCGCTGCTGCCCCCGGAGCGCCGCGCTGCCGCCGGGCCTGCCAGCGCCAGCAGCCTCCTGCCGCCCGTCGGGGGCATCCTGGCAGCCCGCGGGGCACGATCCGGCAGCACCGGCAGCGGCCGCGGCAGCGGCGCCGAACTGGAAATCACCGCTCCCTCCGGGCACGGTGGGTGGCGAGAGGGGATCCCACAGGCAGCGGGGCGGGCGAGGGCAGCCCGAGCGCTCCTGAGGGTGCTCGGAGCAAAGTTTGTGCTCTGCCAATGCTCTGGAGAGTCTGGAGGAGGAGGATCACGTCCCTCTGTCCTGGTGATGCCACCACCCTGTGCCAGTGCCCAAAGGTGTCGCCTTCCCGGTGCCAGCCCTGGGTGGAGCGGGATTGTTGGGAAGGGCTGCGTCACCCAGGGCGGTGGGAAGGGGAAGGAGGAGAGGAAGGGGAAGGGGAAGGAGGAGAGGAAGGGCTATGTCACCCCAG
>VWZW01004677.1:138608-149503 GCA_013397115.1 Edolisoma coerulescens | reverse complement strand
CACCGGGCACACCCTGCTGGGCACTGGGCACACCCGGCTGGGCACTGGGCACACCCCGCTGGACACCAGGCACACCCTGCTGGGCACCGGGCACACCCTGCTGGGCACTGGGCACACCCTGCTGGGCACTGGGTACACCCNACTGGGCACACCCTGCTGGACACCAGGCACACCCCACTGGGCACTGGGCACACTCCGCTGGGCACTGGGCACACCCTGCTGGGCACTGGGCACACCCTGCTGGACACCAGGCACACCCCACTGGGCACTGGGCACACTCCGCTGGGCACTGGGCACACCCTGCTGGGCACTGGGCACACCCTGCTGGACACCGGGCACACCCCACTGGAGCCTGGCAGGGTCTGAAGGGCTGGACCTGTTGTTTCGGGCTGCTGGGGTGGGATAACACTGCTCCTGAGCCTCATTCCCAAAGCCTCCCGAAGAGGTTGGCAGATGCTCGGAGGCATCGGGAGCTGCAGCTGGCACCCACAGGGCGCTGTTACACCATCCCCAGGATTTGGCTTCTTGGAGATGGGTTTTACAGGGAAGAGCACCAGTGTTAAAAACACCCAAACCTGCACGGAGGCTCCCAGCAGGGATCAGGTTTTGGATCCAGGTCCGGCTCTGGCCCCACCTGCCCTGATCCAGCCCTGTGGGGCTGAAATCCCCTGGCGTTTTTCCCAAGGGATGTGGAATGTTTTGCTGCCAGGCCCTCCCTGCGCAGGAGTCCCAGGAACCCTCTGGCCCCACATCCCACCCCAAACATTCCCCACTGAGGAGAGCCCAGCACTGCCCCCCCAATGCTGCTGAACCAGTTCTGATTTATCTTGAGATAAGAACCTTATCAATATTTGCATCCAGGAAGCCCTAAAAACAGGAGGGAAGGGTTAAATCCAGGCTTGACCCCCTCCTCAAACATCAGGATGATCCAGGGGATGGATCCAGGATCGGTGTCAGCCCGAAGTGGAGTGCTGGGAAGCCCAGGGTGCGGCGAGCCCCAGCCCTCAGCACCCCGAGACGTCCCGTGCCTTGTTCTTCCGCTGGAATCTCACGTCCAGGGGGTCGAATCCCCGTTCCCTGGCCCCAAAGAGGGCCCAGGGAGGAGTCCTGGCCGTGTACTCGGCCGCTGTGAAGGTCCTGGCGCCGCCGCTCCGCTCGTGCTCCCTGACCAGCTCCTGGAAACGGCCGTAGTCGATCCAGGTCCTCCACTCGCCCTCCACCTGGAACTGGAGCAAAGGAAACGNCAGCCAGGCCGTGCTGGGAGCAGCTGGGCGGGGATGAACTGGGGTCCCAGCTGGTGCTGGGTTAATTGTGCCCCGCAGGGAGGTGCAGGGTGAAGGCATCCAGGGGATCCTGCAGGATACAGCCTCAGCAGGGAAACAAAAGGAATTCAGGGGGATAAACACCCAGAGGCAGCAGGGAATTGATTCTGCACCTCTGCTCTGCCCTTGTGAGACCCCCACCCCTCCTTGCAGAGCTGCTTCCAGCTCTGGAATTCTCAGCACTGGAACGACCTCATCCTGTTGGAGCGAGCGCAGAGGAGCCCCCGGAGCTGCTCCAGGGCTGGAGCCCCTCTGGAACCGGGGTGGGAGAGCTGGGGGTGCTCACCTGGAGAGGAGAAGGCTCCAGGGAGAGCTCAGAGCCCCTTCCAGGGCCTAAAGGGGCTCCAGGAGAGCTGGAGAGGGACTGGGGACAAGGGATGGAGGGACAGGACACAGGGAATGGCTTCCACTGCCAGAGGGCAGGGACGGATGGGATATTGGGAAGGAATTGTTCCCTGGGAGGGGGGGCAGGCCCTGGCACAGGGTGCCCAGAGCAGCTGTGGCTGCCCCTGGATCCCTGGCAGTGCCCAAGGCCAGGCTGGACACTGGGGCTTGGAGCAGCCTGGGACAGTGGGAGGTGTCTCTGCCATGGCAGGGGGGGCACTGGGTGGGCTTTAAGGTCCCTCCCACCCCAACCCATCCCACCCCGGGGACCTGGGATGATCTCTGTGGGGGCTGCACTGGGGGATGCTTTGCTGGAGCCTTCAAAGTACCAGATCCTCCCCCACTTCAGCCCCACTGTCCAGGGGCTCCTAAAACGCCTCCCAGAGCCTTCCCAGGCCTCCTGCCCATGCCAGCTGGCACTGCCATGGGAATCCCTCGGAGTGGGGAGCTGGGAGAGCCCTGGGGGAAGGTGTGGATTTGGGGCCATGCCCAGGTGCCCCTCGAGGAGGGACCTTGCCAAAGTGACCCCAACCCCATGGGACTGCGACTCCAGGGCAGCCCAGCCGGGGACGGTGGCCCAGGAGCAGCTCCAGAGCCACGTGCCAGGAATTGGGATGGATTTGGGAGACTCTGGAGAGGGGCAGGAGGGCTGTGCTTGGGAACAGGGGAGATGAAGAGGTTTAGTGACACAAATCCTCTTTCCATGTGAAGAATGGCTCCCTGGGACAAGCTGGAGCTGCATTTGTCTCCCAGACCTGCTCTGCTCACTTACCCCAGCCTTGGCTGAAGCCTGTTAGGATTTATCTCAGCTAAGAGCTTATTGCACATTTCATCCAAAAAACCCAGGGAAAACAGGCCGGCTCTGTGGTTTCTGGGGATTTTTTCCCCCCAAACTTGATGGCTGCGCGTTTCAAATTGGCACTTGACTTCGTGCCCAAGAGCTAAAAGCTTTTTTGGGTGGAAAATCTGCTGACAGCCCTGAAACTCCGCAGGCAGCCGTGGCCGAGGCTGCTCCAGGCCCGGCCCTGGAACCCCAGCGCGTCCCTGCCGGAGCGGGGCCGCGGGACCCTGCGGAGTCCCCGCGCTGGGAGCCGGCCCTGCCGTAAATCCAGGTGCCCAGGGCTCATTTCTCCCGTGCTCTGCTAAACCACGACATTCAGCTACTTGTAATCCCACACTCACACATCCACGGGAATTCCAAAGTCTCCAGGGACCCCTGGGCCCCTCGGCTGGGAGAGCTCCCGCCGGAGAGCGCTCATCCCACGCGGGGACACGGCAGGGCAGGGGTGGAAATACATTTAACGTCCACTGGGAATGTTTGGAGGGAGAAATCTGTAGCAGGAGTTCTCCTCTCCTTTGGACCCTCTGGCAGCTGCTGGAATAACTCGGCACCAAAACACAGCGAGATCCATCGGTCTGAGGGATGGGAATATTCACATGGATCCATGGGAGAAGATGAATGTAAAATACATAAGGAATATTTATATATATTATTTTATAGCTCTTCAGAGAATCCCAGGATGGTTTGGGCTGGAAGGGACCTTAGGGATCATCCCATTCCATGGCAGGGACACCTCCCACTGTCCCAGGCTGCTCCAAGCCCCAATGTCCAGCCTGGCCTTGGGCACTGCCAGGGATCCAGGGGCAGCCACAGCTGCTCTGGGCACCCTGTGCCAGGGCCTCACAGGGAAGGATATTTGATGTATCTGTATAAAGTACCCCAGAACACACAAATAATGTGTGTTTTATATATATCCTTGTGTATCAAAAGGAGATATTTATCCCTTATATGAAAGGCTTTGGAATACATATATAAAATATATATATATATATAAAAATCCCAAAATAAATCCATTCCCTAAAGTTTTTCCCCTGGCCACAACTGGCCATCAACCCCCAGCATCCCTGGATTTTCCTCTCACATTTGGGATGCCCCTGGAGTGACCTGAGCCACCTGCAGACCCCAGAACAGCCCCAAGCTCCCAGAGGATCCCTGTGACCCCCACCCACCTCTGGGGGGGACACACCTGGACTGTCCAGAGGGACAGGCAGGCACCCCGAGCTGCCTGCCCTGGGCCTTCCCAGCTGCTGGAGTTCAATCCCACAGCAGCAGCTGGGAGCTGGGAAGGGCCGATCCCCCCCTCACCCCCTGCCTGAGCCACCAGCAGTGACACCCCACCTTCCCAGGGCTGCTGGGGCTGGAATCACGGAACACCCCGGGCTGGAAGGACCCGTGGGGGCTGGAGCAGGAGGGACAGAGCTGAGGTGTCAGAGCTGACACGTGTCCAGGTGGGGTCTGGGAATGAGATCCCCCTCCAGGTGTGGGTGCAGCCCCTGATCCTGCACCCACCAGTGGCCTCTGCCCTGGGCACGGCGTCCAAAGGCTCCTGGAGGAATGCCCGGGACGGCTCCATCCTGAACGCCTCCATCCCCGCTGGGCACAGCCCATCCCTGGCACACAGAGCAGCCTCTGCACCTTCCCCTGCTGCCATCGAACACAGCTCACCTCAGCACCTGCCAGCAGCAGCTCGCCAGCACAAACAAACCATTCCCAGAATTATGACCCCGGGTTCTCACCTCGTTAAGGCTCACAATTATTTAAGGCTCCCTTTGTTTGACAGGGAAGTGACTGAGCTGGAGCCACTCAGCAGAACAAGGAGAAATATTGTGGAGAAATTGCTCTGGACAGGGGCACACGGCTTGGCAAACCCCTGCAAACTGCTCCTTTTGAGTTATTGTCCCAAGCTCAGGCTTTAGGAAGGAATTGAGCTGGTTTTAATTTGCAGGTGCAGACAAGAGATGGGAATAATGGCCTTCAGAGGAAGGAGGGCAGGGATGGATGGGATATTGGGAAGGAATTGTTCCCTGGGAGGGTGGGCAGGCCCTGGCACAGGGTGCCCAGAGCAGCTGTGGCTGCCCCTGGATCCCTGGCAGTGCCCAAGGCCAGGCTGGACATTGGGGCTTGGAGCAGCCTGGGACAGTGGGAGGTGTCCCTGCCCATGGCAGGGGGGGCACTGGGTGGGCTTTAGGGGCCTTCCCACCCAAACCATTCCCTGACTCTGATCCCACAAGCAGTGGGACACCAGGCACACACAGCTGAGCCTCTCCACATCCCAGTCCATGGGGCTGAAGGAAAACCAGCCCAGGGACACAGCCCTGGGAATAACCAAGCCTCAAATCCCTCAGCAGCTCGGCAGATGGGACCTGGGAACAGCTGCCAGCACCAAAAGCCCCCAGTTTGGATGGGAAGCAGCAGCAGCCTTGCAGCTCCAGCCCGAGTGACTCCAGCCCATGCCCAGGAGCAGCCAGAGGTGCTGGGGCACAGGGAACAGCTCCAGAGCCGGCACACGGCGTGCCTGGAGATGGGATTCACTGCTCTGGGTTCCCAAGGAGTGGGACAGCCCAAACTGCCCTGAGCCAAGCAGTGCCACAGCCCACGGCCCTGTGCTGAGCCTGCTGACCCCGGGGGGTTATTCCAAGGGAAGTTCCTTACGGCAGATTTGGGGTTTCTAATCCAGCCCAGCGGAGCCAGGGCTCCATCCCGGCAGCTCCCACTGCCAGCGCTGAGCGCGGATTACTGAGCACAACGGAGAGCAGCTTTCAGTCACTGACACGAGCAGCCCTGCAGAGCCACCTTCCTGCTGGCAGGAGACACGGGAAAGGGGGAAACCCTCGGGAATTCCACCAGTCCGAGCTCACGCCTGCTCTAGGGAGGCTGTCTGGCTGCAGAGACACCTTGGCCACACCTGGGGTCACCCTGTCCACACCTGGGGTCACCTTCTCCATAACCTGGGGACACCCTGTCCACACCTGGGGACACCCTGTGCACACCTGGGGACACCCTGCCCACACCTGGGGTCACCTTGTCCATAACCTGGGGACACCCTGTGCACACCTGGGGACACCTTGCCCACACCTGGGATCCACCCCATCCCTGCTCTGCTGCAGATCCCGGGATGTTCCACCTCTTTGGGACCTCCTGCCCCCAGGTTTGGTGTTCCCTTGATGCTGTCCCTGGGGCCGGGGTGCTGGATCACAAGGACAGCTCCCACTCTCCGAAGGACCGAGGCAGGAGCTGAACGTGATGGACTCTTTGTGCCTGATCCAACCCTTGTCAGGGGATGTGCAGCTGGGACTGAAGTGCTTCCTCTTCCTCCCTAAATATAGCTGGGCTGCTCAGCACGGAACAATCCAGTGCCTTTCCCCAGAGGACACCCCCAGAGCCCCCCGGGCCCAGCCCAGCCCCGTGGGGCCGGCACTGGGCAGGAGAAGTCCCAGTCCCTCCTGGCTGGGATGGTTTTGGGGCTGATGGAGAGGGATGGGCCCCTCTGGCCAGGCTGTTCCCTGTGCCCAGCACCTACCTGGAGGTGCCATGGCACCCCCAGCACTGCAGCCACAGAATCCTGGGGTGGTTTGGGTGGGAGGGAACTTAAAGCCCACCCAGTGCCACCCCTGCCATGGCAGGGACACCTCCCACTGTCCCAGGCTGCTCCAAGCCCCAATGTCCAGCCTGGCCTTGGGCACTGCCAGGGATCCAGGGGCAGCCACAGCTGCTCTGGGCACCCTGTGCCAGGGCCTGCCCACCCTCCCAGGGGAGTTTGGGTATGGGAAATGAACTTACTGATGGGATGCCCCCTCTCCCTTTGTGGCTGCCGAGGTCACCCTGCCCTGCTGGAGAACACAGTGCTGTCCCAGGCCACATCCACCAGGGAAAGAATCCAGCTGGTGGGGCAAGGGAGGGCTGGAGCACGCAGCTGCACCACGAGGGAATGTCTGGATCCGGGGAGGGACACTGTGCAAGCCTCTGCTTTGGGCTGGAGCGAGGCGGGTGTTGGTCCCCTCTCCCAGGGAACAGGAGACAGGACAAGAGGAAACAGCCCCAAAGTGTGCCAGGGGAGGTTCAGGTTGGGTATCAGGGAAAATTTCCTCACTGAAGGGTGGTCAGGGCCTGGCACAGCTGCCCAGGGCAGGGGGGAGTCCCCATGCCTGGAAATGTCCCAGAGGTGTGTGGATGTGGCACTTGGGGACATGGTGGTGCTGCCGGGTGGACAGCTGGACTTAATGACCTTGGAGAGCTTTTCCAAGCAATCCCAGGATTCAAATCCAGGCCTAAGAGATTAATTAAGGCAGAAAGGGCTGATGGCAGCACGGTGCTGAGCCCACCCTGCTCATGTCACTCTGTGAGCTGACACCTCCAGGGAGAGCAGGCACTGGAATTCCAGGAGCATTCCCTGAGCTGTGCATCCCTGGGTGATGTGGAACCCAGCCCCGGGGTCCCAGGGATGCTCAGACTCGGAATCCTCTGTTCTGCCCCAGAGCTCCGGGATCCCGGTGCCCCAGCCTGGCTGCGGGAGCAGCAGCACAGGGCACAGACTGACCTGGCCAGGGAGTGGTGGTGCAGAGCCCCAGGGAGCTGGGAAACAACCACCTGCCCCCGGGGGGAAAGGGTTAATGAACGAAGTGGGCTGGAAGTGCCAGAAGTGCTTCGGGACAAGGACAGGGTGGAACAGACCTGGGAAGCAAATCCAGCCCTGTGGAGCAAGGGGGTTTAGCCCAGAAATGCCCAAGATGCTGAATTTCCTGCAGAGAAATCCTCACTGCGAGGCAGCTGCAGCACCCTCCTGTCCCCAGGAGCTTCTCTGGTCCTCCTGAGGGTGCTCAGGCAGGAACAGCAGCAGCCTCAGGCCTGCTCTGGGAAAGGTCCCAGAATTAACTGGTACATTACAAAGCTGCTGCTGTGTCGATACCTCAGCCCATTAGTGGGACCATAAATCCCATTTTTGTGACCGTGGTTTATGGGATTTACTCAAAAGCAAAGAGAATTACTCAAGAATTCAGCACTGTTGCTAAAGAATCGAAGAGGATGGAGCCCAAACAGCAGGCAGCTCCCAAAGGAGATGGAAACCACGGGAGAGGCGGGAGGAGGAGGAGGCAGGAAGGGCAGGGAAGAGGAGCCCTCCCGCCCTTGGGAGCCCAGCTGAGCCCAGGGAAGGCTGCACTGAGCCCTGGCTGTCCCCACTCATCCCCCAGGCCTCAGCACAGCCCATTCAGCCCTGGCAGTGCCCAAGGCCAGGCTGGACATTGGGGCCTGGGGCACCCTGGGACAGTGGGAGGTGCCCATGGCAGGGGTGGCACTGGATGGGCTTTAAGGTCCTTCCCACCCAAACCCTTCTGGGATTCTGAGGAGTGGCACCCAGTGCCCCAAAGGCGTGGAAATGCCAGGAACAAACGGATCCTCGGGGCACGGGGGTTCTTCTCTGGGGTGATCTTTAGGGCTCTGTGAGGGGAACTGCAGACCCAACACTCTGCTGGGAGGCTCCAGCTTTTAGGACTGTTTGAGCTCGCCAGGATCCAAAGCTCTGTGAGGCTGAAGTGAATCCATCACTCCCTGAGGCTGAGGGCTCCCAGGAGCAGCTCCTGCAGCCCCTGGCAGAGAGCAGAACCCGCTGTGGGCCAGCAGGGAAGGGGATGGGGTGGGGAGAGCCTGCAGGCTGCCTGGGGACCTGTGAGACCCTGAAGGGCCCAAATGCCCCAGCTCCCATCTCAGCACCACCCCCTGACCTCCAGAGAGAGAAAACAACACCTGACACAAACCCTGCAGTTTGCTCTCCCTAAAATCCCCTTTCTCCCTAAATCCCTGCCCTTAGGAGACTCCAGAGCTCAAGTCCTGAGCTGGCACTCCTCACACGCGGGTGCCAATCAATGAGTGCCATCCAGCCCAGGCAGCAGCTGCAGGATCAATTATTCCTGACATTCCCACTCTTTCCTACAGGCTGGCACTCAATGGCAGCATTGCATTCATCAGGGGCATTGTGTGAACACCTCCAAACTCGGGCCTGGGAAAACACAGTGAAATAAATCACATTTCTTAATGATTTTTATTATGCTCTTCCTGCAACTCCTTAATTTTTTAAAGACCCCTTTGATTTTGCAATTACTCACTGCAGTTTGATCAATCACAGAGCACAGCTTTTCCTGCAAATAATAGGCACTGAGAGATTTTATTCTCCACTAGAGCCTGAAACTCAAAAATTAAACCATAATGGAAATAAATTTATTTTTTATTAGCTATTTTAGCTCTGAGGACAGATTGTTTCCCACAGACACCCTCTGCTAATGGCTGTGGAAGGAGAAGCAGCTGTTGAATTCCTCCTGGGCAGGTACCAATTTATTCTTCTTGCTAATGGTGTTACTTAAATTCTGCCTCAGGAAGGTCTCTGCAATCTGTTTGTTTGCTTTCCTGGACCTTACAAAGCAAAGGGAGATTTTGCTTTCTCAGGAACAGTTGCCAGTGGCAACAGCCAGGAGTGAGGCTGTAAATAAAGCCAATTTAAGGTGAGATCAAACACAACCAATGCCAGGTGTCCTGGTTTTCTCTGCTCCTTCCCAGCTGCTCCCTTTGCAGATTCAGAGTAGGTTTAGATTGGATATTCAGGAGAAATCCTTCCCTGGGAGGGTGGGAGGCCCTGGCACAGGGTGCCCAGAGCAGCTCTGGCTGCCCCTGGATCCCTGGCAGTGCCCAAGGCCAGGCTGGACATTGGGGCTTGGAGCAGCCTGGGACAGTGGGAGGTGTCCCTGCCATGGAATGGGATGGGCTTCAAGGTCCCTTCCCACCCAAACCATTCCAGGGTTCCACAATTCCATCAGGTGCCCAGCTGGCACATTATTAGCTATTTCTGCTGTCTTTCCATTAATCTTTTCTGAAGCTCAGAAAGCAAATATGTTCTCGTTATTTTCCATTTCCTGCATCCTTTAAAATGAATGATTTCTCTGGCATTTCACTGGTATTTCATTTCATTTCCCTTCCAGTACCTGAAGGGGAGATGGTGACAAACCTTTCCAGCAGGACCTGTTGCAAGGGCTGATGGATTTAAACAGCAGCAGGGTCCATTTACATTGGATATGAGATTGTATTTTCTACCATGGGGGTGGTGGGGCCCTGGCAGAGATTGCCCAGAGAAGCTGCCACAGCAACACAGACCCTGAGGGGCTGGAGCGTGTCCAGGGCAGGGAACGGAGCTGGGAAGGGGCTGGAGCCCCAGGAGCGGCTGAGGGAGCTGGGAAAGGGGCTCAGCCTGGAGCAAAGGAGGCTCAGGGGGGCCCTTGTGGCTCTGCACAACTCCCTGACAGGAGGGGGCAGCCGGGGGGGTCGGGCTCTGCTCCCAGGGAACAGGGACAGGAGGAGAGGGAACGGCCTCAGGCTGGGCCAGGGGAGGCTCAGGGTGGATTTTGGGGAATTTCCTTCCTGGAAAGGTTTGTCCAGCCCTGGCACAGCTGCCCAGGGCAGGGGTGGAGTCCCCATCCCTGGAGGGGTTTAGCAGCCCTGTGGATGTGGCCCTTGGGGACGTGGGGCAGTGCTGGGCTGGACACGATGCCCCCAGAGGGCTTTTCCAACCTGAGCAATTCCACACTAACTCTGGAGAACAGGAGTTAGGACCAAACAAAAAAGGCAGCTGTGCCCCAGCTCCCCGGAGCAGCCCAGTGCCCGAGTGCCCCGGGCGGGCTCACCTTGCTGTGGGCCATCAGGACGCAGTTGGAGTGCTCGTGCTCGCAGGCGATGCCGTAGTCCGGGAGCAGCCGCGCCAGCTCCTGCACGAAGCTCACGACCTCCCCGTGCCACGGCACGTTGGCCATGGTGAGGCTGCTGGCAGAGCTCTCCCCGCAGTAGGTCACGCCCTGGGGACACACAGACACCAGCACAGTCAGCTCGGAGGGCCCGGGCAGTGCCGGGCACAGCAAGCCCGCAGTGCCCGCTCTGCCCCTACAGCGGGTGCCTCGGCGAGGGCACGTCCTGCTGAGATCTACAACAGCTTCCCAGTTACTCCTTCATTCTCTGGCTCCGTGCGGACACAGGGAGAGCTGCAGGACGCCCAGCCCTGCTGGGGGTTGAGGGCATTCTGAGGGGAACACAAGGGATGGAGGCTCCCCAGCTCCCCCCAGCCCGCACCCACAGGAGAGCCCCAGCCACTGCTGCAGCCCTCGCTGAAAACAAACCCAAATGAAACAGAGATGGGGGCACCTGTCCAAAGGGCTCAGTGCCCCCTGAGCGGGGTGCAACAATAACCTGGCCCAGTCACATCGCTCTCATCCCCGTGCTCCCATCCCAGTGCTCCCACTGCTCCCATCCCCGTGCTCCCATCCCCGTGCTCCCATCACTCCCATCCCACTGATCCCATCCCTCCCCTCCCC
>VWZW01004677.1:118450-138517 GCA_013397115.1 Edolisoma coerulescens | reverse complement strand
CTCCCATCCCCGTGCTCCCATCACTCCCATCCCCGTGCTCCCATCACTCCCATCCCAGTGCTCCCATCCCCGTGCTCCCATCGCTCCCATCCCCGTGCTCCCATCGCTCCCACTCCCAGTGCATTTATTGCTCCTTTTCCCAGAGTTCCCACCGTTCCAATCCCAGTCTCTCATCACTCCCATCCCGTCGCTCCCACTGCTCACATTCCCAGTGCATTTATTGCTCCCACCCCAGTGCTCCATGCCATGGCTCCCACATCCCTGCCTGGGCACAAGGGCAGGTCCCACAGTGCTGGCCCGTTGTGTCTGTACCCGAACCCAGCAGGCCCCCGGGTGGGCCGTACCCATCCCGTGCACACGAACGTGACGGGCACCGGGAGCACCCTGGGCACAGCAGGGACCGACACAAAGCTCAGCCCCCCCGGGGGCACAGGCAGGAGCACCGAGTCCCTGGGAAGCAGCTCTGGGGTCAGTTTGGGAGGCACCCTCAGACCTGACCCCAAGGGGTGCCATCGTTCAGACCCCTCCCCTGCAGATGCCCCGGTGTGCAGACATGGGGCTCCTGCTCCACTCCCCTCCCAGGGCACGGACGGAGAGCCCCGGGCGGGACACGGGTCCCTCTGTCCCCACACAGAGCCAGGACACGAGCACTGCTGCCCCGGGGACTGCTCAGGGAATGGGACAGCTCCAGCTCTCCCACACCCCATCCACCGCCTTCACCTCCGAATCCCGGAATCCCCGAGGCTGGGAAAGCCCTCCAGGGTCATCGGGTCCAACCCGTGACCAGTCCCCACCGTGCCACCCAGCCCAGAGCACTGAGTGCCACCTCCAGCCCCTCCCTATCCAGCCTCACTGTTTGGGACCAGCTGCTCCTAATCTGGACATCTGATCACCTGAACCTCCTGAATTACTGATTTAGTCTTAGCCATGACCCCAAATTTGCTTTTCCTTTTTTCTCTCCCTTTCCCCCTTTCTTTTTTTTCATTCTTCTTCCCTTCCTCCTTTTTTTTCTTTTTTCTTTCACTTATTTCTCTTTATTTTTCTTTCCCTTCACTTTTTTCTTCCCTTTTTTCCTTCCTTCCCTCTTTCTTTCCTTCCTTCCTTCCCTCCTTTCTTCGCTTCTTCCCTTCTTCCTTCCTTCCTTTCTTTCCTTGCAGATAAAATTCACTGAATGCTGGTTTAACCAGTGCATGACACAATCCCTTTGACAGAACAGGACACTGTGAAACACCGAATGTTCCTTACCCCATAACCTGCCCCAAACCACAGCCGGGCAGTGGGGGGTGAGCACTCAGTGCCCCCCTCTTGGAGTGCAGACAGTGCTCAGCCTCAGGGTGCCCTTGAATGTCTGCTTGAGAATATTTCACAGGCAGGATCCTGATCCACACCAACTTGTCCTGATCAGATAATTCGCTGCCAGTTCCCCAGCAGTTCATGTGCCATGGCTGAGGGGAGATCCCACACCGGGTCCCAGGGCTGCTCACAACCCCAGCGGCACCCAGAGGGCAAACAGAACAAAGGGCTTTTCCTACAGGCACCACCCGGCCCCTCTGCCCTTCTCCGGGTGGTTCCAGCCCCTCTGCCCCTCTCTGCCTGGTTCCAGCCCCTCTGCCCCTCTCTCTGCCTGGTTCCAGCCCCTCTGCCCCTCTCCAGGTGGTTCCAGCCCCTCTGCCCCTCTCTGCCTGGTTCCAGCCCCTCTGCCCTTGGGCTGAGCTCTTTTATTCCAGTCACAAAATCCCATCAAGCACCAGCCTTTACAGCACAGTTTTATGGAGGGCTGTGTCTGGCCTGCTCATGGTTTCCCCCGTGAAGAGCCCTTTCACCTCCTTTAAATGGAATTTGCATCCAGGTTCACGTGTGGCATGGCCATGGCCCCACTCCCAGCTGCAGCCACGCTCCTAATCCCTGATTTCCCTGCATCTCCCTGGACATGGAATGTGCAGACACATCTTTGCCAGCACCTTCAACCAGAGCAAGGTGCACCCAGTGCTGAGCAGGGCTGCGGGAGCTGCTGCTAACTGGGAACTGTTCGAGTTGGGGGAGCAATTACTTTCTCACCTGTAAATTCATGAGGGACTCTCCCCATTAATCAGAGCCAGCCTGGAGAGAGACTGACAGGGCACAAGGCAGGCAGTGCTCACCAGGGATGTAGACTCAGTTTTGTTAGCCCAGCTCTGTAAGTCTGAGCCCAGAGTTTAAGTGTGCCCGTTCTCTGTTAGTCAGTACTATATCAGAGCAGGCAGCCACACACATCAGGGCTTTGGATCCCCAAAGTTCAGCTGCAGACACACAGCAATATTCTCCCCACACTCATTATCCAGATTATGATTTGAGCAGCATGAAAAATGGATGACTACAGAGGGGGAAAATTCTTCAGAAGCTCCAACGTGATTCATGCTCTCAGTGAACTACAAAGATATCGTTTACAAGCAAAGAAAGTGCAGAGGCAAATGGAATAAGTGAGTGCTTGGCTGGCTGATTAATTCCCAGCACAAATCAATGGGAATCAGCTTCCAGCACACCGAAGGAAAGCAGCTTTCAACTTCCCCAACTTCTTCAAACTGGAGTTAATTAACAGCTGATAGCACTTAAAGCCCATGCGGAGCTGATGAGGGCGGTCACGTTCTGCTTTGCAGTAATACATGAAGACAGTTATTAAGACATCAGGAATTAAAAAGGAAAGGATCCCATTGTTCACCCGGAGCTCTCTCCCCACCCTCCCTGCGGCAGGAACAGCAACGATGCTGCCTCTTAATTACCTGCTTAATAAGGGTGCTTGGAGCAGCCTAATCCACAGAGCTCTGGCCAAGTACCTTGAAATGCAGAAGCCTTTGAACAGCATCCCAGCTCTTCCTGGCTCTGGATCCAGAGCAGCCGTGCTGGGCACGCTCAGGATTTCACAGAATCATGGAATGGGTTGGGCTGGGAGGGACCTCAAAGCCCATCCTGTTCCACCCCTGCCATGGGCAGGGACACCTCCCACTGTCCCAGCCTGCTCCAAGCCCCAGTGTCCAGCCTGGCCTTGGGCACTGCCAGGGATCCAGGGGCAGCCCCAGCTGCTCTGGGCACCCTGTGCCAGGGCCTGCCCACCCTCCCAGGGAACAATTCCTTCCCAATATCCCATCCATCCCTGCCCTCTGGCAGTGGAAGCCATTCCCTGTGTCCTGTCCCTCCATCCCTTGTCCAAAGTCCCTCCCCATCGTTCCTGTCAGCTCCTTCAGGTCCTGGAAGGCCACACTGAGGTCACCCCAAAGCTTCTCCTCTCCAGGTGAACAATCCCAGCTCTCCCAGCCTTCCCTCCCAGCAGAGCTGCTCCATCCCTCTGATCATCCTGGAGCCTCCTCTGGACTCCTCCAGCAGCTCCAGGTCCTCCCTGTGCTGGGCCAGGGCTGACTTTCGGCTGTGATGGAGCTGAGTGAGCACAACTGGACTGAGCAGAGCCTCGTGCCAGGGTGGTTGCTGGTGCTGTGGAAGAGTGGGAAGCACATTCTGCCCCCAGGAGCTGGCTCCTGCCTCGGGATCCAGCCAGCAATCCTTTCAGTCCCCAGGGCTCTGAAGGGAACAACTGCAGCTGACAGCGCTTTGTTTCTCCACTCACTCTCCAGACTTCCCAATTTAATTACTCAACAAAACAATTCTCTTCACTCCGAGCCCACAAATCATAAATTTAATTGAGGCTCGTGCGAATTAACAGAGAACAAAGTGTGGGCCGAGCTGCTGAGTGACAGAGACGCTGTTAAAACCCGGGGCAGCCACGGCCCCAGACAGAAATGAGAAGCCTCGGGGCCAGCTGAGGACTGCAGTCCCTGCGATGCCATCGCTCCCGAGCCCAGCAGCACATCAGCACTCCCAAATCACAGCCACAGGGCCTGCCTCCCGCTGCAGTGGATCCAGCCAGGATCCGACTCCCTGGCTGCCTTTAACAATCCCTTCCAAGCTGATTTAACAACGGCCCTCAGTCCTTCGTGTCCCTCCAGCCTGCCGGGAGGGCTGGCTGAGCAGCACAGCCCCAGTGTCACCCCTCGGCCGTGGCCCCGCGGTGCTGCCCTGCCTGGAACCCGCAGTGACCCCCTGGAGTGGAGGGAACTGCTCCTGGGAGAGCTCAGCTCAAACTCAGAGCCAGCCCTTCATCCCAGCCCTTCATCCCAGCCCTTCATCCCAGCCCTTCATCCCAGCCCTCCCAGTGAGCGAGCAGGGACCGAGGGAGGCACAGCCACTGCAGGACCAGCCCCCTCGGCCCCCGAGTCACAGCCATGGAGTGATCCTGGCTGGAAAAGTCCTCCAGGACCACCAGGTCCAACCTGTGACCAACCAGCCTGGAGCAAAGGAGGCTCAGGGGGGACCTTGTGGCTCTGCACAACTCCCTGACAGGAGGGGGCAGCCGGGGGGGTCGGGCTCTGCTCCCAGGGAACAGGGACAGGAGGAGAGGGAACGGCCTCAGGCTGGGCCAGGGAAGGCTCAGGGTGGACATCAGCAGGAATTTCCCCATGGAAAGGGTGGTCAGGCCTTGGCAGGGGCTGCCCAGGGAGGGTTGGAGTCCCCATCCCTGGAGGGATTTAACACGTGGCACGTGGGGACACGGGCAGTGCTGGTCTCTTCTCAGGTGTGGAAATCAAACATTGTTTGGGTTTATTCATAGCAGGCACCAGAACAGGAGATTGAGCTTCACCTCCATCTAAACCCAGCTGGGATGGCAGCAGGATCATGAGTGGGATTCTGACAGGTGGGGAATCGCCTCTTGCTGCATGCAATTAAAAACTCATTAAGGCACAGCTCATTTTCCTCATTATTTTAAGCAATTAAATAATCTTTCCTGTTTAACATGACAAGAGTGAGCAGATTGGGACAGACACTTCCCTCTGGCCCTTCCCTGCACACATTTACTTGGGTATTTCCATTCTGCAGCCAAGCCTCAGGCACAGGAGGAGCTGCAGGCCCAGAGCAGCACCCTGAGCTCGGCTGGACACCGAGATCATCCATCCACGTGAACAAAATCAGCAGGAAAAGCAGCAGGAAAAAAACTTCCAAGTGGCTGAAAACTTTCACAGGGGCTGAGGAAGATCCTGTGCCATGACTTGGATCCCTGCTGTGCCCAAGTCCTGCCCTCAGACACCGTGGCATGCACAGCCCTGGGACGAAGGGCCAGCCTGGCACGTCTGGATTTCTTCCGTAAATTCTGAGGGACAGGGGAAGCAGGAGGGCTCTGCTCAGGCAGGAGCTCCCACTGCTGCTGGGAGCTGAGTGATGAAGCTTCGCTCTGCCCAGAGCAGCTGTGGCTGCCCCTGGACCCCTGGCAGTGCCCAAGGCCAGGCTGGACACTGGGGCTTGGAGCAGCCTGGGACAGTGGGAGGTGTCCCTGCCATGGCAGGGGTGGCACTGGATGGGCTTTAAGGTCCTTCTCACCCAGCCCATTCCATGATTCTAAAATCCAGCAAGGACAGACCCCTAAGATCGAGTCCAATCACTGACCCAGCACTGCTGAGGCCACCCTAAGCCACGTCCCCAAGTGCCATGTGCAGTCGTCTTTCACACTCCTCCAGGGATGGGGACTCCAGCCCTGCCCTGGGCAGCTGTGCCAGGGCCTGGCCTCCCTTTCAGTGAAGAAACTTTCCCAAAATCCACCCTGAGCCTCCCCTGGCCCAGCCTGAGGCCGTTCCCTCTCCTCCTGTCCCTGTTCCCTGGGAGCAGAGCCCGACCCCCCCGGCTGCCCCCTCCTGTCAGGGAGTTGTGCAGAGCCACAAGGGCCCCCCTGAGCCTCCTTTGCTCCAGGCTGAGCCCCTTTCCCAGCTCCCTCAGCCCCTCCTGGGGCTCCAGCCCCTTCCCAGCTCCCTTCCCTGCCCTGGACACAGAAATGCTGCACATCACACAAACCTCTGGCTTTCAGAAAGAGGGCACCGTGGCAGGAAAATGAGTTCTGGCACGTTCCAGACCTTAAATACAACCATCAGCTCTGTACAAGTGTGACAGTGGCATTAGAACAGATTAAGGCAATAAATCAATTTGATGCATTTTTAATGACTGAGTCTCCCTTTACCATTGGCTTAAGTGGGAGAATGGGGTCCCACAGAGTCCCAGCACCGTGAGGGGCTCATGGAAATGAGAACAAGGATTAAGCCCTGCAAGAATCTAAATCTCTCTCCATCCACCCCGTGAGCCTCTCTGGAGCAACACTGGATTAGCTCCCTTCATCTGAAATGGACATCATTTATCCCAAGCCTCCAAGCAGAAAATCCCTGAGCTCAGCCCCATTGTTGGGCAGAGCTGAGCAGAATGTCCCCATCCCTCTTTGTTGGTTGGCTTTGAGCACCACCTGGCCCTTGGCTGCCACACCGAGGGTCTGCAGAGAAGAATGCTGAGGCCTGTCCACGCCCCAAACACGCTTCGTTCTCGGAGGAACACAAAAAATTTACTTTTAATCAAAAATACCAAGTCTTTTGGGGAAAATTGCGAGGTCCCCAATGCTGTGTGACCAGCACAGTGTGAGGCTGGACTCCAGTGCCACCATCCCACTGCTGGATCATGGGAATGTCACCCAGCCCCTCCCTGTCCCATCCCACACACACAGGGCTCAGAGACCCAGGTAAATCCCTGTCCCATCCCACACACACAGGGCTCAGAGACCCAGGTCAATCCCTGTCCCATCCCACACACACAGGGCTCAGAGACCCAGGTCAATCCCTGTCCCATCCCACACACACAGGGCTCAGAGACCCAGGTACATCCCTGTCCCATCCCACACACACAGGGCTCAGAGACCCAGGTAAATCCCTGTCCCATCCCACACACACCAGGGCTCAGAGACCCAGGTACATCCCTGTCCCAGCTGGAGGAGCACCAGCAGCACATCTGTGACCACTCACCTGTTTCCCTGGCAGAGTAAGGCAGGACTTTTCCAGGGCAGAGCTCTGTGAGGCAGAGGGCAGAGCAGCCCTGCAGCACACAGATGTTTGCCCCGGAGAGTTCCCAGGGGAATCCTCCCCGTGCTGAAGCAGCAGCTGACACCCTCCTCATCTCCCTAATTAACATTAATTGCCTGGGCAGAGCAGCCCCAGCCCCACAGCCTCCGCTCCATCCCTGCCCTCCCCTCCCTGGCAGGATCCTGCACAGCCAGTGGGACACTCAGGAAGGTGGAAAACCGAGGGGTTTTCCCCAAACCAAACTCCAAACCCGAGCTGGGATGAAGCTCCCAACTCCAGCAGCACATCTATAGAGAAAAACTCTCTGTGCTGATGTATCAAAACTTTGCAGCAAAATCCAGGCACTTTCTTCACAACAGCAGTAAAAAAAGGTTGAAAAAAATTTAAAAAATAAAAGAAAGTTTAAAAAAATTAAAAGAGAGAAGGAAAAGAGAAAAGAAAAGAGAAAGTCCAAGAGTGACAAAGTCGCACAAACACAGAGCTGAGGGAGCTGTGCTGCTCTGCAGGAGCTGCTGGGTGAAAATGCTCAGAGCTCTTTGGAAGGTGCCTTTTTGACCAGTTTGTACCTTTTTTTTTTACATTCTCCATTTACTAAATTGATTAGGGCCATGACAAAGCCCCTCCTGCCCTGCTGTACCTCCCATCTCCCACTGGCAAATCCCACTTCAAATCCAGCCAAATACAACCCCTGAACCTTTCACCTTTCCCCTGGCAAAATTTGAGACCAGGATGGGAAGAATCCCACCCCAAACCACCAACTTGACCTGAAATATTTTGTTCCAGCTGTCAGTTGATAGGAAGAAGGAATATCTATTTATCCTTGCTATCACAGAAATACACAAAGAGGCCGGAGAGTGACGGTTCTGTTGGGCAGAAGTGGAGGCTGGCTGGCACAAGGCTTGGCTTGTGGCACAGGGAAACCTGCCCCAAAGGCACACGTAAGACACTGGAAAACATTACCTGAATGTCAATTAATTACTATTCACTAATATTAAAAGCAAGAGAGAAGCTTCTCGTGCATCACTGTAGAAGAATTTTACTTACTCAGAAAGTTTAGACTAAACGGGGGGGGAAATGGTGAGAAAACAATGGAAAACACTGCTGGAGAAAAGAAAACAGCTCCATGCAGCTCACCTTGACCTCAATGAAGTCTGGTTTCCCAAGGGAGATCAGGTCAGCATAAGCTTTGAGTTCATCCACATTCCAGGCTTTCACCAGGGTCAGCCTATAAACAGTGCGCTGTTGCTGGAATAAAGGAAAAATCCCATTAACGTCCCATTCCAACCTAGGAATAAAAGGAAAATCACATTGACATCCCATTGTGACCCAGGAATAAAGGAAAGATCCCATTGACATCCCATTGTGACCCAGGGAAGGGGTTCCAGCCTTGCTCACAGCTTCAAACAGGAAAAAGAAATGAAATAATCCTTTTCTTCCAGGAACTCAGAGACTGAACCGGACCAGACCCAAACCTGTTCCTTCAGGGAATGTGCTCCACAGCACCTGGGCTGAGCCACCTGGTGCCACACAAACCCTCCCTCTGCCACACCTCCCACCCCAGGCACGTGGTTTCCACAGGAGTTTAACTCAATGGCAAAACAAGCAGGAGGCGTCTCTCTCCTGGATTTGCTTCCCCAGGCACAAATGTCCCCGTGTCCCAGGGGTTTTAGTGCCTCCAGGATCATCCAGCACTGGGGACTTCCCCAGGAACATGGAATGATTTATGTTGGAAACGCCCTCAAGGCATCGAGTCCAACCTTGACCCAGCACTGCCAAGGCCACGCTGCCCCATGTCCCCAAGGGCCACACCCACAGGGCTGTTAAACCCCTCCACCACCTCCCTGGAGCCTGCTCTTGTGTTTGACCACCCTTTCCATGAGAAATTTCCCCAAAATCCACCCTGAGCCTCCCCTGGCCCAGCCTGAGGCCGTTCCCTCTCCTCCTGTCCCTGTTCCCTGGGAGCAGAGCCCGACCCCCCCGGCTGCCCCCTCCTGTCAGGGAGTTGTGGAGAAGATTCCCAGATCCAACTTCCTCCTGGGAAGGTGCAGACAGCACTCCCAGAACTTCTCTGCTTGGAGTTATTCTGATTTGCCCTCTAAGGCTGCTCTCCAAAGGAGTCACTGGTGACAAAAGGCCTCTCAACACAAGCACTTGGCCATGGAACAAATCCACTCCTCACTCCTCACATCCGCTTGTTTCCATCCTTCCCCTCCCCTTCATCTTCTACTGATGTTTTATTTCACTTATTTTTGGAATTTATTTTTATTTATAGAGCAATTTTCTGGAAAATCTGCAGTTTGGATTAACTCTTTTGCTGTCCCTGCATGCTGTGGACTGTGGAATGTGAATGCTGGTCCCAGCAGGGGCAGCAGGAAAGGGATTGGGATTGTGCCCCTGTGCTCAGGTGAGACCCCACCTGCAGAGCTGCCCCAGCCCCGGCCCAGCACAGGGAGGACCTGGAGCTGCTGGAGGAGTCCAGAGGAGGCTCCAGGATGGTCAGAGGGATGGAGCAGCTCTGCTGGGAGGGAAGGCTGGGAGAGCTGGGATTGTTCACCTGGAGAGGAGAAGCTTTGGGGTGACCTCAGTGTGGCCTTCCAGGGCCTGAAGGAGCCAAGAAGAAAGATGGGGAGAGACTTTGGAAAGGGATGGAGGGACAGGACCAGGAGGAAGAAACTCCTCCCTGGGAGGGTGGGGAGGTCCTGGCACAGGGTGCCCAGAGAAGGAACATTTCAGTCCTTCAGAGCCTCCGACTGCCACATCAGTGAGTTCTGCCCTGCGTATAAAAATCAAGGTATCACTCAGCTACCAGACATCTCTGTGTGTTCCACGGGGGGAAAGGCATTCCTACACCCATTTGCTATGGAAACATTCCAGGTTTTTTACTAAGAAATATCCAGAGGACAAAGAAATGAACACCAGGAGCATCTTCTTCCACCTACGTCAAGCACTAAACCAGCTGACCTCTACCCGTGGCATTTAAGTAGATACTTAAAGAACAGGAAATTCTTGTGATTTGAATGGATTGGCAAAAGAAAGGTCAAGAGACAAGTAGGAAATGAACTGTTAATTACTGAAGAGAGAAGAACAAGAGAGGAACTAATACAGAAAAATAAACAGCGTTTGCACATAGCAGGGGAAGATGCAAGCAGAGGGGAAAGATCTAAGGACTGACTCTGGCAGTCCTGTGGAATGATCAGACACCAGTTAATGAGAACTGGCTCCCCAAAGGGCAGCTCCCAGCAGGGAACAAGTGCAGCAGCTTCAGGGCACCAGTAAATACCAGTTTGTATTTAACAGAACCGGTCCTGTTCCACAGCAGCCCCAGCGAGGGCAGCACATCCTCACAGGCAGGGAAGTGGGGCTTTCTCCCATTTAAATCTCATTTTTAGTACTCTCCAATTCACATCCCAGCTCATTTAGAAGTTTAAGGTCAAGGACTTCATAAAACTAAATGTGCTATGAGTGAATCTAAAGGGCTTCTCCCCCTGGGGCAGCACTGACAAGGAATAACTGCAGCCTGTGTGTCCATCACACCTGAACCATCCCAAAACTGCATCAACTCACCACGGCTGGGCAGGGAAAGCAGGGAAGGAAACTGAAACTCTGCCAAAGGCAGACAGCAGACAGGTAGAAAAATCAGAAATTAATCTGGAGAAGCCTCTTTCCAGAGGGCAACATCTCTGCAGTGCTGTTGAGCAGAGAAACGCGGGTAGAAGGGACAGCTCAAAATGAGTAATAGCCCAAAACATTATCTGGGAGCAATCCTTGCAGGCTGCCAGCACTACAAACAGCCAGCCTGTTTTATTCATGGATTATTTGTATTTGTTGTACAATAGGGCCCCAGGAGATCCTCTCACAAGCACAGCAGAACAAGAAATAAAGAGCTTAAGCCGTGAGAATTTAACGATCTAAAGCACCAGGATATAAAAGCAGCCTGGGATGCTCCACACTCCGTGTTTCCAGGAAAAGCAGCTGCTACTCCACTCCAGTCATGAGGAGAACATGGAGGAAGAGGAGCTGGTGTGAGAACAGCCCTCCGGATGGGTGGCAGTGAAGGGTGTGGGTCTGGTTGGTCTCTTTGTGCCAGACCTGGCCTGGCGGGGGGGGCAGCCCCAGGGGTCCCAAAAATGCAAGTCCAGCTCAGGCTCCTGTTCCCAGACTCCTGAGGGCAAAGGAGGGCAGAACAAGCCAGGGGAAGCCCAGTCCTTTCCCTTTAGAGAATTCCTGCTAAAACCCTTCCAGGCTACCCCAGGAAGCACTGCAGCCCTTGGGTGTCAGGACAGGGCACCAGGGAAACACAGGCTGACCGAGCTTAGGGAGGATGCTGAGGGCAAAGAACCCTTCCTTTGGGGGGGGCTGAAATCCCGGTCTCAGCACACCCGGGAATGGTCCCGGCCCCGAGGCTGCCAGAGCTCCAGGGGCCTTTGGGCACCGCTCCAGGGTGGGGTTGTTGGGGTGTCTGTGCAGGGCCAGGGGCTGGGCTGGGTGATCCCTGGGGGCCCTTCCAGCTCAGGACATTCCATGATTCCATGAAAAAGACCAAACCTTCTGTCTCAGGGTGTCTCGTGGCCCAGTCCCACACCAGCAGCGCCCCATGGCCAGAGCTCCGAGTCGGGATTGAGATCACCCGGACACGGCTCCTTCCCTCCCAAGGCTCGGCTGGACCCCCAGAGGAGTCCCCGGGCTGCTGCACCCCTGCCCCCTGAAGCAGCTCCAGGCACTGGGAAGCTCCCTGGGCCAGCCTGGAGAGCCCTGGGCCAGCCTGGAGAGCCCTGGGCCAACCTCCCCGGAGCGCAGGGGCAGCGCTGACCCTGGAGCCCGTTCCCAAGGCAGTGACATTTTCCCTGGAGAGCACCCCAGCACCCTCCTAGGCCTGTCACATGGACCAATGGACCTGGGCAGGCCTTGCTGCTGGCCCAGCCTCAAAGGCACAGCTCTGGCCCAGCCCCAGCCCGGGACACCTGAGCAGAGGACTCGGTGTCACTTTGACAAAGTGCTCCCTTCCCACTCCAATAACCACGAGGGATTGGGGCTGCTTCTTTTTTATCGTTTCTTTTTAATTCCCTCCTCCTTGACATTCATCTTTGCCCAGATCAAATGTAATTATTCTTCATGAAACAGCCCAGGTTTAATCCCAGGAGGAAGAGGGAAGGGGGAACCATCACCTGCAAAGAGCAGGATGCTGGAGGGAGGACATGGCCTTGGCTGGGGCAGGGGAGCAGCTCCCTTCTCCAGGAGGGGCAGGAGAACCACCTCCCTTCTCCAGGAGGGACACGGAACCACCTCCCTTCTCCAAGGGGAGCAGGGAAGGATCCCAAAGACCCTCACCTTGGATCCTGTCACTTGAACTCGCTCTTTTGTTCAGGCAGAGAAACAATGTCCCCTGTTTGGAAGTAACCAGAATTACACCCAGATTTTTGATTCAGCTGCTGGCTCAGGCTCAGATATCCTGAACACTCACACGCATCTCCCTGGTACAGATAAAAGTATTTCACTGCCATTTCATCCACAGACTCCTCCACAGAAATCCCTATTTTTGCAGCTAATGAATCTCAACACTGTCAGCAGAAACACAGCACGGCTGGCTGCAAACAGCACTCTTGGGGGGAGGAAATGATGGTGCAAACTGCAAACAGAACCTGCCCTTTGCTTCACACAACTTCGCACCCCTTTGCCAGCGCCGGATGAGGAGCAGGAGCCGCTTCAAAGGCAGCTCCTTTCATCAGGCCTTTCTTCCTCTCTTCAAGGAAAGGCTCCACTTGCAAACTCCCTTCATGACACGTTCTCAGAGCTTCTGAGCCGGCAGGGACGGCTCTGGTCGCGGTCCGAAGCACCCAAAGCCGGAGCTGAGAGCAGCCCGAGCCCGAGGGAGCGGCCCCGGAGCTGCCCGGGCCGAGCAGCGGCTCCCGAGCGAGCCAGCGCCCCACAAAGATATCAAAGCAATTTTCACACTTGGAAATTACTTGTCACAGGGATGTGGATCAGGAAAAAAAAGCCCCTGCAGCCAAAATCTCTTCCCCACAGTCGATAAGGAGCTGCTTTATGCAGAAACCTCACCAGGGAGGAAAGATCCAAAACACAGCCTGAGGAAATCTCAGATCCAAACACCCCCCATGTTCCACAGCTTTCCAAAGCCTTCCAGTTCAGCCCAGAGACAGAGCTCCTCTAAGAGGGCTGGAGACTACTCCTGCCTCTCCCAAACCCAGCTCTGCTGAGCCCCCAGATCCCAGAATCCTGCAATGGGTTGGGCTGAGGAGATGTTAAAGTGCATCTCATCCCACGCCTGCCATGGCAGGGACACCTCCCACTGTCCCAGCCTGCTCCAAGCCCCAGTGTCCAGCCTGGCCTTGGGCACTGCCAGGGATCCAGGGGCAGCCACAGCTGCTCTGGGCACCCTGTGCCAGGGCCTGCCCACCCTCCCAGGGAACAATTCCTTCCCCATATCCCATCCGTCCCTGCCCTCTGGCAGTGGAAGCCATTCCCTGTGTCCTGTCCCTCCATCCCTTGTCCCCAGTCCCTCTCCAGCTCTCCTGGAGCCCCTTTAGGCCCTGGAAGGGGCTCTGAGCTCTCCCTGGAGCCTTCTCCTCTCCAGGTGAGCACCCCCAGCTCTCCCAGCCTGGCTCCAGAGCAGAGGTGCCCCGGCCCTGGGAGCAGCTCTATGGACTCTCTGTATGACCCCTCACCCTCCAGAGCACCATCAGGGAAGGCTCAGTGTCCTTGGAAGGACGCAGATGGATCCATTCCTCCTCGGGAGCCTCCCCTCCCCACACCAGTTCCCCTCTGCACGGGGCCCATCTGTCACCAGAGGTGCCACCCCGTCCCGTGGCAGTCCCTGCAGCCGGGCAGGGCTGGGCTGGGCGCACTGCACAGCTCAGGAGGGATCCTTCCCCTCTCCGCTGAACTCAGCACACAGCACTGAAGTTTTCGGCCTCCTTTCTGCAGGGTAAAGATCATCAACCAAGCCCTGAATAGGCTCTGCTGCGTAGGAACCCCTGAAAACACGGAGCACTGTTCCAGCAGCTGCTATTAATACCCAGGTGAGAGCAAGTGCAGCCTTTGTCTCCCGTGCTAAAAAGGTGCTCATTAGCATGGGCTAATTAACGCATTACCGCTGCTGTGAAACCCCAGCAAAGCTCGGAGCAGGGGTCCCAGTGCCTGAGGAGGGAGGGCTCAACCCCAGGCTCCACCTGGGGCTTGGCTCCAGAGCCTTGGGCTTCACCCAGCATCTGCCAGTTGTCCTCACGGCATCCCCAGGATGGGGACAAAGCCACCCTCGCCCTCCTGCTGGACCCTGCACAACATCTAACCCCACGCTAAGGACCTTCTTTGCCTCCTGTCTGGGTGTGGGGAAAAACAAAACCAAATTACTGATTCTCAAGTACGTGGGGATGTGGATTTCCCAGGATTCTGGAGTTTCTGAAGGTTCAGAACCTGGAGATGGATCCCTGGGCCCTGTGTTTTCCTGACCCAAAAGTTACTGTGAACCCTGAGCTTAACTGGAATTGAGATATTTCTAATTTTGAGAGTCAGCCTGGAGTTTTCAGTCACACTACACTTCCAAAAGTGACATTTTCAAAGTGAAGATTTCTTTGGATTTGGATAAACCAAATTTATTACTGTGTAAAACCATCGGAAAAGAATTTGTTGTTAGGTGGGAATAACAAAAATGTCAAATACAGGTATCTAAAGCAGGGCCCAGAAATGACCCAAGATTTGTGTTTTCAGGTACGTCTAAGCACAGAAATATCTCTGTAAGTGCTCAGTTTTTCCCAGCTGAGATTTAAAAACTTCCCTCAGAGCTGATGGAGGGGGTAGCACCTCTGCCCTGGCTGGGAGGTGGGAAGGGATGGTCCTTAAGGTCCTTCCAACCCAACCCACTCCATGGCTCCGTGATTTGAGTGCTAATGCCAAAGAAACTGGAATGTTCCTAAAAAACAACCCCAAACTTATTAAAAAATCAAACATAAACCCCACACCAAAACACAAACCTGGCACTACTTCTCCATGCAAAAGCCATTCCTGCTCCTCATGAGGGAGTCAGGCAAAAAACTAATGAGGGCATCAGGAAAAATACAATTACAAGGTGATGTCCACATGATGAGGGGCTGGTCCTGCACCTTGTCTTGAACCTGCAGCCCAAGGCAGCCCCTTTAAAGCAGTTTTTAATTCTTTCAGATTTCATAGAAATGTGTAAGAACCAAAGTTGTCTCTCTGAAGTATAATTATTGTGAGGAGCCAAGCCTGATCTCTATATGAAATTCCTTGTTCTTCCAAGGCCTTGAAGATGAGATGAAAACTGTCCTGAATAATAATTAGGAAAACAGCAAAGTTGGACTTTTGGTCTGCATCAGGATTTTTACCACTCAACACCACTGCCCTGGGGTCCCACCAGCCCTCAGGACTGCCCAGCTCTGGAATCCTGCCTGGAAAGAATAGGGAAATCCTGCAGTGAGATGAACACACCAGCACTAATCCCCAAGCTGGAATTTTACACCAGAAAAGCCCCTCAGCCTCTGCACAGCCCTGCTGATGTGTGAAGCACAGGAATGAGGGATCAGGACTGCAAACCAAGGAGAACAAAACACCAAATTTCACTCTCCTCCACACTCACTCTTCCTGTACTTGCTTGTAATCTACCTTATTGCTTCACACTTCAGCAGAAATTAATCAGATTACTGAAAAATCTCTAGAAATAAAAGAAAGTACAGCAACAGCTTTGTTTTGAGAGCTGAAAATGTTGTTCTTAAGTAAATCCAGAACCAGGGCTGTTCCTTACCCATGTTCCATGGACTGAGTTTTAACACACTCACCCTTGGAAATCAGCACCGACATTCCTGTGACTATTTCTTTCTTTTCCATATTTTCAGTGCAGTTTCAAGGAATCATGTAAAATTTATACCCAGGGAAAAAGAAGCCCAATGCAAAGGGACTTAAAATAGAACAGCACGAAAACAGATCTTATCAAATCAGCAGCAAAACCCACTTCAAGCCCGCTGTTAAACAGGCTGCTGAGGGTTCTTTTCCCGGGCAAGGGTGGATGTTTAACTCCAAAGGGGCATCAGCATCAGCAGGAGCCCGGGGGTGCTGCCCCCAGCCCTGTGCCCCAGGGATGGCACAGCCGGGCTCCGGCCTGGGCGGGGAGTGGGAACAAAAACCCTCCCAGCAGCAGGAAAGCTCCTGCCCAGGCCCCCGTGACTTTCGGAGGACTCAAAGCAGCAGCTGCCAGGGAAGGCTCCTGTTGCTGTTGAGTCAGAACGGCGAAATTAGGAAAATGCAGAATTCCAGGACTGAAGACGAAAGGAAGCAAATTTAACAATTTCCAAGGGCTTTTATGTACTAGTTCGCAAAAGGTGTGTTAAGTGGCATAAGGCAACTGGCCCTCTGGCCATCCATCCCTTGAGGGGATTGGTCAAATTCTAAGATACCTATTTCTAAATATTTTCCTAGTCAAAACCATGACAATCGGGCAAACATCCTGCAGGTGCAAGGAGTTTACAAAACCATAACATATTCTGAGATAGTTTGTATGGGAAAGACAGAGCTCTCACAAAATGCTACAGAGAGCTGAAGAAATTCTCTGCTGAAGCTTTTTCAGCATCCATAGGCTCCCGCGAGGCTCCCAGGACAGGCGGGATCAGGACCTTTCCCGCTGTCCCTGGGCTGCAGCAGCAGCAGGGACCCACCAGGCACCTCCCAGGGACCGGCCCTGTCCTGCCCCTGCTCTGCCCCCACACCAGCTCAGCCAGCCCCGACCTCGGCCCCGGCCCATCCTCCCTTCCCTCGGAGCACCCCGGCTCCTTCCCCTGACCACGGATGGTTCCTCCTCCGCTGCCCCCGGACAGTGCTGGGGACGGGGACACAGAGCAGGGGCTGGGGGGGAAAAGCCCTCCAAGCCCCTTTCCCAGCTCCCTCAGCCGCTCCTGGGGCTCCAGCCCCTTCCCCAGCTCCACTCCCTGCCCTGGACACGCTCCAGCCCCTTCTCTGGAACTCCCCTCCCTGTCTGGGGTTTATTCTTTAATACTTTCCTGCTCCTGCACTGCCGGGCTCTGGCTGTGCCCTGAGGTGACAGGTTTGTCACCGTGAGGTGACAGCTTTGCCACGGTGCCTCTCCAAGACCACCAAGGCCTCCCCCATCCCGGCCAAGCAGCCAAGCCTGAGCCATCAGCTCATGGAGCGTCAGGATGTGGCTGTGGAGCTGCTCTGGGACATTCTGGGGAATGGGAAAGGAGAAGAGGCTGTGGGAAGTCCCAGATTTTGCCGTCAGCTCTTCCCCCTCTAAAGCCTCTTCTTTCCCACACCTGACCAGACACGAGCGTGGATGGAACAGATGTGAGGATGTGGCACTCGGGGACACGGTCAGTGGTGGCCTTGGCAGTGCTGGGGGAAGGGCTGGACCTGACCTTGGAGGCTTTTCCAGCCTCAGTGACTCTGTGGCAAGAAGAAGTTGGCCTCACACAACAACAGGTCAGTGCCTGAACACACAGACTGGGGAGCTTCAAGAAAAAGAAGCCTGAGAGTGGCATTTGCACGGGCCAAAAGGAAATGAGGGAGAAAAGCAGCTCAAAAGGAGCAGCTCAAAAGGAGCAGCTCAAAAGGAGCAGCTCAAAAGGAGCAGCTCAAAGCCAGCCCCACCTCAGCCGAAGGCTGAACGTTCCAGGAGTCACTCCGGACCCCGGGCCGCAGCCCAGGCTGCCCCAGGGCACTGCCAGCTGCTCAGGAGTGTGCAGCCATCCCAGTTATTTACACACCCGGCCAAGGGCTTGGACGCTTCCTCATGGATCTCTGTAGCTGGAAATCTCAGCCAGGAAAACACCGAGGCTCCCACTGAGATTCCCCAGGGCTCTGAAAGACTGTTCCTCAAAGTCGCCGTTCTGCTCAGCAATGGGGGATCCAGGGAAGGAGAATAAACTGCTTTTTAAACAACCCCGGAATACTGAAGGACTGAGGGAGTCACTGCAGGATCAGCCTGGAGGAGGGAAAGTTTTGGGGTGACCTCCCATCGCCTGAAGGATTCCACAGGAAGGATGGAGAGGGACTTTGGACAAGGGCCTGGAGTGCCAGGACAGGGGGAAAGGCTTCCCACTGCCGGAGGGCAGGGACAGACGGGATACTGGGAAGGAATTGTCCCTGTGAGGGTGGCACGGACAGGAGCTCGGCCACAGCCCGGGAAGGGGTGACTGTATTTATGGGAACCAAGTGACACTCGTTATCCTGGGAAATAACAAACCAGCAACGCAACTTCCAGTGATGAAAGCAGAGATTTAAGCTGCCATAAAAACATAATTACCTCGTTAAAAAACACTCTTGCAGGCTGCGAAGCAAATGATTTATATTTTTCTTCTGGGTTTTGTCCAAATCATCTAAAAATAGACCTGAAAGCCTCACCAAGATTGCTGAAAATCCTGCCCAGTTCACTTCACAAGGAGCAATGTAAACAAGGAGTCTGACATAAATTCCTCTTATTGATTAAGCAATCCTTGCAAGCCCAGTGCTCTTGCAAAGCCTTAATTCAAGAGTTGGGCTCTAAAAACAACCATTACGGGCTTTAAACATTTTAAGTGCCTGTTCAGTTAAATAGGTGAGCTTGAGCTGGGGCTGAGAGAATTCCTGCAGGTGCTGGAGCAGAGCAAGGGAATGAAAAAAATCCCAACCAAGGATATACTCAAGTCCTGAGCATGTGTGGATTCCCAGTGCAAGGTGTACTCCACCTGAGGAGCTGCCCAGGGGACACCTGAAACTCCAACACCTCAGATTAAAGCATTCCTTTAGAGAATGTGTCCACGAAATGCCTCCAGATCCTGCTGCTTCCACAGCCAGCTGGACTCAGAGCCCAGAGGGAGATCAGAGTCCCCAGGATTGTTCAGCGAATTCCAGCCCTGAGCCAGAAGGACATAAAAGCAATGATGCACACACACACACACTTTTACAGCTCTGTAAACAGTTGTTTTCTATTATTTGTGTTTACTATGGATCATCAACTCTCCAGCTCCAGGGCTCATCACCCCCAACCACTCCAGACCTGCTGGGATTAGCACTCAGCTGGGTTCAGCACTAGGCACTTACAGAGATCGTTTCACTGCCTCTCCTTTGGTTCTTGCAACAAACAGATTTTGTCCCCCCTGTCCTGTCCCTCTCCCTCCTTTTAAAAGCCCTCTTTAGGCTCTGGAAGGGGCTCTGAGCTCTTCCTGGAGCCTTCCCTTCTCCAGGTGAGCACCCCCAGCTCTCCCAGCCTGGCTCCAGCCCTTGGAGCATCTCCATGGCCTCCCCTGGACCTGCTCCAGCAGATCCACATCTTCCCTGGTGAATTCTATGGATTAGCACATTATCATCACAATGATACGAATTTCTGGGAATTCAATGAAAGATGCCCCAGCAGCTTTGCAGCTTCAGAGTGGACTCTGAATTCCTGTGCTGGAGTTCCTGCATTCCTCCCACTGCCAAATCCAACTGCAGCTTCATCCAAGGAGAGCACACAGGACTTGGCTGCCAAGTGCACAACCTGCAAGTCATCAGCCTCCAGAGGGGTCACTGGAGCAGCCATGGAAACCAGGGATGGGCCACATGGTCTGGGAGGTCACAGCCAGCACTTCCAGCCAGCAGCACGTGGCCAGAGCCACCAACACCCAGCTCCCACCCCCAGCTCCCCAGGGACCGGTGAGGGTGGGCAGGAACAGGGCCAAGGCACCCACACCCCCATGGAGCAAGGGAAGCAGCACTCCTTGGCAAGAGCCTGTTTACTGCCCAAAGTCACCCTGACAGAGGAAATTCGGGGCCTCTGTGACCCAAAGCAGCTGAGCTGGGAGCTGAGGGAGAGGATCAGAGAGGAGCACTGAGGGCACAGCCACTCCCTGAGCTCTGCTGCACATTCCTGCTGCAGGATCCTGCCCCAAGGGCCCAGCCCAGCTACATCAGCTCCAGTCCCCTTGGAGCCCAACACGGGGGTCTCACCCTGGGGCAGGAGAACCTCCCCAAGCCCACCCCACCCCACCTGAGACGTGGCACCGAACAGCCCAGGGCACCCCGTCCCTGTGTCCCTGTGTCCAGTGTCCATGTGTCCCTGTGTCTGTGTGTCCCTGTGTCCGCACGAGCCTGGCTCCAGCATTCCAGCCTGGCCAGCCTGGCCCTCCTGCCCACAGCCCCCCCGTCCCCC
>VWZW01004677.1:80632-118433 GCA_013397115.1 Edolisoma coerulescens | reverse complement strand
CAGAAGGATTTCCCCCCTCCCCGGTTTTGCCTCTCCCGAGCCCCGGAGCACATTCCCAGCCCTGCCACGTTCCCAGCACGTCGCTGTCCTTGCCCGCCCTGCTGTGTCTCGGCCGGGCCCTCCCCACCCCAGGCGAGCAAACACCACTCCTGCAGACGCTTTCTCAGCCTGCCTTTCCTGAAATGTCCATGCAAGGATCCAGCTGCACGGATTCCACGGACCCCGTAAACGCTCCTCACCCAACTCCGCGTGCCAGAGGCACCGGTGATGGGTCAGTGAGGAGAGAACTCCACAGTTACTGCACTGAGCACCTGGAATATTGTGCACTGCCCTGCACAGCCCCGTCTGTGCCACTCAGCCCCAGCACCTCAGCCTTAGGGGCTGAAATAAAACCTTGGTTTAAAGCAAACTGCAGCCCCACGTCTCCTTTGTTGGCACAAGCAGAACTTAAGGGTTGTTCTTTCCTTCTGGAGAGTTCCCATAAAACACACCCAGGCTCTGCCTCCTCAGGGTGCCTGTACATGAAAACTGCTCCAGTTCACAACCAGAGAATGAAAATGTGACCAAATGTCCCCACGGCCACGGAGGCTGCTGGGGCAGCTGGGAGTTCTGGCTCCCAGAGCCAAGCCCAGGGAAGGGAACAGCCCTTGGCTGGTGGTTGGGTAACAAATAACCTGGCAGGGGGAGCAGAGACTGGTCTGAGCCGAGCTCCCTAAAAGCCAGGGCTGGCATCTCTCAGGCAGCTTCTAGAAGAGCTCAAGGCAAAGGAGAGATGCTGTTTAACAGAGGGTCAGAACTGCAAATGCTCCCTGAACTCTCAGCAGCAGCAGGGCTGGGCATGCTGGACATCATCTGCTGGCCAAGGAGGGAAGGGATGGGCGCAGCTGGACGGGCAGGAAGAGGAGGGCCCTGTTGCTCCCACGTCCCAACGCCATGGGAAGGGGCAGGGGTGCCCTGTCCCAACCCCAGCTGGCACTGGGCACCCTCTGCAGCCACAGCCAGCAGCAAACAGCCCCAGGCAGGAGTGAGAGGAGGGGCTGTACCTGGGATCATGGACTGAGAGAACAGGGACTGCACCCTCTCCCCGTGCCTCAGGCTCGCTGGGTGGCCACAGAGGCCTCCCCTGGACTTCCCTTCCCTTCCCGTCCCTTCCCTTCCCTTCCCTCACAGGACAGCAGCAGCTGGGATAACACATCCCTTTGGTTGGAGCTGTGCTATGAACCTTCCCCCTCTCCTTGCCTGCAAGCAAAGCAGGAGGGGCTGGCACAGACAGAGAGATGAGATTTCACTCCCTCGGCAGCCAAGCATCCTGCTGGAGCCTGGTTTGGATTGCTGTGAGGACACTGAAGATGGGTTTCAGAGACAATAATTCCATATTAACATCATACCTGGGTCACACTCCTCAGGCTGCACTGCCAAAGGCTTCCACCACAAGTCTCATTAGCAATCCCATTAAAACAAGCACACAGCTGGTGAGAGCATTTACTGTGCAGAAGAGTCAAATTCTTCTAAATTTATAGTGGCAAAATTGATTACTGATTCTAACATCTGTCGCAGATTTTACATTTAAATTCTCCTTAAAAAGTCCCTCAGCTCAGAAACCCCAGACACGGCTCCCCTCCCCCAGGAGCCACACAAATCATTTCCCTGCAAATCAAATGTGTCTCTTCACAAAAACAATTGTTCCTGTCATATATTACATAACAATCAGCACTAAAACCTGCTGAGGATGTAACTCAGTGTATTTATGCTGTTTGTAATCACACAAAGACAAGGGTAACTTGGAAGACAGGATAATGTTGGGAGAAACAAAAGGACTTGGGTAAATAGCAGCAGATGCAAGGCTGGGAATGTTTAAATATCAAACCCAGGAACATAACAGGAACTACCTGTGAGCAGCGTGAAAATGCAGACCTGGAGACAGCAATGGGAGATGTTTCTATATCCCTGCCTTCCCCTGGATAAACCATTCCTAGCAGCTGCCAGCAAGGAATACCCAGCCACCAAGCCCAGGCACTGCCAGAGTGTGATATCCTAGCACAGGCAGAGGGAACACTTTCCCTTCTTGATCTTTTTTTAATAAAGGAAAAACCCAGGCGTCTGCTCCACCTCTCCCAGTGTGCCCTGACCCCGCTTCTCCAGGCAATCCTGATCCCCTTGAAGCAGAGAGCGAGGGCAAGGTGAGATCCCAGACCTGCAGCACGTGTGGTGGGTGATGACAAAGGCAGTCTGAGCTCCTGGCAGTGCCAGTGAGCTGCTTCCTTTGCTTTGTGACCCTGCTGGAAGGACAGGCTCCACCCTCAGTTCCCGCAGTGCCACACCACCCCGTTAACCTGCAGGGCTCACTCCTGCTCCAAGCACGGCCCCAGTCTGTTTGAGGGAACATTGGCCCCTGGCCCCCACAGGTCCCGGCAGCTCAGCACTGCCAGCCTGCCTCTGGCAGCACAGCAGGTCCTGCCAGGCCAGCCTGCGATGGGACAGGATTGATCATGGGGGAGTCAGGGAGGTACAGACACAGGAGGTGACACCACGCCAGGGCTGGAAGATGTTCCTCAGAGCCCCAGTGACAGCAGGGACCTTCAGCCCGGAGCTCAGCCAGCCCATGGACACCCATGGACCAGCAGCCACTTGTTGAAGAGCTGTTTTACTCTCCCCAGGTCAGGAGGAGCATTCTCAGCAGTCAGGGAGGGATCCTGCCCCTCTGCCCAGCCCTGGGGGCACCTCTGGAGGGATCCTGCCCCTCTGCCCAGCCCGGGGGGCCCCTCTGGAGGGATCCACCCCCTNTGAGAGGGGCCCTCAGCCCTGGCTGTCCCTGGCTGCAGGGAGGGCTCAGGGCAGGGCCCGGGCTCTGCTCCGGGGCCCAGCAGTGGCACCAGAGGGACGGGCAGGGGCTGAGCCCAGCAATTCCCCTGCCCAGGAGGCAGAACTTCTGCCCTGGGCACTGCCCAGCCCTCCACAGGCTGCCCAGGGAGGGGCTGGAGTCTCCCTCAGCGGGGATATTCCAGAGCCCTCTGGACACAGCCCTGTGCCCTGTGCTCTGGGATGGCCCTGCCTGAGCAGGGAGGTGACACCAGGGACCCTCTGGGGTCCCCTCCAGCCCGGCCCAGCCTGGGATTCTGTGAAGGCAAAAAGCCCCCTCAGAGCTGCTGCCAAGGGATGTGAACCATGAACAGGACACGTGCTGCTCTGTCCATCACCATCTTTTCTCCAGGGTTTGGGCAGAAGTCCATGAGCACTTTGTCACACTGGGTCACTGCATCCCCATCCCATTTCTCAGCAGCTCAGCAGGGGATCCCCATCGCTTGGGAAAACACTCGGTGATCTATGGACAGCCACCAGGACAAGATTCCAAAGTTCCTCAGCCTGCAGAACATGGACCAGTCACCCTGAGGGAAACAGAGCCCAAACCAAACACCAGAGGATCCCAGACCTGACTGGGGGGGATGACAGCTCACAGACCATGGGCTGTTTTCCTGCTCAGCACATCTGGTTAAAGGTATTTTGGAAAAAAAGCATCAACTTGATTCTAAAACCTCTGAGGACGGAAAATCTCCCCATTCCCTCCTGAGCTGGACCCCCATCACTAGTTTGGAATCCATTCCTCATTCGGGTATGGATTAGGAAGCAGCAATGGCTGGAAGAAACATCTTTCAGCAGAGATTTCTCATCCTGATGATGAGATAAGGATTCACACCCTCAGTGCCTGCTCCAAGCACTTGTCGATCAAGCCAAGTCACCACTCAATCACTCTCACAAACTCAAGGCTGTCAGAGGATGAGGCTCCAAAACTCAAACGTGGTGTTTGGGAAGGGCACAGTCTGAATTTCACACGTTGATGTTTTTCTTTTCCCTCTTCATTTAATTTCAGGGGTAGAAGACTCGGGACAAGAGCAAAGGGAGCCTTTGGGAGTCCACCTGCTGTTTAACATAAACTCCTCTCTCAGAAAGTGCTTCTCAGCACAGAAAATTCAACATGAAGATCATTTCAATGAGAGCAGCTCTAGGAAGGATCAAACTTGCTCCAAGTAGCAGTGGACAAAGGGGGGGTTCGTGTTGTTTGCTGCAGAAATAGCACAAAAGCTTTTTATCTTTTATTCCTGGGCTTCCTTTGAAAATGGATGTAGCAACTAATCCCTAACGTGCTGGATGAGGCTGTCAGATCATCCTGGGAACAATTTGGTTTAAATTCACTCCATTACCAAGGCTCAAGAACTTCGTGCAGAAGTTCAGCTAAAAGCATGAAATCCATTATCAGCATAACTGGGCCAAGGCCGGGCTGGATGGGGCCGGGAGCAACCTGGGCTGATGGACAAAGGGGTCCCTGGGGGTTGGAATGGGCTGAGTTTAGGGTCCCTTCCAACCCAAACCATTCCAGGACTCTGAGGGTCTATAACCACCTCACTGAGGCACGATGCTCAAAGCCCGTCTTTGCCTGGCCCCCCCCAGTATTTAACAAGACCTGGGCTTTGGCTGGAGGAAAGAAAACAGCCCAGACAAACATCCCCTCTCACTCAAAACCGTGTCCTTTCCTCTTCCTCTCTCCCACTTCTCAGTCTGGATTACCAAACCAGAGGATTACTTTGCCACCACCCACCCCTGCAGCCCCAGACAGGGAGCAGGGAGAGAGCAGGGCCAGCACCTCCCAAACCCCACAGGGGTGGGCACAGCAGGAACAACTCGTGTTCCTATAAACTCCCTTTGCCCACTTTCATTTTCCAGTGTGCCCGGCCCGGAGCTGCCCCTGGCTGCTCAGCAGTGACTCAGATGAGCTGCAGTGCCAGCTCCTCTCAGCCTGCAAGGACTGAATCAGTCTGGAAGGTTTGTCAGGCACTGGGAAAATCTGGGACTTGTATTTGTTTCCGGATAAATTGACATCACCTTCCCAAGACAAAGCAGCAGCACTCCACGCCCAGCCTGGAAAAGGGCTGGTATTTCTCAGGAATTCACAGCTGCTTTAGCTGCCACCACATCCCATATTCCACAGCCCCACGAACAGCTCCTGTGAGCTCGGGGCAGGGCAGCAGGGAGGGGAACAGGGAGGTGCTGCTGCAGTCCGAGGTTTTGGGTACAGGAATCCTGTGTTTGATCAATGCAGGGCCTGTCCCCTGAGCTGGCACTGCTGGGGCACCTCCAGTCCTGGAGTCAGCCCTGGGCCCCTCAGGACAGCACAGACCCTGAGGGGCTGGAGTGTGCCCAGGGCAGGGAACGGAGCTGGGAAGGGGCTGGAGCCCCAGGAGGAGCTGAGGGAGCTGGGAACGGGGCTCAGCCTGGAGCAGAGGAGGCTCAGGGGGGCCCTTGTGGCTCTGCACAACTCCCTGACAGGAGGGGGCAGCCGGGGGGGTCGGGCTCTGCTCCCAGGGAACAGGGGACAGAGGGAAATGGCCTTGAGCTGTGCCAGGGGAGATTCTGGCTGGATATTGGGAAAATTTCTTCATGGAAAGGGCGATCAGGCATTGGAAAGAGCTGCCCAGGGAGGTTTGGAGTGCCCATCCCTGGAGGTGCCCAGGGAAGGCCTGGAGGTGGCACTCAGTGCTCTGGGCTGGGGACAAGGCGGGGATCAGGCACAGCTTGGACTCGATGGTTTGGGAGGGCTTTTCCAACCTCTGGGATCCTGGGATTAAGAGGAAAAACCAACAAACAGCAGCTTCCCCAAGAGTTCCTGCTGTCCCTGTGGGATGCTGCCTCATGCAGGCGAGCAGGGCTGGCAGAGCAGGGTGTCACCAACTGGAACAACCATTAATTGGCTCTTGTGTTATCAGTGCTTCAAGGACCCTTCAAAGTGCAGTTGCTTGGAGGAGAAAATGCACCTGCTAGTGGAGCTGCTCTCTCCTCTTCACCTTGACCAGGGTATTTTTAGCTGTATGGACAGACTTGCCAATACTTTCACCTTCAATTGTTTGCAAGGAAGCTTCTGACAGCTCCCAGTAATGAACACCCAGGGTCAAGAGAGGCAGCAGGAAAGGAATGATGGGCAAAAGCAACTTCCCAAAAGGCTTTTCCAGTATTCTGTGCCTTCAGTATTTTAACTCCCCTTCTTCCCACAGATTCCCCTGCTCAGAGAATTCAGTTTGCACTTGATTTCAATACCCTCAGAGTTTGGCCCGAGGCTTTGCGTAAGAGCAGCTGCACCTCCACACACAAAGCACCTGATCACGCTGCCCACGTGCCCTTGCAGCAGCAAGTGCCACTCAGTTCCTCTGAGTCTCACAGGTCTACTCATCTAAGTTCATTTGGCAGAGAATGGTCCAACACTGTCATCCGAGAAGGCAGAAAAACTCATTATTCCAACAAAAGCTCATTATTCAGAGGCAACAGTCTCGGCTGCTCACCCCAGCAGGTAACGTGTCAGCGCCTGCCAGATCAGCAAGCACAGCCCTGGCTTCTGTCAGAGCACAGGAGCGAGGGAGGCAGAGACGCTCCTGAGGCACCGTTCTGAGTCACCCCGGTGCTGCTGGGCCCAGGAGGGCTCCGTTAATTCCTGCCAAGCTCCCCAGGAGGGCTCCATCAATTCCTGCCAAGCTCCCTTGTCACACCGAGCCCGAGCTGCCCCAGGGCCCCGGGGCTCAGCTGAGCCCAACACACAGTGCAGGGCCTCCCTGCTGTGAGCTCAGATCCTCTGGGCTGGGTCGATCCTCCAGAAAAAAGCAGATTTCTCTGGAGCAGGAGGGTGACAGAGCTACCAAACTCCAGCTCACACATTAATATCCTTCATGTGCTGCCGTTTCACGGGAGCCTCTGAGAGCAAAGGGACACAGGGGATTTCCACTCTTCCCTGATTTCCAGCTTTCCTTCAGCAGCCTGTTCTCAGCATAACCCCTTTGTTAGGAAATCCTCTATTATTTGCTAATCTCTTCATCTCTCACAGCACTTCACATCCACAGCATTTGCTGTCCCATGTAACACATCCTGCTCTGGGAAACCGCTCAAACCTGCCGCACTTCCCACACCTGAACTCCCAAACCATGGGAATACACTCCCAACACACCCAGAACCCACTCCATGGTCCATCTAAAAGCCTCTCAAGTCTTCTGCTTCTGCAGAAGGTACAATCAGGTAAGGTGAGAAGGAAGAATGAAGGTGTGGTGAGCCAGCAAAGTGCAGAAGAAAGGAAAAAGCCATTTAAAAGTCCATTCCTCAGTGGGTACCTTTTCAGCCAAGGCCTTTAAGCTATCCAGAAACCTCTGCCAGAAGTCCTTGAAGAGGGGTCTGTCAATCCTCCTCAGGCTCTCCTGGGTGCTGGCATCCACGCTGACATAGAGCTGGGTCACGGGCTCCAGCCTCCTGCGAAGGGAAAAGGGAATTGCTGCTTTCGGGAATCGCTGCTCGAGCTTCTGTTCTCCTACAAAGGCAGCAACAGGAGCTGGACAGGACTTCCAGGGAAAACCATCAGAGCCCAGTGGCTCATGTCTGCCAAGTGACCACCATCAGCAGCAAGGTGTTACAACCTCAGCTCCCAGTCCCTCCCAGTATGCCCAAATCCCCATTTCCCACCATTTCCTCGCTATTTTCACACCCCAAAATCCAATTTTTTCCCAGTTTTTCCCCATTTTACCCCCAAATCTCCCCTCCCAGTCCCTCTCAGTCACTTCCCAGTATCCCAACTACCCTCACATCCTCAACACATATATATGTTATAATATATGTATCTATGTTATAGATATATATATAATATAACCTTAGCAAACACCACCCCCAGGCTGAGAAATCACACACACAGCCCTTGGCTGACAATTCAATTGTCATCTCCTCACTGCTCCAGGACAGATTTCACCCCAGTGGAGCTGTAACACCTCAGGAAAGGCTTCCCAAAGGAAGGGGCTCAGGTGAGGCACAGAGAGGTTCTGCCATCCACAGAGCTCTGCCCTTTCTCCACGATCTATTTGGCCCATGGGAAAACATTCAACAGAAATGGAAAATGGGAGGAATTTCCCCATGGAAAGGGCGGTCAGGCTTGGAAGGGGCTGCCCAGGGAGGTTTGGAGTCCCCATCCCTGGAGGTGTCCAAGGAAGGCCTGGAGGTGGCACGCAGTGCTCTGGGCTGGGGACAAGGTGGGCATCGGGCACAGGTTGGACTCAATGACCCTGGAGGGCTTTTCCAGCCTCAGGGATTCTGTGGCTCTAAATTCAACCCTAATTCAACCAGTTCCTACTGCTGGACATGCTGAACTCCCCTGGCCTGCAGCTGGATCATCAATGACATTTTTGAAAGGATCTCAAAGCTGTTTAAAAAATAAACCCACACACAAACCTCCACTTTGTTCTCCTCCCACTGTCAAGGCTCTTATTCCCCAGAAACCCTGGAGCCTTTCTGGTCCCACATGCTGCTCACAGAACCTGGAGCCCAGCACTGGGAGCTTCTGAACCTCCTGTGCTGTGGGAGGAGTCTGGGTGGAGTCTGATCCCTGCCAAAAATGCCAGGGGGTGAAGGAGAAGCAGCAACAGCACAGTCCATCAGCAGAAGGGTCAAATGGATTAGGAACAACCTAGAAAGGAGCTCCCTTAGAACCCCAGGATCACTGAGGCTGGAAAAGCCCTTCAAGGTCACAGCCTGTGCCTGATCCCCACCTTGTCACCAGGCCAGGGCACTGAGTGCCACATCCAGGCCTTCCTTGGGCACCTCCAGGGTGGGGACAAACCCCTTCCCCTGGCAGAAGGGACAGTGAGGGTAACACACCCACCCCTCGTGGCAGCTCCCACCCTGGGCTCCACTCCCAACCACGTCCCAGTTTACCACAGAGCCCTCAACATTTGGGGACAGCATTTTGGGAGTGTTTTGTGTGAAGGCTGTAATGAGCAGGCACCAGTCCCAGCTTCATTTGGTTCTCCAGAGCAGATGAGAAGAAATCAGAAGCTATTGTTCAGCTGCCAAACAGTGCCACCTAAAAATACACTGACCCCTGCCCGCCCCAAAGGTGACAGAGGGACAAGAACTGGCCAGAATGAGACTGAGCAGAGCCCTTTGTGTCCAGAAAAATCCACTTAACGTGGACACTCAACCATCTGAGCACGTTCTCTCTGTGCGTATTTAGACAGCAAAATGAAACAACCCAGAACAAACTGAACATTTCAGGTTAAAATCTCAGTTTTGTAAACAAGTTTGTCTGGACTGGCAGCCCAAAGCCAGAGACTCCAAAATGACCAAATGTTCTGGGCCTAAGTGGATTGAAGTGCTCAGTTTCAAGGAATACTGAGCCAAACTCTTTCTTTACTCAGTGCTGTCTTTGCTTAATTAAAAGGGGCCCCAGTGAAGATGGAGGAGGTGCTTTTCAAAAGAGGGGCTGAGAAAAATCATCTCCTCTCAAACCCAAGGACAGGCAGGAGCCAGACTCACTGTCAGCATGGGGAAAATGGAGGAAGTAGAACTGATCCCAGACAGGGATTTCAGCCCCAAAAGGGAATGGTCCACAGGGCCCTGCACAGCTGGGAATGGAGCCAGGATGAGCTGGGCACGCTCTGCCAAGGGGGACAAGGAGAAAGGGCAGCCATGGGTGCAGTGAGAACAAGGACACAGACTGGTGTCTTGGGACACAGCTCCAGTGCAGAACTAACAGCAAATCCAGCTGGATGGTACCAGGATGGATTTGGGGCTGGAATTTCCGAGCTAGCTCGGACACCTGAGGTGAAATCCAGGAGACCAAATCCATGGCATTTACACCTGGACCTGGGCAGAAATCCTGAGCTGAAAACTTCAGCTGAGCTGTGGCACTCGATGAATAAATGGACTCCAGGCCAGCAGCCCTGAGGTGGCTTCACCAGGCAGGACAGAGCCCACAGGGGACAGCAGCAGCAACATCAGAAATGAGCATTTGCTTGTGGGCATTAATAACCTGCTCATTATTGTTATTGTTATTGGCCAGAAATGCAAACCCACACACGAGGGCTGGTCACAGCCACAGACCAGAGACAGGGGCCAGGTAAGGGTTCAGTGGGAGCTGCCCTGGTGTAAAACCTCCCTCAGGTCATTGTGAGCCTGGGGCAGCTGAAGCTGCGGCCCAAAGAGAGGAGGAGGAGGAGGAAGAGAGGAAGGCACAGGGGGCACCTGCTGGAGCCCCTGTCCTGAATCCAGCACCACCCCCAGGCCACGCTGCCCTCTCCCAGGATGGGTTGGGCTGGGAGGGACCTTAAAGCTCATCCTGCCCTGGGCAGGGACACCTCCCACTGTCCCATGTCACTGTTGAGTCAGGACGGCAAAATAAGGAAAACGCAGAATCCCAGGATCGGAGATGAAAGGAAGCAAATTTAACAATTTCCAAGGGTTTTTATGTACTAGTTCGCAAGAAGTGTGTTAAGTGGCATAAGGCAATTGGCCCTCTGGCCATCCATCCCTTGAGGGGATTGGTCAAATTCTAAGATACCTATTTCTAAATATTTTCCTAGTCAAAACCATAACAATCGGGCAAACATCCTGCAGGTGCAAGAAGTTTACAAAACCGTAACACAGTCTGAGATAGTTTGTATGGGAAAGACAGAGCTCTTACAAAATGCTACAGGGAGCTGAAGAAATTCTCTGCTGAAGCTTTTTCAGTATCCACTGTCCCAGGCTGCTCCAAGCCCCAGTGTCCAGCCTGGCCTTGGGCACTGCCAGGGATCCAGGGGCAGCCACAGCTGCTCTGGGCACCCTGTGCCAGGGCCTGCCCACCCTCCCAGGGAATAATTCCTTCCCAATATCCCATCCATCCCTGCCCTCTGGCACTGGGAAGCCATTCCCTACGTCCTGTGCCTCCATCCCTTGTCCCATGTCCCTCTCAGCTCTCTTTGCACCAGAGGTCACCCTGCCTATTTCAGGACGAACTTTTTGACGACAGCTCCTCTGCTGACAGCACAGAAGTGAGCTGGGTGCCTACTTCAGTTCCCATATTAAGCAAATCATCTGCTTTGATGAGCCAAAGATCAGTTGCAATTTTTAAGACAGCAAGACTAGCATTTTATCCCCTTCTTTTTTGTTTCTTTTCAAAAAGATTCAGCAGATCCGAAAAGTGCAGCTTCAAAATAGAGTGTGTGCTCTCTTTTTAAACTGCTATATTTAGGAAAGAGCAATTTCTATCTATCAGGAACATAATACATGACTTAAAGTAACTTGATTACACAATTATTCAATCATTTGGAATTCCTTTGTGGTGTATAATTACTCACTCCCAAACTGCCTGCCCTCCCCCCTCAGTGCCGGATTCAGACCATGAGAAGGGGAGCAAAGGAAGCTCTCCCAGGAGCAGGGACACGGGAGGGAGCTGGGACGGGCTGGGTGACCCAGCAGGGCCACCCTGCAGGCAGCTCCCACAGCTCCAGGGCTGGGCTTGCTGCTGTCCTGAGCTTCTGGGGCTGTGAGGAGCCCCCAGCCTCTCCAGAGCTGCATTCCCCAGGTGCTGCTCTTCCTTTGGTAACAGCAGCCTGGATGCTCCAAAACATCAGAAAAAGGGATTCTTTGCATTTGTAAAGGCTCTGAAAGAGTTCATGAAGATGTCTGGAAGATTTCACTCATGTCCCTCTGAGGGAGGTTGAACGGAGCCCTGGTTGCTGATGAACATGTGCTTGTCACCCCTCCTTGTCCTGCTGGAGGTGCTGGGCTGGACAGAGCTTTGGGCTGAGCCTTTGCAGCTGCTGCTCTGGAGTCAGAACACAGACCAGCCCCAGCAGGCGATGTCTGAGCTCAGGGCCCTGCTCTGGCTGGCAGAGGGACACCAGTTATCCCTGCCCCGGGCACAAACCACAGCTCACCCACTGCTCCCCTCCTGCCACACCTCCACAGGTGCCACGTTCCACCCTCTCCACTTCCACAAGTCATCACCGTTTGTTTAGGAGGCACAGAAAAGAAAAACAGACTGGGGAGGAGAAAGGGATGAGAAGGAGAATGGGGAGACTGAGGTTAAAATCAGATGCTGAGGGGGCCTTTTCACTGCCCGTGCTTGTGCAGAGCTGAGTCCGAGGGGCCACGAAATGGGATTCGGACACAGGTCAGCACTCCAGTGTTTCAGCAGAAGTTTAGTAGGGATCTCGTGCAGCTCTTACCTGATCTCGTCGGGGAACTGAGCGTTGGTGACCAGGAAGGTGGAGATGCCGTGCTGGTGCAGCAGCCTCACGAAGCGGTTGATCTGTGGGTACATGATGGGCTCCCCCACCAGGGACAGGGCACAGTGCTTCACTCGCAGGGCTTCCTCCAGGCGAGCTGCCTTCACTCCTGACACGCCTGCAAGGGGAGAACAGCCTCCAATCAACAGTGGGTGGGCCCTGAGCAAGCTGCTCTGGAGGAAGGTGGCCCTGCCCGTGACAGGAGTTGGCACAACAGGAGTTTCAAGGTCCCTTCCAACCCAAACCCTTCTGTGGTTCTGTAACAACTCCCCCCCTAAACATCCATATCCAAAACACGCCCTGGCACAAGGAGGGCTGGGAAGAGCAGCTGGAGCCCTCCCAAAGCACAGGGGACACCAGGCCCCAGCCAGGGCCCAGGAGCAGCTCTGCAGCACCTAGAGAGCAGCAGCACCCAGAGCCTGGGGCTGGGTGTGCCCTGGGCACTGCTGAGAGCAATTTGCTGCTAACACCTGAGCCAAGCTTAAACACCTGAGCCAAGCTTTCCACTGCTGAGGCCTCGGGGATGCTGCTGAATGCCGGGACACAACACGCAGGGCAGCTCGACGCCACTCCAAGCAGGTGTGTCAGAAGAGAAGCCCAGGGCAGGGCGGCTGCTGCTGCTCCCCGTGGGCCTCCAGGAGGAGCAGCCCCCGGAGGAGCCAAGCACAGCTCCCCAGGCACAGCCCGGGACTGAACCCAGACTGCAAACACAGAGCGGGCAGCCCCACAGGGGATGTGAGCAACAGAAAACCCAGCACGTGGCACGGCCCTGAACAGCCAGAGACCTTCCAGAAGGAACACACGAGGAGCTCAAATGTAGCATCCATGTGAAAACAGCACCTGAGCCCCATTCCTGATGCCCACGGGAGGGGGGGGAGCTGGGTGCTCCTTCAGCCACACCTGAGCAGGTGCTCAGGGCCCCGGATGAAATCAGCTGCTTCCAAACAAGCTTTTGTTCCAAATCTGTCACTTCACGTTTCCCTGGCGTGCCTTGATGTACTCGAATCCTATCTGAGGCTTTAGACTGGGAGTTGGTCTGTTTCAAAGATAAAAACAAAGCCTGGAGTGGGAATCCAGGTCCTCAGCTCCCCTCTCGTTGCCCTGACGCTGCAGTACAGAAAATTACAGCTCTGCTGCAAAGCCCAGATAAAAGAGGTGTTTGTGGGTATTGCTCCAGCCTCACGTAGCAAAGCTGGTTTGGAACCAGAGCAGGGCTCAGGGCATTTTCAAGCAGCCAGGCTCAGTCCTGAGGAAGTGACAGGACTAATGGTTATTCCATAGAAACCTGACAGCACTAAATGAGAGCTTTATTGCAGAAGAAAGCAGCATCTCAAGCACACGCTGAGATTAAAGGACTAACTTTCATATTCCTAAAAGTACTGCAAGTCACTTTTGGAATTAATTAATTTCTCTCTCTCAGCATCTTGCATCTGGACTCTCCTAATTACCCTGCCAGCTCTATAAGCAGACAGAACAAAACCCCAACATCCCCTGAAGTTTGAGTGGAACTTTCCCAGAACAGTTTACACCAAACCCGGCACCTCCACCCGGATAAGGGAGTGGGTTTGTACCCAACCATGTGAGCACACAAATCACCAGCCAGGCAGGGATAAACTGCCCAGGATTAGTGAATTCTAGGAGGGCAGGGACTCTCCTGAATCCAGCTCTGCCCCTGCCATCAGCTCCCAGCAGAGCACATCGCCCTGGAAAAGCTGATTCCAGCTGCTCAGTGAACTTGGGAAAGGACACAGCACCCCAGCACCCTGCAGAAGCTGGGGGCTGGCTCTGGTACCCCTTGCAAGGACCTGAGCAGCACCACAAGAGCCTGGGGGACAGGGGGAGGAGGGCCCTGCTCTGTCCATGGTTATCCATGGGCACTCCAAGGATCTCCTGGGACAGGTCGTGCATTTCTGTTTGGTTTTTCCCTGCATTATCAGACTCCCACTCTCCCACTCCTGAGTTATGTTTCCATCCTGTGTGTGCCCTCTGCAAGGGCACAGAGATTTAAAAGTCGGTCCCCAGAAAAATGTATCCATCAAATCAACTTCCCACCCTGGCTCCCTATCAGTGAGGAGTCTCNAACACACGAGGAGCTCAAATGTAGCATCCATGTGAAAACAGCACCTGAGCCCCATTCCTGATGCCCACGGGAGGGGGGGGAGCTGGGTGCTCCTTCAGCCACACCTGAGCAGGTGCTCAGGGCCCCGGATGAAATCAGCTGCTTCCAAACAAGCTTTTGTTCCAAATCTGTCACTTCACGTTTCCCTGGCGTGCCTTGATGTACTCGAATCCTATCTGAGGCTTTAGACTGGGAGTTGGTCTGTTTCAAAGATAAAAACAAAGCCTGGAGTGGGAATCCAGGTCCTCAGCTCCCCTCTCGTTGCCCTGACGCTGCAGTACAGAAAATTACAGCTCTGCTGCAAAGCCCAGATAAAAGAGGTGTTTGTGGGTATTGCTCCAGCCTCACGTAGCAAAGCTGGTTTGGAACCAGAGCAGGGCTCAGGGCATTTTCAAGCAGCCAGGCTCAGTCCTGAGGAAGTGACAGGACTAATGGTTATTCCATAGAAACCTGACAGCACTAAATGAGAGCTTTATTGCAGAAGAAAGCAGCATCTCAAGCACACGCTGAGATTAAAGGACTAACTTTCATATTCCTAAAAGTACTGCAAGTCACTTTTGGAATTAATTAATTTCTCTCTCTCAGCATCTTGCATCTGGACTCTCCTAATTACCCTGCCAGCTCTATAAGCAGACAGAACAAAACCCCAACATCCCCTGAAGTTTGAGTGGAACTTTCCCAGAACAGTTTACACCAAACCCGGCACCTCCACCCGGATAAGGGAGTGGGTTTGTACCCAACCATGTGAGCACACAAATCACCAGCCAGGCAGGGATAAACTGCCCAGGATTAGTGAATTCTAGGAGGGCAGGGACTCTCCTGAATCCAGCTCTGCCCCTGCCATCAGCTCCCAGCAGAGCACATCGCCCTGGAAAAGCTGATTCCAGCTGCTCAGTGAACTTGGGAAAGGACACAGCACCCCAGCACCCTGCAGAAGCTGGGGGCTGGCTCTGGTACCCCTTGCAAGGACCTGAGCAGCACCACAAGAGCCTGGGGGACAGGGGGAGGAGGGCCCTGCTCTGTCCATGGTTATCCATGGGCACTCCAAGGATCTCCTGGGACAGGTCGTGCATTTCTGTTTGGTTTTTCCCTGCATTATCAGACTCCCACTCTCCCACTCCTGAGTTATGTTTCCATCCTGTGTGTGCCCTCTGCAAGGGCACAGAGATTTAAAAGTCGGTCCCCAGAAAAATGTATCCATCAAATCAACTTCCCACCCTGGCTCCCTATCAGTGAGGAGTCTCCATCATTTACTCCAGCAGAGAATTACAGGGCTTTAATGGCTGTGCTCTCCAAACCCAGCACAAACTGTGGCAACACCACAGCAGCAGCTGATTTATCATCCCCCAGAGCACCCAGAGTGTAGAGGGCTATCCTGCAGGGTATCCTAAAGGATAAAGGGACACAAGAATTCTGTTCCTTCAAAGGAAATCTCATTTTTACTGCAATGGGTTAGTGAATAAAGCACCAGGTGAGCCCAGCAGCGTCCCTGGCCCATGGGATGGGTGTGTGGAGGTACCTGCCTGCAAAGCTCTGGGGCTGGCACTGCAAGGAGCAGCACCAACTTATTCAAATGGCCCAGGGGGGCACCTGAGCAGCACCCCCAGAACACTCCAGCCCTGAGGGCTCCCTGGCTAAGACACTTCCCATGTTTTCATTCCCCAGAAGCCCAAACTGTCTGTTCTACCTCAGGGGCCAGGGTCCGAGCACCTCAGCCCTGCTGGGACCCCTCTGGGGTCCCTGTGGGTGCCCAGCCAGTGCTGCAGGATCAGACACGTTAATGCTGGGAAAGACCCTGGGATGGAGCCCAACCATTCCCCAGACCTGCAAGGACACCCCTGCCCCAAGTGCCACATCCACACAGTTCATAAACCCCTCCAGGGATGGGCACTCCAAACCTCCCTGGGCAGCTCTTTCCAATGCCTGATCACCCTTTCCATGGGGAAATTCCTGCTGCTGTCCAACCTGAGCCTCCCCTGGCCCAGCCTGAGGCCGTTCCCTCTCCTCCTGTCCCTGTTCCCTGGGAGCAGAGCCCGACCCCCCTGGCTGCCCCCTCCTGTCAGGGACTTGTGCAGAGCCACAAGGGCCCCCCTGAGCCTCCTTTGCTCCAGGCTGAGCCCCTTTCCCAGCTCCCTCAGGAATTCTCCAGCCCCTTCCCAGCTCCGTTCCCTGCCCTGGGCACACTCCAGCCCCTCAGGTCCTTCTTGAAGGTGCCCAGGACTGGCGGTGCCCCAGCAGTGCCAGCACAAGGGACAGAGCCCAGCCACAGCCTGTCCTTCATTCTCCACAGCAACCTGGGCACCCTCACTGCTCAAGCAGGAGGTTCCTGGGGTTTTGCTGGCTTTTTTCTCAAAAATCAATGCCAATAAACCCCCCTGCTCTCAGTGCAGAGCTGCTGGAGGAGCCAGTCCCGCTCCTGCCCGAGGCAGCTCCAGCCCTGGCACTGCCTGCTGGGGACTCTGGTCCTGCCAGAGCCGATCCTCCCCCTGTCCCTGGCTCAGTTCACTCACACTGCTCCTGCTCAGTTTGGCTTTCACTGCTTCCACTCTTAACAGGATCTCCCCACACACCTCAGGGTGGAACGATGTAAAATTCACTAAATGGAACAGGAGCTCCTGGGCTTTTCTCACCCATTTTTCTTCTCCTTAATAAACCTTCGACTCACAGCAGCCAGGACAGGAATGCTGCCATCTATCACTCTGGAAAACCAAACCAGCTTTTCTTTTCCCACTTTGCAGCACAGTTCTGGTCCAGAGCTTTTCTTTTTCCTCCTTTCACCGTTCCAGGTCAAGGGTAACTGTGCTCAGGATGCACAGGCATGTTTCGAGTAATATTCATGAATTTGGAAAACAAGCTCCAAAAAGAGAGAACTGGGATGTCCTGACAGGCCCCCTGACACTTCAGCAGTATTTCAGATGCTGAAAAGTCTATCCATAATCATTCCCTCTCCTTAACCCATTTGGGGAAGACAGCAGGGAAGGGAAGGAGAAGGTTCTTCCTTACTCCAGGGTGACAATGGCTTTGTTGTGGAGACTTGAAAGCCTCCCGGGCTGGAGGGTCCCTCCTCTCCAGGCCCCGCCCTGGCTGAAGAAACTTGTTTTGATGTGTAACTTGACCCTCCCAAACAGAATCCAGGTCTGCTGTGCCTTGTTCTGGGGACAGGGACAAGAGGTGGGATTCCCAGCACGCACCGAGCTGGGGCTGTGGATCTCCTGCAGAACCTCCCAGTGCTCAGAACCACAGAATCATTAAAGTTGGGAAAAACCTCCAGGATCATCGAGTCCAACCATTCCCCCAGCACTGCAAGGACACCACCACTGACCAGGTCCCCAAGTGGCTCATCCACACGAATTCTGAACATTTCCAGGGCTGGGGACTCCACCAGTGCCCTGGGCAGCTGTGCCAGGGCTGGACAAACCTTTCCAGGAAGAAATTTCCCCAAAATCCAACCTGAGCCTCCCCTGGCCCAGCCTGAGGCTGTTCCCTCTCCTCCTGTCCCTGTTCCCTGGGAGCAGAGCCCGACCCCCCCGGCTGCCCCCTCCTGTCAGGGAGTTGTGCAGAGCCACAAGGTCCCCCCTGAGCCTCCTTTGCTCCAGGCTGAGCCCCTTCCCCAGCTTCCTCAGCCCCTCCTGGGGCTCAGCCCCTTCCATGCATCCATGGGCTCAACACTGGTGTTTCCCCAGGTCCCCCTGAGGTGAAGCCCTGCCCTGAGTGTGCCTTCCCCTCCCCAGACTCCCCTGCCAAGCTGCTGAGGGTGTTTCAGTGCCACCACCCCCGGGGCAGCTGATGTTTGACACAGAGCCAAAGAATCCCCAGCACTGAGGCTTCCCTGGAGCTGCTGCCCCAAAGCAGCCACGAGAGGAGAACGAAGCCCACGGGGCCCCACCCTGAGCTGTTTTCCCACCCATTATCCAACTGCAGGGACTGAGACAGAGCAGCTCTGCTCTGCTGACAGAAGGGTTTGGTGCCTGTCACATCCTGAACCCACTGGATTCTCTTTGAGCACAGCCAACCTAAACAATCGGGTTCCCAAAAGTGACAGCCAAGGCCAGGGCTCATCTTGCACGTTTTTATGGCTGTTCCATCCCACTCCTGCTGCTCACAGGCAGTTGGGAAGAGCAGAACCCTGGAGCTGTCCTGCCAAGCTGGCCAGCCCTGCCAGCATACACAGCTGACCTTGGCAGAGTACCCAGATCATCACATTTGGGCAATAAAACCCCCCAGCCTTCTCCACAGTTACAGACACAGAATATCAAACTCTGGGAATTCCTGTGGGAAGCAAAGGGCAGTGCCTTGCAGAGGTGCTGTGGAGCTGCAGCTTCAGTCACAACCACAGGTACTGAATAATTCCTGAAAATCAAAATCCCCTGGTTGCTGCTGTTTCATTATTCATGAGACAAACAGAGCCCAGAAGCTCCAGGGCTGACACAAAGCTGGGTATTAAGGCTGGCAGTGTGTTTCCTATCAGGTAAGAGGCTGATTGCTTCTGCTTCCTACCTGCCCTGGCTTTTCCAGAGGAGCCAGGATCCCTCATCATCCAGGCTGGCTTTAACCACTCTGGAAGGCTCTGTGCACACCAAGGGAAAGGATTTGACAACTACCAGGATGCACCAGAGGCAACTCCACTCCCTCCAGGCAGCAGCACACACTCAGTGGCTGAGTATGGATACTGAAAAAGCTTCAGCAGAGAATTTCTTCAGCTCCCTGTAGCATTTTGTGAGAGTTCTGTCTTTCCCATACAAACTATCTCAGACTGTGTTACGGTTCTGTAAACTTCTTGCACCTGCAGGATGTTTGCCCGATTGTTATGGTTTTGACTAGGAAAATATTTAGAAATAGGTGTCTTGGAATTTGACCAGTCCCCTCAAGGGATGGATGGCCAGAGGGCCAGTTGCCTTATGCCACTTAACACACTTCTTGCGAACTAGTACATAAAAACCCTTGGAAATTGTTAAATTTGCTTCCTTTCATCTCTGACCCTGGGATTCTGCGTTTTCCTAATTTCGCCGTTCGGACTCAACAGCGACAGCTGAGACTCATTCCAGCAGACATTTAATGTGCCCCAGAAGTTTCTTCTCCCCCATCTTCCTGACACCCTGAGTCTCAGGCCTCCTTCCCAAAGGACCAGAACATCCTCACCTGTGTTTGGAAGATGCCACTGCTGGTTGTGCTCTGAAAGCATCTGATGGGGACAGAGAAGTTACCTTTGAACTGCTTGATCATGTTCTGGTGGTTCTCAATGGCCTCCTGCAGGATCACCTCAGGCTGGTCCATCTTCCAGCGCCACTCGGTGCCCACGGGGTTTGTGTGGTGCCTGAGGGAAGAGGGGACAGTCACTCACTGTCACTTGTAACCCACCTGGAGCACTCACCTGCCACCTTGGACTGGGCACCAACAACATTCAAAGCAACAAGAAATTCCCAGCAACCTCCTGCTGCTGCCCCAGCCTCTGGATGTCACCTCTGAACACCACTCCCACACCCCTCTCCTTCCAGGCTCTGGTCCCCCAGAAGGAAGGATGGACCTTGTGGATAATATTAAACTTTATATGCCTACTTTGAAGCAGGAGTGAGAGGTTTCTAAGCTAAAATAATGTCTGCAAAAACCTCTGCAAAGAAAGGGAAACTGGTTCTGCCTCCTCTCTGCCCACAGCTCTGTAGGAGGGAGGTCCCAGGCCATTTTTAGCTCCATTTCAAGCACCACCCTGAGGACAGGATTTGTTTCCACCCGATCTTTGTGTGCTGCTCTGGTACCAGGACAGAGGAGGGCAGGCTCCTCCAAACTCCCCGAAGAGAGCAGGAAGCCTGTGCTGTACCAGGGATGCATTCCTGGTGGATCTGCGTCATCTCCCAGATTTTATTCCCCCTGAGCCAAGCAGATTGCAGAGGAAAATCACAGATCTTGTACAGATCTGAGGAACAGCTGGGTCACACCGGGTTGGGAAGCCAACCCTGCCTGGAAAGCATCACTGTCCCCATCTTTGTTTTCTTGGAAAACAGCAAAAGCCAGCCCAGGTAAATCCACCCAGGCACCTGGAAGATCCATGGAGACCCTCCCCATTTCTTACTTTATTAGCAGGAGAGGATCATCCAGCCCTGAAATATCATCCTAAGGAAGTCAATGAAATTCTGTGTTTTGCTCTCTGTCCATCTTTTCCAGCTTCATCCCAAAATATGCTCCAAAAGCCCCTCCATGTTTTCCCCAGCAGTCCCACAGCACAGCTCATCAGGAGCAGCACCCTGTGCAGGGTCTTTCACAAGAGCTATGGGATTAACCCCGCTCTGGACAGGAGAACAAGGCCAAGCAAACACATCCCTGACACTCAGCTTTGCAGCCAGGTGACCTCTGCTTCCTGCACCCTCTCCATCAGCCCTGAAGTCAGCCCTGGGGACAGCTGGGAGGTGACGGCTGCATTCAGCCTTCCAGCTACAGGGGACTGGGACAATACTCCCAGCACGTAACTGAGGGAGAAAGGACAGGGAAGCACCTTCCCAGGAGGGAGGGGCTGGTCCAGTCCTCACTGGAGACAAGCAAAAGGCTCCCACTGACCTCTGGACAAGGGGGAATGGATTCAAACCAAAAGAGAGGAGGTTTGGGATGGATGTCAGGAAAAAATTCCTCCCTGGGAGGGTGGGCAGGCCCTGGCACAGGGTGCCCAGAGCAGCTGTGGCTGCCCCTGGATCCCTGGCAGTGCCCAAGGCCAGGCTGGACATTGGGGCTTGGAGCAGCCTGGGACAGTGGGAGGTGTCCCTGCCCGTGGCAAGGGGTTGATCTTGGTGACCTCTAAGGTCCCTTCCAACCCAAACCAGTCTGGGATTCTGGGACTCTCCAAGTGAGAAACACCTGCAGCTGCACCCTCTGACAGTGCTGAAACACAAACTCCAAACCCAGGCTTGACAAAATCAGCCTTTTGGCCCAAACATTTCTTCCTCCACTTCAAGACCAAAGATTCAAACACTGCTCTCAGACTTTACCACCTCAAGGATCCTTTAAGCCAAAACAGGTTTTTGAATTTCCCCTTTATTTCACCATCTGGCAGCACGGAAAGTTTTCTGAATGTCAGCTGTAAAAGGCATTTATAAAACTCTTACATGTTTAACTGCAAAACTTGTACCTTGTATATTTAATAGGGCCAGCTGGCAGGAAATCAATAGGCTCTGGGTGCACCCTGGACAGCTATTAGTGTCCAACAGGCCCTGCATTCTTAACACATCCAACTGTTTAATAAACACACCAGGTCAAGGCTACAGAGCTGCTTATCTGGCAAAAGGAGGTTCCCTGCTAAGAGGAGGATGCAGAAGCAGTGCCTTGGCTCAGGAGATTGCTCCCCAGTCCCCAGCACAGACAGAACTCCAGTGTCGCCCTCCCACTCCCCCCAGGCTGTGACCCCCCATCCCCCACCTCACTGGCTATGCCAGTCTTGAGCAGGAGTTTGTGTTGGGGATTCCTTCCCTCCTTGCCAAAATAGCCCAAGTAAAATGAAATCTCACCCAAACCCCCACGCAGCAGCAAACCTTGATTTTAGCAGAGGTTCCAGGTGTGAAACAGGTTTGGTTTGCTCCTTCAGAGACACCTCAGTGCCACAGCCCCACAGCCTGCACGGGACACGACGGGAAGCTCCTGCTGGCTCCCCTGGAATCTCCCTGGCCTGCCTCCCATCCAGCTTCCCCTGCAGTCTCAGCATGCCTGTGATCCACGAGGTTCATGGGACAGCATTCCCAGTGTCCCTGGCAGGCCCTGGGAGCCCTGTGAAGGTGCAGCTCCCCAGGGGCTGTGATCTGCCTCCCCAGTCTTGGGCACTATTTTAATAAATCAGCTTTTGCTTTATCCATTCTGCAAAGGGTTATTAAGGAGCTGTGAGGGCAGATGCAGCTCAGGTATAAAACATCATTTACTGCAGTGGTCGAGTGCCCCAGGGCGATGCCTGCTGGGAACAGGAAGGTGAGGAAGTGCTGGGGACAGTGACAGGAGAGGACAGAGCACATCACTCCCAGGGAGGGCAGGAGCAGAATAAAAATCAGAAGAGTTCAAGAAGCAGGCTCAGTGAACCCTGAGAGCCAGCAGGGGAGATCCCAGAGGAGAAGGGCTTAAGGGAAAAGAAGCTCAGGAGAGCTGGCAGTTTTGGAAGCCCTATGAAGGCAGAAGTGCAAACTGCAGCAATAAAAAGCAGAGACAGAACAATAAAATCAATGTGCTCCTCTGCAGCCTCGCGAGCCTCCAGCTGAAAACAAAAGGAGGAGCACAGAACCACAGGGACATCAGCAGAAAGGGAAGGCAAAACATCAGACACGACCAGGAAAGGACACAGGAAAGACATCCCAAGGACTTTACCTGGGATGATGGGAGGAGGAGGGAGACCACAGAAAAAGCTTGGCCAGTGTTTGATGTTCCTGCTGGTACAACCTGAACCTGGCTGAGCCTTCTCCTCTGCACCTCCTGAGCCACAGCAGGAGCCCAGACTGGGCTGGGAAGAGACCAGGCTGAGATATTGAACCTGAACAGAATGTTTTCCCCAGCATGGGTAAAGGCTCCCTAGAGCAGGCTGGATAAATGGGCTGACAGCAACAGAGGGTGCTGGACAGACTGGATATTATGGGAAATTTCTTCTTGGAAAGGGTGGTCACAGGGCAGTGGTGGAGAGGTTTAAATGCCCCGTGGACGTGGCACTGGAGGACATGGTCTGGTGGCCTTGGCAGTGCTGGGGGAACAACTGGACTCAAGGATCTTGGAGGGCTTTCCCAACCAAAAGAGGTCCGTGATTCTCTTCCCACTGAAACCTTAAAGATGGAAGATGCCCCACGCTGAAAAACTCCATCCCAGCTCTGAGATGCTCCCTTTTTTAAGAGCAGAGTCTCCTGAAAGGCAGGTGATGCTCAGAGTCCTGTGCTTTTGTCATCCCATCCCATCCCATCCCATCCCATCCCATCCCATCCCATCCCATCCCATCCCACCCCTGCTCAGCACAGCTTCCCAGGCTATTCCAAAACTCACTTGGGATGCCAAAATGTGCAAATTCACTCCCAAAGCCCACGGCCACTGCCCCCATCAGAGACTGCTGGACCTGGCACCAACCCTGCAGGGACAACCAAGGCCCAGCGTGGACACTTCCCAGCCCATAATCTGTTTGTATTCACTACTGAGGCCATAAATTTGGGAGCTGATTGTAACAAGTACCAGAACCTTCGAGAAGCCCAAGCCCAGGAGAACACAAAGTGCTACAAAATGAAAATCAGAGATTTCAATTTCATTTTCTCCTAGAAACGCCTCAGATGACAGAGCTGGCAGAGCAGCACACAAAGGCACCAAGACTCTTTTTTGTACCACTTTTTTTGCCAGGCCATGAACTGGGCACATTCTCTGATGTCCCTCACCCCATTTATTTGGTTATTTCAAGAGCTCCTGGCAGACAGACAGGCCCAAAACTCAACAAACCAGCGAAGAACCCAGTGTGAGGGATGAACCTCAGTCACAACAGATCCCCTCTGGGAACAAAACCGTAACCAAACTGAAACCCTGGGAGGAAAGAGCAGCAGCTGAGCAGAACCAGGACTGGTGGCTGGACATGCACAGAGACTCTCTGAGCTTTCAGGCTCAGCTTCCAGGTGTTACAAACCTGCACTGTCCTCTCCTTTGNAGGAGGGAGACCACAGAAAAAGCTTGGCCAGTGTTTGATGTTCCTGCTGGTACAACCTGAACCTGGCTGAGCCTTCTCCTCTGCACCTCCTGAGCCACAGCAGGAGCCCAGACTGGGCTGGGAAGAGACCAGGCTGAGATATTGAACCTGAACAGAATGTTTTCCCCAGCATGGGTAAAGGCTCCCTAGAGCAGGCTGGATAAATGGGCTGACAGCAACAGAGGGTGCTGGACAGACTGGATATTATGGGAAATTTCTTCTTGGAAAGGGTGGTCACAGGGCAGTGGTGGAGAGGTTTAAATGCCCCGTGGACGTGGCACTGGAGGACATGGTCTGGTGGCCTTGGCAGTGCTGGGGGAACAACTGGACTCAAAGATCTTGGAGGGCTTTCCCAACCAAAAGAGTTCCGTGATTCTCTTCCCACTGAAACCTTAAAGATGGAAGATGCCCCACGCTGAAAAACTCCATCCCAGCTCTGAGATGCTCCCTTTTTTAAGAGCAGAGTCTCCTGAAAGGCAGGTGATGCTCAGAGTCCTGTGCTTTTGNAATGAAAATCAGAGATTTCAATTTCATTTTCTCCTAGAAACGCCTCAGATGACAGAGCTGGCAGAGCAGCACACAAAGGCACCAAGACTCTTTTTTGTACCACTTTTTTTGCCAGGCCATGAACTGGGCACATTCTCTGATGTCCCTCACCCCATTTATTTGGTTATTTCAAGAGCTCCTGGCAGACAGACAGGCCCAAAACTCAACAAACCAGCGAAGAACCCAGTGTGAGGGATGAACCTCAGTCACAACAGATCCCCTCTGGGAACAAAACCGTAACCAAACTGAAACCCTGGGAGGAAAGAGCAGCAGCTGAGCAGAACCAGGACTGGTGGCTGGACATGCACAGAGACTCTCTGAGCTTTCAGGCGTTACAAACCTGCACTGTCCTCTCCTTTGATATCAACACCCCCCATTTCCCTGAAGAATTTACCCTCTGGAATCAAGTTGGTTACTGAGGAGAAGCTTTTGTTTCCATCTGTTTTCAGTTTCTTCTTAATTTTTTAAAGACCATAAGTACTTCTCCTGTGAGAGATTATTAATTTTTAATCTCTGTATTTCGCAGGGCTTACTGTGATGCCTGGCTTTTGGCCACCCACAGATTTACTGTCTGAACACAACTTCAGCTGCTGTCTACAAGCAAAACCTGAAACCTCCAAGCACAGGTATAAAGCATTAAAGTTACAGCAGAAGAAATACGAGCCAATTTCTTCACAGGACATTTCACTCTGTCTGGTTTGCCTCCTCCTCAGATGCAAAAGTAATAAACCCTATTAATTTAAATCTTATTTAGCTGTTCCATCTCTCCACAATAATGGATTGGGCTTTGGACACTGAGCCAAAAACCTTCATCAAATCAGGTCTGCCTGGTGCCTGTGCTGCAGGGAGGTGTCACAGAGCCCCGAACCCACACCTGCTCTAATTGATTAAAAGATTTGGTCACTTGCACATTTCCATTTAGGCAATTAAGCTAAAGAGACATAGCCCCAGTGAGAGCAGCTGGGAGCAGGGATGGAGGGTGACAGACTGCCCTGGGGACAGGATCACTGGGGATGCTGCAGTAACTGAGCTGTGGGGGGTCCCCCTCAATGCTTCTGATGGAACAGCCTCGGTGCTGCCTGGGGGGACACCAAACAATCCACCTTGGAGAATCCTGGAATATCCTGAGCTGGAAGGGACCCACAGGGATCACCCAGCCCAGCCCCTGGCCCTGCACAGACCCCCCAACAACCCCACCCTGGGCATCCCTGGCAGCGCTGCCCAAACGCTCCTGGAGCTCTGGCAGCCTCGGGGCCGTGCCCATTCCCTGGGGAGCCTGGGCAGTGCCCAGCACCCTCTGGGGGAAGAGCCTTTCCCTGATCTCAGCCTGACCCTCCCTGGCACAGCCCCAGCCCTTCCCATCTCCCAGTCTGCTTTTCCTGTCCCCACAAAAAGCTGCCACACAATCCTGCATCTCCAACCTCTCTGAAGGGGACAGGCAGGGAAGCACGAGCCAGTGAGGGGCCCCTGGCTGAGACAGCTCCCGGGGACAAGGGGGCAAAGGAAAGCATCCAGTGCAGAGTGAAGCCACATCTCTGACAACAACCCCTCATTTTCTGAGGGTGTTTGGATACTGGCTCCACCCAGGAGCTCAGTGGAAGGTGTCCTGCCCGCAGCAGGGGTTGGAACTGATGCCCTTTAAGGCCCCAACCCAAACCATCCTGTGATTCCATCATTACTGATCTGGGGCCAAAATGTGTCAGCCAGGACCAGCCAACTCCAGTGACATCCAATTCCCAGGGAAAGCAGCTGAACTGCAGCACTTCTTGCCAAAGTGAGGCAGAGAAAATAAACAGGCTCCTTGGCCTTTCCTTCAGCCATCCTGGGAGAGCTGGCTGTGCAGTTGGAAACATCGGCAGGGTCTCCAAATGTCAAAATCCTGAAAGAAGAGACCAAGAAGAAAGAATCCCAGCAGGCTTATCTGGCAGGCAGCGTGCAGAGCTGCACGAGGAGCCCAGCACAGAACCTGTGTGGAAAGCACCCTGCCAGCAGCAGGTCAGAACTGGCGCTTCACACGTCTGCAGTGGCACAGATGGCACCTGCTGCTCAGGAGCTGCCCTGGTTACCCTGCCCAGCCACCAGGGCCTGCAGCCCCACCTCAGTCTCACATGCTGAACAACCTGCAAGGTGTGGGGGCTTAAAACAGAGTGTAGACAGGCCTGACTGCAGGGTTTGGGAGCTGGGCTGGCACAGGATCAGCAGGGGCTGGGTGGGGGAAGGAGGGAGGGAAGATCCCTCTCCCAGCCACACGAAGGCTGCAACAGCCCAGGCACAGCAGCTGGAAAAGTCACCAAAAAGAAACCTTTTTAAGTCAAGCTTAAGGGGATGAGCCTCAAACTGAGCCTTACATCTCCCAGCTCAAACCTTCCAGTTTCCAGGGGAGGCCTGAAGACAGCCAGCTGCATTCCACATGGGAGAGTCCAACACCTGCCACCCACCTCCCCACAGGAGGGAATACATGAACCCACCCTGGAACTCTGAGCACAGTGCCCTGGGAAGCTGTTTCCTCGCATTCAGGTTGCAGCCATCAGGAAAATCAGCACTGTAGCACGGGCTCTCATCAGGCTGCCGCTGGCAGATCCCTCTGGAGTGACAGGTGACAGTGACAGGATGGAGTTAGAGACACACGGAACGGTGCCACCTTCTCTGGGTCTCTGCACTAATGGACTGATTTATCAATTATTGATAAATCTGTACCATCTCATTTATCAGTTTCTGCACTCTCCAGTTCACACTCGCTGGACTTCCCTGATTCAGCCCATTCCACATTCAGGCTGCTGCCAAAAAGTCCTGAGTGAGGGCATTTGGGAGAGAAACTGGGAAATGCTCTGTGGAGCAGTGCTGGGAGCACAGCCCCTCCTCCTGACCACGCTCCTGTCTGCTGTTCAGGACGCACCCCGTGTGTGGGGACAGAGGGACAATCACAGGCAGGGCCATGTCCCCCCCAGCACAGTCCCACTGCAGGACTCCACTGTTTCCCACATGGAAACAGACAGGAGCAGAAGGTTTTCCTTCCCAGTCACTGCCTGCTCTGAAGCAAAGCAGAAGCTGCACATTAAATGTGCCATTTGCTGCCTCCTGCCCAGCCAGGATTTGAGGAAAGCCCACCCAGAGCACCAATGACCACTTTGGAATGGACTCCCAAATGCAAACCCCACAGGATGCCCAGAGCCCAGTGCTCACAGTTAACAAGGGACACAGCTTTCAGGTGCCCTCCAAGTTAGGGCAGCCCTTAAATGCTCCCATGAAATATCTGCATTATTAAAACCCAAAGATTATGAAAGACAGAAAGGAGCACTCAGGGGAATCTGGCTGGTTTTGCATGGAAACATTATCACAGACTCCCAGAATGGTTTGGGTGGGGAAGGGACCATCAAGCCCATCACACTCCACCCCTGCCATGGCAGGGACACCTTCCCCTGTCCCAGGCTGCTCAGGGATTGCTCACTGGGATGCTGGACACCCAGGCTGGGGGATGGAATGGGTGTTGCTGGCAGCCTGGGGTAAGGCACAATTCCCAGAGGAAGTACAGCTCCCATGGGATGATTTAGCAAGGTGGGAAACAAAAGAGCTCAAAGCACAACCTCCCTGTCCTCCCACTCCAGGCGCTCTCACGTCACTGCTGGCATTTCTGCTGAGCCTCAGCCTCTCTTCCCAGTCCCACCCTGCACTCCCCCAGCCTGGCACACACCTCCCTTGGAGGCCCAGGCAGGAGTGAGTGAGGAGTGCTGGAGCAGCTCAATCCAGCACAGCTCCTTTCCTTCAGGAATTAACCCCAAAGTCAGTCCTCTGAGAAAAGGGGATACTCTGTGACCAAAATGGGGACTCATTGAGTTGAGGCCAGGTTGTCCAGCCTGGAGAAAAGGAGGCTCAGGAGGGCCCTTGTGGCTCTGCACAACTCCCTGACAGGAGGGGGCAGCCGGGGGGGTCGGGCTCTGCTCCCAGGGAACAGGGACAGGAGGAGAGGGAACGGCCTCAGGCTGGGCCAGGGGAGGCTCAGGCTGGACAGCAGCAGGAATTTCCCCATGGAAAGGGAGGTCAGGCCTTGGAACTGCCCAGGGAGGTTTGGAGTCCCCACCCCTGGAGGTGTCCAAGGAAGGCCTGGAGGTGGCACTCAGTGCTCTGGGCTGGGGACAAGGTGGGGACTGGGCACAGCTTGGACTGGGTGATCCTGGAGGGGTTTTCCAGCCTCAGGGATTCTGGGATTTATCAGCTGCTGTTTTAGGAAGGCAGCAGTTACTGAGTCACCACTTCTCACTTGTTCAGAGCAGTGGAGCTGCTGGGGGTGAAGGTAACACCAGTAATGGTCCCATTTCCAAAGGCACTCCCAGCCCCTGCCCTCCAGAGCACAGCTGGCTCAGGGACAGCTGCCCGTGTCCCCCAGGGCCCCACCCCGGGGCCACAGCCCAGGGCTGCCTTACCTCCAGCAGAAGACACACTTGTTGGCACAGGCCAGGCTGGGGGTGGCCTCCATGCAGCGGTGGCTCTCGATGCCATAGAAGGTGTGCTTGTAGCAGCCCCCGCGGCCCCGCAGCATCGACTGAGGCAGGGAAACACACACAGGAGAGTCAGAAACACATCTGGGACCAGACTGAGGGCGCACACACACCCCCCCACAGACCAGGAGAGTTAGAAACCCATCTGCAATCAAACTGAGGGCAGGGAAACACACAGAGACACCAGGAGAGTTTAAACTCTCCATCAGGAGTCAAACTGAGGGTGCACACACACACCCACACACCCCAGGAGAGTTAAAACTCCCCATCAGGAGCCAAACTGAGGGCACAGCCACGGAGCTGCTCCCTTCAGCCACCCGTGACTTCAGTTCCAAGCCCAGCAATGCCCCGAGCAGGGCTGAGGACACCAGAGCCACCTGCCCAGAGAAATCCCCAGCCCACTATAAAATGTAACTCTTTACATGACCCTGGCAGCCAAACTGCACGCAGGAGCTCAGGCTCACCGCTGTGTCAGAGGAGAAAGAACTTCAAGCTGCTCAATCCCTTCTGGCAGACCCCAGCACAACCATGTGCTCTCCTGGAGCTCTTCAGCCCCAGCCCACGAAGAGCAGGTGAAGCCTCCTGGAGCTGCAGGCAGCGCTCCTGGAAAAGCTCACTCAGGACTAACAAGGATCCATTTCCAGGCTGCCCTACTGAACACTCCATTCTTTCCATTTATCTGGCAGAGTATTTCTTGCAGCCCTAAATTAAATAAATGCCCTGACCTTATAAACCCTCACTCGCAGCCGGCAGTGGCTCCAACAGGATGCTGCACTTCCCTCCCAGCACAGCCACAGCAGCTTTCCCAACAGGATTCAACTCCTATTTATCATGCAGGCTGCTTGCAGGAAAGGCTGTCTTTCATTAGCTCAGTTAAATAACAATAAATGAGAAAGAAACTTTACTACTCTCAAGAGAAAATGTGAAATATAACACGGCAGCTTTAAATCTGCCTTCCTCTTCCTGGAGAGTCCTGGTGATCCAACAGAAAGGAGCAGCAGGGAAAAATCTACAGGTAATCCCTAACTGATTGTACAGGTGGAAGATGAAATGACATGGAAAATGCTGTTTATTCTACTCATTCTTCAAATGACAGAGACTCCAGGAGAGTCACAAATTCAGGAGAGCAAGTTACATTTGGCTTTTCCTAAGGCAAATAAAGGGGCTCTACCTAAAATGTTTCTGCTTTTTTTCTGGAATTTGACAGAACCCAATCTTTTCCATCTGAGATATCCCTATGAAACTCCACTGAATACTGATCCTGCCAGCCCTACTCCTGCTGTCCACTGATACAAATCTCCACCAAGGCTCCTGAAGACTCTCACACACTGGTGTGAACCTGAGGCAAAGCCACTGCCTGGAACCAATTTCAGCTCCATTTATTAGAAGACTTTACATTCAATTCCTGCTTCAGCTAAAAATAGTGTGGGCCCATCTAAAGCACACAGAGCTGCTATTTATTTTGTGAAGTGGCTTTACAGTGCTGCATTAAAGTCTGGCTCTTTCATAAAAAGAGGCTCTTTGGCTTTCTCAGCCACAACACTGAAGTTTGGCAAGTTTTCCTTTAAACATTTTGTGATCATGTCTGACACTAAAAATGCTAGCAGAGAGCAATGGTTGTAAGAGTGACCAGCAGAGCAGCACTGGGATCAGTGCATCCCACCAGCACTCCTGGCAGCCCAGGGTGGGCTCTTTGTGCTGCTCAGGACAACAACTGATGGAACATTGGCACCAGGCACTGCAATGAAAACTCTCTGCAGCCCACCCTGGGACAGCATCCTAAGGGCTCTTTCAAAAATAAACAGAGTTAATCATGCAGCAAAGCAGAGCTCAGAGAGCAAGGACTGATCACTGCCACAGCGCAGGAATCAGAGATGTGCTGGCATGTTAATGAGGTGCTGAGTCCACAGGTTCTCATCCAGGGATGCTCAAGGGTGCAGGATGGTGCATCACGGTGGGTGAGGGGGCTGGAGCCCCAGGAGGGGCTGAGGGAGCTGGGAAAGGGGCTCAGCCTGGAGCAAAGGAGGCTCAGGGGGGCCCTTGTGGCTCTGCACAACTCCCTGACAGGAGGGGGCAGCCGGGGGGGTCGGGCTCTGCTCCCAGGGAACAGGGACAGGAGGAGAGGGAACGGCCTCAGGCTGGGCCAGGGGAGCCTCAGGGTGGATTTTGGGGAAGTTTCTCACTGAAGGGGCTGTCCAGCCCTGGCACAGCTGCCCAGGGCAGGGCTGGAGTCCCCATCCCTGGAGNCAGCTGAACCCACACCCACCCTGGGGAGGCTGCACTCTGTTCTCCAGGGCTCTGTGCCTCTGCTGGGAACGTGTTTAAGTCTGGAAACTGCGCTTTTCCATCCTTAACGATTCTCTGATCAGTGCTGCTCCCCAAGTGTACAACACCAGAGACCAACTCTCAGCTTGTGAGCTCCAGAGGGACCTGCCCAGGACAGCTGAACCCACACCCACCCTGGAGAGGCTGCACTCTGTTCTCCGGGGCTCTGTGCCTCTGCTGGGAATGTCTCGAAACTGCTCAAAAAGCTACTGAGCTCCAGAGCCTCCAGGAGACAAGGGCAGGGCTGGGAGGAGGCCGTGTCACACGGGTGGCTCATACACACAGGTACTGCACACAGGCACGGCACACGCACTGCCACAGAGCAGTGACACCATTAACAACAGTGACATCATTAACAGCCGTGACATCATTAACAACAGTGACATCATTAACAGCCGTGACATCATTAACAGCACGACATCATTAACAGCCGTGACATCATTAACAGCTGTGACATCATTAACAGCACGACATCATTAACAGCCGTGACATCATTAAGAGCACGACACCATTAACAGCACGACACCATTAACAGCAGTGACATCATTAACAACAGCTACACCATTAACAGCAGTTAATTAGCAACACCTCACTGTGGAAATCTGATCTGGTAGATGCTGAGAAGCAGGGGAGCCCTGACTGTCCCAACCCAGCCCCAGGACAGGGGGTTCAGACAGCCCTGTGTGCCTGCTCAGGTGTGTTATCAGCGTTATCAGTGGCTATGTTATCCCTGTTCCACAACCTCACACTGGGGATGCAACCTTCTCACTTTTCCCTACATGGATTTCAGTAGGTGATGTTTTAGCAGAACAACAGGAAAAACCAGAAAAGGATGTTCCCAGCTCTTTGTTACCACTGCGTTCTCACTCTTTGCAGAGGGATTTTAATAGCTGGAAATGCAAGGTTACAGCCTGAAAGATGGAATTTGGGGTTGTGCAAACAATAGCACATTTTAAATGTTATTCCATCAGGAAACTGGAATACCTGAGTAAGTCTCTAGCTTTGGTTTTGTTCATGAAATGAGAAAATGAAGCAGAGCATACCTTTGTCCATCGGCAGAGCTTCACCCCAGAATGGCTCCCAATGAGTTTATAACCTGAAAACAAAGCAAAAATCATCAAACAATTGAGTTCAGGCTGCAAGAATTGACACACAAAATATACCAACTGGTACCCAGAACCATAACACCCTGGGCTCAACGCTGCTCTTCCCCACGGGCCCCAAGGTGACACCACCAACAAAGGCAGTGCCACCCCAGGGACTTCAGCCAACTGGAAATGGTTTTTTTTGTGGGACATTTATTGATATTGTTGAGGCTGGTTGGAGTCAGGGTGCCCAGGAGACTCCCGCATGGACAGGATGGCAGAGCCTGTCCAACCCAGGCTGTGGGACAGCTCCCAGATCCCAAGGAGCATGACAGGGAACCAGAAGCATGTCCCTGGCCCCAGGCCATGACCCCAGAACAGCCTCCTACCCAGAAGCCAGGATCCCTGTCCAGCCTGGAGGACAGGAGCTGATTCCCAGTGCAGCTGGGAGGGCACAGGAGGGGAGCACAAGCAGGGCTCAGCCTGAACCCCACCTGAGCTTCACCAGCTCCACCCCACGGCTTCCGGGGCAGCCACGGTGAGGGAGCTGCTCCTCCACGCCCAAAGGGAGGCTGAGCTCAGATCACTTCCCCACTACCCAGCCAAGATCAACACAATTCCATTCCAATGGGTCCAAGAGGATTAATTGCACTACGTTCGTTAAGCACTAAGTGCTATTATTACCCAAACTGCTCGAGTGGGGCTATATTCATTCCTCTTTGAGAGAAGTGCTTAGAGGCCAATATGTCTGAAGGATTAAAAGTCCCTTCAAAATCAGCATAAAAATAAGAGGGATTTGGGACGCCTCGCTGTGTCCCTCACAGTGGCATTCCTACGTCACCGGCCTGGCTGTCCCCAAACCCAGCAAATCTCAGCTGCATCCTGCAGGCTGCTGCTCTTACTAATGCTTGCAAGGGAAGGAAAAATATCAAATTTTAGCTATCAAGTCTTCTTCTTCCTGCCAACCAGCACGAACTTAACAGGGGAAAAGCCTTCAGCGCAGCAAACTGGCCTTCAGCTCCTGCACAGAGCAGAAGCACAACCACCCTGCCCTGCCTGCCCTGCCCTGTCCCCGAGCAGCTCTGGCACAGCGCGGTCCCAGCGAGAGCATCCCGAAGTCCCCACACCTGCAAGGACACCGAGGCAGCCAGGAGCTGCAGCAGCAGCAGCAGATGCCACAGCAGCTGCAGAGGCAGCAATTGCACTGTGCACACAGCCAGGGCTACCAGGGAATCAGACAGCTCTGCTCCTGCCACTCCCAGCCAGCACGGACCTGCCAGGCTCCTCTGCCCACTCCACCCGATGTGTTTGATGCAGCTCCTCACGCTGGAAGGGACAGGCAGGGTGACCTCTGCTGCTGGGAGGCTGGAGAGGGACTGGGGACAAGGGATGGAGGGACAGGACATAGGGAATGGCTTCCACTGCCAGAGGGCAGGGACGGATGGGATATTGGGAAGGAATTGTTCCCTGGGAGGGTGGGCAGGCCCTGGCACAGGGTGCCCAGAGCAGCTGTGGCTGCCCCTGGATCCCTGGCAGTGTCCAAGGCCAGGCTGGACATTGGGGCTTGGAGCAGCCTGGGACAGTGGGAGGGGGATGGGACTGGATGGGCTTCCAGCCCAAACCATTCTGGGATTCTGTGGCAGCCCCTCTAAGACAGTCCCCAGAGCCACATGCCATCCTGGGGACACCTCTGCCTCAGACCGGCTGAGACCCAGCAGATCCTGGGGCAGTTCCAGGGGAATAGCCACACACACACAGCTGGACGTGGCTGGAACCCAGCATCTCCCTGCCCTGGCTCTGTCCTGCCTTTCTGCAGCTTTTCTTTGCACACTGCTTGTCCAGCAAGGTCTGATCTCAGCTGAGACCTCCCTGCCCTGCTAAATGTGTGTCCTCACAGGATTTGTGGCTGAGAGCTGAGAAGGTGCTGCATTCCTCCTCCTCTAACACAGCTGTCCAAGGCACACTCTGCTGCTGTCACCCAGCACAGCCCAAGCCTTATTCTTCCCATTTCTCCAAATCCAGCACCAGCATTAATGTAAGATTATTCTCTCCCAGATTACTTGTCAGTAGCAATAACATGGCTGCTTTCAAATGGGTTTTGGAGAAAAATTACACTGGAAATAGGACATGGCCACCCCGATCTGCTACTGAATTGTCTGAGGGAAGAGAGGAAGCAGCTAAACTGAGCAAGGTGCCAAGGCCCAGCAGTTTCTCTTAAGTTCCTTAAATCAACTTCCACCATGTGGAGCACCCACAGCTTCCTTTAAAGGCCAAGAAAACTGCACATGTTCAACATCAGAACTTACAAACTGCAGCCAGCTTTGGGGAAGGGAGGGGGGTTACTCATCTCTGTCACTGCCAGAGCCCCAGCTGTGGTGACAGGAGGGACCAGCAGAGATGTGCAGAACTCCTGAAGCCACAGAACTGGGGTCCTTCACCGAGTGGGGAACTGGGAGAAGCTGTGGCCAAGCACTGGGTGCTGGCCATGTCAAGCTTTTGACTCTTGGGAATGAGAGAAAATGCCAGAGACCAAGGCTGGACACGCTTTCCACCCCTGCTGCTGGAGACTCTACAACACTGCACAGCCTTCCTTCCACTGCTGGGAAGGAGGCAGCAGAGCAGTTTGGCCTAAAAGAAAGGACAAAAGGTTAAGCAAGAAACTGGGAGCATCCCAGAATCACAGAACTGTTCTGGCTGGGAAACCCCTCTGAGATCATGGAGCCCAACCATTCCCCAGCACTGCCCCGTGTCCCCAAGGGCCACATCCACAGGGCTGTTAAACCCCTCCAGGGATGGGGACTCCACCCCTGCCCTGGGCAGCCGTGCCAGGGCTGGACAGCCCCTTCAGTGAGAAATTTCCCCAAAATCCACTCTGAGCCTCCCCTGGCCCAGCCTGAGGCCGTTCCCTCTCCTCCTGTCCCTGTTCCCTGCGAGCAGAGCCCGACCCCCCCGGCTGCCCCCTCCTGTCAGGGAGTTGTGCAGAGCCACAAGGGCCCCCCTGAGCCTCCTTTGCTCCAGGCTGAGCCCCTTTCCCAGCTCCCTCAGCCCCTCCTGGGGCTCCAGCCCCTTCCCAGCTCCGTTCCCTGCCCTGGACACACTCCAGCCCCTCAGGGTCCTCTGTGCAGTGAGGGCCCAGATGTGACCCCAGGACTGGGGTGTGACCTCAGCAGTGCAGGACAGGGGGACAGGCACGTCCTCACTGCAGAGTTTCAAACTCAACATGTGAGAAACTGTGATCAAGGCCAGCCTGGGTGTCTCCTGCCCTGTTCCCACACTGCAGCTCCTGCTGAGCCTCCCTTCTGGAAGCTCAGGCCAGCTCCACTCTTCCATCAGCTTTGCCACAGCGTCCCTGTGGCTCTGCCAAGGCCAATGGTGCTTGAATCCAATCCTCCTGATGGCCCCAAGACTGGGGCTGTGGATGCCAGGGCTCCACATTCCCTCCTTTGCTCTGAAGGGCCCTGACTCGTGAGCAGTAACTCTAAGTGGGTATCTGGATACAGCACCTTCCAAACTATCCAGTGTTTGATGGACCTGCTGCTGCCCATCCCCACGTGCCTTCAGACACTGCAGCTGAACAAACCAATCTGTTTGTTATTCCCACAGTCTGATGTGCAGAGGGTCCCTTCAGCTACAGGCAGGCTCACAGTACTCAGCTCAGCTCCCGACAAAAGGACAGGGACATCTCATCTGAAGGCTGGGTATGAGTTGATCCTGCTCTAGATGATAAATTTTAGATGACCCAGAAGCTTGCCAAACTTCACTGAAATTAAGTGTCACTTTTATAGACGTGAATTAAGCTTTTAAACAACCTTTGGGGTGAAAGAAGTGTTATCAGGCAGTAACACCAGGCTGGGAAATGTGGTGATTGCTCACCCTGACAGGCCAACTGGAGTTTAAGAGAGCACAGAGGGATTGGAGCTGGAGACATGGCCAAAGTCACAGCTCCTGATTGCTCCTGAGGCTGGGGCAAGGCTGTGCTCAGCTCTTTGGAACCACATCACAGCACTTCCACTCCAGCCTGGAAATAAGAGTTTAAAAGTCCTATCTCTGAAACTCAAAGAACTCATGGAGGGACCCAGCTGAGCCCTCAGCACCGAGCCAGGACACTGCTGCCTGCATCCCAGGGCACATTCCAATATCCAGGTGCTCTGGGTGTGGTTTGCCAGTTTACCAGTGCCAGGCACACACCCAGTCTTTCCAAGCTCCTGGAGGTGGATGAATCGTGTCCATAACAGAGCAATTCTGTTATTTCTGAGAGCAGAGCAGATCAGCTGAATTCCTACAGGCACAGCTGTCCCTATCAGGAGCTGTGTCACAGCACCTGCACACTCTGAACAGCTCTCAGAGCCGTGCTGAGCAGCCTTCAAGGATCACAGACTATCCCCAGGTGGCAAAATGTCCAGAACAAATCCCACAGACACTGAATCCCTGACGTTAGAAAGGACCTCCAAGGTCACTGAGTCCAAGCTGTGCCCAATGCCCACCTTGTCCCCAGCCCAGAGCACTGAGTGCCACCTCCAGGCCTTCCTTGGGCACCTCCAGGGATGGGCACTCCAAACCTCCCTGGGCAGTTCCAAGGCCTGACCTCCCTTTCCATGGGGAAATTCCTGCTGCTGTTCAACCTGAGCCTCCCCTGGCCCAGCCTGAGGCCGTTCCCTCTCCTCCTGTCCCTGTTCCCTGGGAGCAGAGCCCGACCCCCCCGGCTGCCCCCTCCTGTCAGGGACTTGTGCAGAGCCACAAGGGCCCCCCTGAGCCTCCTTTGCTCCAGGCTGAGCCCCTTTCCCAGCTCCCTCAGCTGCTCCTGGGGCTCAGCCCCTTCCCAGCTCCGTTCCCTGCCCTGGACACGCTCCAGCCCCTCAGGGTCTGTGCTGTCCTGAGGGGCCCAGGACTGACCCCGGGCCTGGCGGTGCCCCAGCAGTGCCAGCTCAGGGGACAGGCCCTGCCTGGCTGACACCTCCCACTTCAGATCCCTGCACTACCAAAAGTCTGCTTTGACCCAAGACTTTGAAATCCCAAAGCAAAAGATTCAGTTCTGGAAGGACGAAGGAGATCAGTGGCTGACAAAGCTCCAAAACCCCCGAGGAGCAGACCCAGCCCCCCTTCCCCAGCAGTGCTGGCACCGGGAACTGGGGAAAGCCCCTCGGAGGCCTCAGGAGCTCTGCTGGCTGCCCCAGGGCTGCTCCCGGGGGATAAAGCACAGCTGAGCCCTCTGCGGGGCTGCCCAGCACCCTCCCGGAATAAAAGCCTCTGCTTGGAGGCAGTGATTATGTGCTGGAGCTGCAACTCAGGGCAGCCTCACAGCAGAAGGGTTACAGGGAAAAAATTCCCAGTTCCCTGCGGTTCTGAAGGAGTGCAGCTCAACAGGGCCAGAGCTGAAGGTCAGTGACACAGCAGGACCCATCCCCACCACCTTTAAGGACCATTTTCGACATCGGAACACAACTGCTGTGCTTGAGTCACCACCCCAAAGACAAAGATTACTTGAAAAAAAA
>VWZW01004677.1:55245-80602 GCA_013397115.1 Edolisoma coerulescens | reverse complement strand
CCACCAAGAAATGCCATTGGTGTTCAGATTATATCAGTATTTTACACAAATCTAGAAAGAAGGGGACTCTGGGAAGTGGAATTTTTCAGATTGCCCAAGCATGACAAGAGACACCTCCAGGTTCATTCCTAGAACTGCTCAACCTTGAAGGAATTCTTGCCAGGTCCACCAAGACCTATTTTAGATTCTCTCTTTGTTTGAAAAAAGACTTTTAAAAAGTACAAAAGGCTCATGACTGGGGAAGGATTTCCCCCACGAGCGCAAAGCAGGAGTGGGGACAGGAGCAGGGGTTGCAGGGCTGTCCCTTGTTAGCACAAACCCTGTCCCTCCCAAAGGGATGGGAAGTTGGGCCTCTCAGCTGCCTCACATCCATCTCACTGTACACAACACGAACATCTTGTTAAGGCACAGTAAAAGCCTCCTGGGGGCAGCGAAGGGGATCCAGCTGCTGCACAGGCAACCCAGAGCCAGCCTGGAGCCAGGAAAAGGAGACTGGCCAAGTTCAGGGCTGGGAATGCCAGGAGCTACAAAAATTCCAGCCCCAACAGCTGATCATAAAACACCTAAAGGATTCTCAGAACCTGGCTTCTCCAGCAGTGCCAGATGTCTCTTGTAATCCAAGAGCACCTTTCCTCAGAAGCACAGGAACACAAAACCTCCCACATCCAAAGGCATCATCTCCTGTCTAATGATGCCTTTGACAGAACAGCCTCGGAGACCCCTGATCCTCTCACCTGCACCAACACCACAGAAAGGGCAGCAGCAGAGCCCTCAGTATCTGGCTGGGTGCCCAAAGCAGCCCCAAGCCAGAGCACTCCCTGGCAGTGTTTGCCACGAGTGTGTCCCCCTGGTGACCTCCAGCAGTGTCACCCAAGCCTGGCTCGGGGAAGGGAGGCCATGGGCATTGCCAGCGTGGCAGCTCATCCCAAAAAATCCATCCCCCAAGTGCCTGCAGGTTCCTGAGACCTCCTCTGAGCCAAGGAGAGCTGGAGGAAGGGTGTTCATCCCTCAGCCCGAGCAGCTGCACCAACTCCCACACTGGCTTTGCCATCCCAAGGGGAGAACAGCCCCTCCCCCTCTCCCAAAAGGGACCATGGAATGGTTTGGGTTGGAAGGGACCTCAAAGATCAACCAGTCCCACTGATGATTCCCATTCAGCCCATGGGGTTGGCTTCCCACAGGCAGAGGGCAGGGACAGATGGGATATTGGGAAGGAATTGTTCCCTGGGAGGGTGGGCAGGCCCTGGCACAGGGTGCCCAGAGCAGCTGTGGCTGCCCCTGGATCCCTGGCAGTGCCCAAGGCCAGGCTGGACATTGGGGCTTGGAGCAGGCTGGGACAGTGGGAGGTGTCCCTGCCCATGGCAGGGGTGGGATTGGATGAGCCTTAAGATCCTTTCCAACCAAAACCAGTCTGGGATCCTGGGATTCTTTATTCACAGGAAAATTCAAGAAACCTGCAAGAACTTGGCCCTTCTCAGAGCTGCACCTCAGTGCCAGCTCTGGCTGAAGGCTGGAAGGGAAGGCACCACCTGCACAAGTTTCCTCAAGCACCCAGAGCAAACCCAAAAGGTACCAGACAGAACTACAGCCTGCTGTGAGCTGCATCTCTCTTCTGCTCTGCTCTCCTGAGACACCTCTCAGTCATTCAGGGCACACTCCCTTCTCCACATTTCCATTTGTCCCAACTGTCCCCTTGCGTGGGGCGAGCGTCACGTCACGAAGAAAGGACAGCAAATTTTATCCTTGCCTGAACATATCCTGTACTTTGTTCCAGCTTGGACTTAATTTCAAAGCCCAATACTCTCCCAAGCCCTGCCAGAACCTAAAACAAACCAAAAAAAAAGGATGCCCTTCAAATATAAATGTGTTTATTTTTACTCTCCTCCATTTCACATGGGGTAATTCTACCAGCTCTGGTAACAGACGAGGGAAGAATCAGCCCCCCAACCTGCTTTTCCCCATCTCCTCTGCCCCTGACCAGGTGCTAGAGCTGTGCCAGCACATCAGAACTGCAGCCAGCTCTCCACCAGCTCCTGGCAGCTCTCACACAGAGGGACTCGAGCATCTGCTGCTGCCTGGACTCCTTCCTTTCACCCGGGTGTTTGCCCTTTATTTACAGCCGTTTCCTAAGGAATCGATCAAGGCTAGGAGCCTTCTCTGTGCCTGGGTTTGGTCACTGGATTTATTCTGTTCACCAAGAGTAATTCGTTAGTTAGCAAAGTAATTTTTGATTTCCCCACGGCCAGGATTTGATTTCTGTGGCACCTTCTGGGGACTGCACCAGTGCCACCAGTCCCTGAGCCAGCTGTGGGCTGCTAGTGCCACCTGGAGTTGAACAGCTCCTCCCAAAGCCTGCCAGATCCCAAACCCTGGAGCACAGAGCCTGCAAAGCACCCAGCCAGCAGCACCAGCTCTGTGCAACGCCTCGGGATCCCACTTGCACAGGCTGGACACTCCCAAGGCTCAGCACAGAGAGCCAGGCTGAGCTGGGCACAAGAGCTGCAGGCTCTGGGAACCTCAGCCCAAAAAGGGCCAGCAATAGCCACCAAATGCTTTTAAAAACCTCAGCTCCAGGTTGGTGAGCACTTGAAAAGCCCAGCCTTCAGTGTTTTTGTGAAGTCAGCCTCCTGCCTGCCCTTCCCCACTGCAGACCACAAGCCAAAGCACAGCTTTAGCTGCAGCACAAAGTCAGAGCACGACAGTTTAAGTGGCTACTGAAGCAGCCCAGACTATTTCAGACAAGAGCTGTCTCTTAATGCACCACTTGTCTTTGGAGACAAGTAAAACAGAGGTATCCTGGGCACCCTGGGGCTAAATTGTAGCCTTCCTTAACCAGTAAGGACAGAACCAACTGGACTGCAGCAAAACTGTCCTTGCGGGACAGAATAATTTATCCAATGTCAGCGGGGTCATCATTAACCCACTGCCACTGTGCTGCCAGGCAGGGGGAGCAGGGATTTGTTTGGTCCTGTTACAGCAGGAGAGAGTAGAGCAGAGAGCATGGCAGAAGCACAGTGTGAGCAGCCTCAGAAATCGTGGAATGGTCTGGCCTGAAGGGACCTAAACCTCATCCAGTGCCACCCCTGCCATGGGCAGGGACACCTCCCACTGTCCCAGGCTGCTCCAAGCCCCAATGTCCAGCCTGGCCTTGGGCACTGCCAGGGATCCAGGGGCAGCCACAGCTGCTCTGGGCACCCAGTGCCAGGGCCTGCCCACCCTCCCAGGGAACAATTCCTTCCCAATATCCCATCCAGCCCTGCCCTCTGGCACTGGGAAGCCATTCCCCTCGGAGCCTCCTCAGCAAACACTCAGCTCTCTCACTTTGGGCTCACTGCTCCTGTTCCACCCGTGCCCTGTTGAGGGAAGCGCGTCAGAGCCGCCCTGGGGCTGCTGAACACCCCCTGAGACGTGGCAGGGCTGCTGGAGGTGGCTGGCACAGACACAGCACGTCTGAGCTCCCAACAGCTCAGGCAGGCAGGGCAGTGATCAATCCCTCTCCCAGCTGCCAGCATCCAGCAGGACATGTTTGGCTTCACCCAGACCATCGGTGTCAATAAAACATTTGGCAAATCCAGGAGCAGCCGTGACTAACGAGGGCACCAACCCCAGCAGAGCACAAAGGCACAGCCAGCCACTGAGTCACAGCAGCCTGACTGCAAGGGACCCCAGGGATCATTGATCCAGCCCCTGGCCCTGCACAGACCCCCCAACAACCCCACCCTGGGCATCCCTGGCAGCGCTGCCCAAACGCTCCTGGAGCTCTGGCAGCCTCGGGGCCGTGCCCATTCCCTGGGGAGCCTGGGCAGTGCCCAGCACCCTCTGGGGGAAGAGCCTTTCCCTGATCTCCAGCCTGACCCTCCCTGGCACACAGAAGGGTGTTTTGGGTTCTTTGTTTTACAGGAAAAGAAAACCCCACGGTGTTTTTCTACTTTCATCTTTCCTATTGAAACAGCACCTTGAGACTCCCTCTAAAGCTCACCAAGGATTTAAATGCACTTCCTGAGAAATCAGGACCACTGGAAAGGCTCAGGAGTCCTTCACCCTGTACCAAATCCTCCTGGCACCTAGGCCGAGCAAAACCAACTTCCAGCCCAGACGAGATTGCGTCAAAAATCTACAAGCAACCCCAAAAAGCAAACGTGAAATTGGGCTGTATTCACTAAGCACGACAGGAAATGTGAACATGCAAAGTTTGTTTCTATTTTCAGTTTATTTCATTCATTTCAGGCTACCTGAACACACAAAAGGACTGAGGCACCACCAGGAGCACTGCAAACCCAGCACACAAGCACTGCCAGCCTCTCCCCCCTGCACTGGGCACTCACCAGAGCCTCAGGGCTGTTGGTGTTTGAGGCAGGGCTGGGCACTGATGGAACTGGAACTGTGTTGTCTCTGGCTGGGACTGTCAGAGGCAGCTATTGCTGAGTACCTGCTCTCAAGGTAGCTGCAAGCAGGCAACTCCAAGGGCTCACACCTCTGCAGCCCAACGGGGAGGCTAAATTTAGCCAAAACTCAATGCCAGGGCTAAAATAGAAACCTGTGCTTAAGCACTATTCCCTTTACCTCCAGGAAGGTAAATTGCTTTGAAGGTGAATCCACAGTGAGCACCACAAAGGTCTGAGGAGATGCTGCTCCAAGGAAAACCCTCTGTTATGCAACTGCAGTATCAAAGAACAGCTCTCTCCTGAACCACTAATACTCATTTTCCTTCTCTTGGGCTAATTATGCCCTCAGGGATACTCTTGAAAAGACACTGAGCCAACACTGGTGCAACCAGTTGGTGCAAAATAAATGACACAATCTTTTAACTACACTGCACTTGTTATTTTAGAGGGAATGATGCTGAGGGAAGAAGGGAATTGTTTTATTTTTGTAGCCACAAAAGCCTCCCTGGTGTGTTATTTACAGGAAAAAATGTTATATGACATTAAAAAAAACAATGCAGCATCCCTTTTTCACAGCTGAGTGACCACTGAAGGATTTGGCGAGCAGCAGAGGAGGGAGAGCTGGGAGAGGCAGCTGGGCTGTGAGGACACAACAGTGCAGAGCCTGTGAAAGTGCAGATTCATGGGAGCAGGTCCTACCAGTGGCTCCAGTGCTGGCACTGCCCTGAGCACTGCAGGAAGGGAGAAATGTGGACCCACTTATGTGGGTAATGAATTCCTGTCCCTGGAGTACCACAAGGAAATCAGAGCTCTCTGGGGAGCCTTCTTTGTGTCAAAAGAATTATGGTAGGAAGGTGACCTTCCCTCCAGCACTGCTCGCATTTTCAAATGGCCACTTTGCACAAAAGCACAGCTCCATTCACACCCCAACCCAGCCCAGCAGGGACTGGTGAGACTGAGCCTGGGGAAATGCTCCAGCCACACACCGAGCACGGGGCCAGCACAGAGCCCTGCCCACTCCCCTGCTTCATTCAGTACTAACTAAATAAACGAATAAATAAAACCAAAAGGCTGCCACTTTAAACCCAAAACGAAGTAAAATATAAATAAAATACAGTGAAATACATGACAAACAAAACCAAAGGAACTGCCACCACACCACAGCCCTGAGGACTGAGGCTGAACAGAGGGACTGACCCTGCTCCCAGCCAGCAGCAGCTCCCTGGGGGACACGAGGAGAAGGCAAAGTCTCTGCCACTCCTGCCTGAGCCTTTTTTGGGTCACTCCTTCCCACCACAAAGTTCAAGAATGGCTCTTTGCTTCCCAGCAGTGCCACGGCCGATGGAGACCCAGTGAGCAGAGCTGTCAGCCACGGGTGGGCACCTGCAAAGCTCAGGGCAAAGAGCAGCCAAGCCCCTGGGAGCAGCAGTGCTGGGGCGCTGGGCTCGCCCAGGACAGGCCAGGAGCCCGGAGCTCAGCTCCCAGTGACACAGGGGCACTCCCAGCAGCTCCAGGAGAGATGCCCAGGGCAGGGGGGTGCCCATCCCTGGGAGTGCTGAACAAACGTGAGGATGTGGCACTTGAGGTCATGGTTAGTGCTGAACATGGGGGTGGTGTCCAGTTGATGGTTGAACTTGATGACCTTAAAGACCTTTCCAACCTTAACAATGCCATTATAACCCTGATTTAGAAAGCAAACCAAGCACACTCCACCCCAAGAGAGGAAAGAAATCAGACTAAACTCCCTTTAGCCTCCATGTGAGCAGCAAAAGGAAGCTCCCACCAGCCTTCTCCTGGCTCTGCCACTCCCAGCTGAGGATCCTGAACTGCAGGGCTCAGTCTGGCTCTCCTCAGGCTGGTCCTTTGTTTTAAAAAAAGACATTAAATCCACTCCAACTGCTCTCATTGGAGAGCTGCTGATCTAAACATCTAGTGGATGGTTAAATTTAGTTTGAACTACTTCCTTTTCTGGAAACAGAGTTTCAGCAACAAATCAGAGTTTGAAACTGAGATAAAAGCAAGGGACTAAGATGCAAAACAGATGCAAAGCTGATCTTTAAATATTCCCTGAAAAACCTACACTGTGGGAGCTCGAGAGTGTGGGACCATGGGCACCTCTCTCGAGCTGCCCCAGCGGATACATCAAACCTGGGAGCTCCAGGCACTGCACGAGGAGCTGCCCAGGAGCCAGCAGAGACTCCTGGGGGCATCGGGAAGAGCATTCCCAGCAGGTCAGGGAGTGATCCTGCCCCTCTGCTCAGCCCAGTGAGGCACCTCTGCAGGGCTGTGTCCAGCTCTGGGCTCCACAGTTCAAGAAACACCAGGAGCTACTGGAGAGGGTCCAGTGGAGGCCACAAGGATGATTTGGGGTCTGGAGCATCTCCCTGGTGGGGAGAGACTGTGAGAGCTGGGCCTGGTCAGTCTGGAGCAGGGAAGGCTGAGAGCTGATCCCACCAGTCCAGGGGTGTCAGAGGATGGTGCCAGGCTCTGTTCAGTGGTGCTCAGGACAGGACGAGGAGCAATGGCCATGAACTGAACCACAACAAATTCCACCTCCACATGAGGAAGAACCTCTTCCCACAGAGGGGCAGAGCTCTGGAACAGCTGCCCAGGGCCGGCCCGGAGTCTCCCCCTACGGCCACATCCCAAACCCCCCCGGACACGTCCCTGTGCCACCTGCCCGGCTGGTGCCGGACTGGGCGATCTCCCGAGGGCCCTTCCAGCCCCAGCCGTCCCGTGTGCCCTGTCTGTGCCCCGGGCCTGCCGTGGGGGCCCAGGGCAGCCCCTGGCACACACAGAGCCCCTTCCCCTGCTCTGCTCAAAGCCAGCACCAAGACCGAGCCGCGCCCAGCTGCTGGGGCAGAGCCTCACCTTGCTTTGTGAGCGCCTCCCTCAGGGCCGGGGTGATCATCTCTCTCCTCTCAGCCTCCTCCTTCCTGCCCGTGCCAGCAGCTCCTTCCTCCAGCAGCTCCCGCTCTCGCTGTCAGGAGACAGGGAAGGACAGCAGTGAGAGCCCGGCACCGCTCCAAACGCGGGCACAGCCACAGCCGCGGGGTGAGCGCCCGCACTGCAGCTCCTGCCTCCCTGCGATCCTGAACTTCATCCCTCTTCCCACCAGGAACTTATTTTCACATTTTATTTCTTTCTTCTGTGCTGCAAAATCCCAACTGAAGCCCAGTTAACACACTTTAAGGAGTGTCCAAATGCCCCAATGCAAACCAGTAAGCTGGAAAAGAAAAACCCCACAGCACGCTGGATTTGTCCCACTGACACTGAGCAATAAAACTCCCAAGGATATTTTAAGGACCAGGGTGTGAAGTCTCACCCCAGAGTGACTCCAGGTTTTAAGCCCAAGTGCTTTCAGGAGTGCACAATCACCTCACAATGACCAAAGCAGCGTGTGCCCTGGCTTGGGAGAGCTCAGGGGAGAGGCCCCAGGAGCTGGCAGAGCTCTGCACGAGGCCCCTGAGGCAGCAGCCACCCCCACCACCAAAATTCAGCCGCACCACAGGCCTGCAGGGAAGGGCTGCTCCCCCTGCCCCACAGCCAGCTCCCGCCTGGGCGAGTCTGGCTTCCAGCTGCTCCCCACACACAGCTCAGCCCCGGGCAGGAGTATCAGATACTGGGACAAAGTCATAAGCAGGAGCTGCAAACCCTGGCACGTAACAAGTGGTGACTTCCCTGCTGTGCGAGTGTCACTGCTGAGACTTTATGGGTGTTTATTGTTTCGTGTCTGCACAAAGAAGCATCAAAGTGGAAATAATTACTCGGGTATTTCATGCAACTTGTAATCTGTCAGTCCTTTATGGCTTTTATTGAAGGAGTTATGGATAAACAACAAACAAAAACCAGCAGAGGACATTTTGTCTTGACAAAACTGAGGCTATTTCACATCCAAGCCTCTTTTGTGCCAAAGCCATGGAAAACTTAATGGAAATGCTTCCAGTTTGAGTCTCCCCACCAACTGTCAGCATCACTAAGGAAACCAGTGCTCCTGACTTGCCAAACTGCTCTTCACAAACAGTGAGAGGAATCTGGCTGCTCCTGCATGTAAACAGGCTGATCCTGTACCTGAGCAACATTTCAGAAAACAAAAGGTGCCTCCAAAGGAAAATAAATTTAAATATTCAAACCCACACACAGAGAGGTTCAAGGACAAAACAGAGCTCCCAATAAACACCTGAGAAGGAAATAGGAGGGTGAAACATTTATGGACAGATTATTACCTTCCCTACTCATTTTGACTAAAACTGTGCTCACAGTCTCATGGATGTTGTTCAGAAATGTATTTTTCAACAAGCAGTACCACAACATGGTCCTTTCTGAAGGAAAAAGCTGTATCCATCCTCTACTTCCTTCCACTCGGCTTCCTGAGCTTTTAGGCAGGACTTCACTGCTTTCTGTAACACATCAAAACTCCCCTGGAAGCCTACATCTAATAATTAATTGTCATTTAGTGGGTTTTAAAGCTCATTTCTTGAGCCTTGATCTTAATTTATCAGCAAGACTCTTTAACAGTAAAATATTAATATTGCTGGGAAAGCCCCATGCATAAGGAAGGAAGGAGATAATAGATGAAATCTTCATCTTCCAAGTGTTAAATAAAGAGTTTGTCCTGCCACAAGCCATCACTTAACCCAGAACCAGGCCTTAACACAGACTGAGACCTGGGCTAGAGGAAGGTGGCCCTGCCCATGGCAGGGGAGTGGGACTGGAGGAGCTTTAGGGTCCTTTCCCACCCAAATCACTCCCTGATCCCATGATTTGGAGCCCCTCCAAGTCCTAAGCAGGATTTCAGCGTGGACACCTCCTGGCCTGTGCTCTACCAGCTCAGGCCAGGTCAATCTTCCCAGAAGAACTAAATCTCCATTATGGAGCACATCCTAATATTAAAACTGCAGCCATCGATCTAATTGCCAGTGAGACCCCCCATCCAAGAGAGCCTTCACACACAGACAAGTCCTCCTGCACAGAGAGCATTTGTATTTCAACCTCCCTGTCACTGCAGCACCTGAGAAAGCTCCTCAATGAAACAACATCCCAACTCCATCCTGGCAGGGCAGAAATACAGCTCAATGATCATTTTCCCCTCACAGAGAGGACCATAATTTTCCCTGCTCACATTCTGATGTGAGAGCCTGTAAACAGAACAATGCTTTGTTTTTCGCTGCCCTGCAATTCCTGACCTGTTCACTTGGGCAGGGGATTGGCTTCACACACTCCTGGTGGGAAATGGAATTCACTGCACGGGGATTTTCACTTATTTGCTTAATAAACCTTTCAGATCTGTTATTTAGGGTTGGAGAGGAGAGAACAAAGTTAACTTTGCACAGAGCAAACTTCTCCAGTTGTGGTGATTTAGCAGAAAGCCCTGCAGTAAATCCAAGGCAAATCACTGTCTTTCCATAACAAATCAGGCAAGCAGTGACAAGAGCCAGCTTTTCAGGCCCTTGAAATACTTCACTGCCAAAAACTGGAGATGCAGCTCACAAGGGAGTGAGCCCAGAGATGAGGAAAACCTCTGGATACAGCCAGATTCCTCGGAAGGCTCAGCACAGCCCCACTGCAGGCTGGAGGGGTTTGGTTCTGAATAAAGGCAGCTGAACCCCAGCTGATCCCCTGCTCTGCAGGAGAAGGGAAAAGGAATCCCCTCCCTTCCCCTCTCACACAGGCAGAACAACAGGCAGAGGCAGCGCATTCCCACCGCAAGGAAAACACAGCCTCCACGGATGAAGAGCCCCTGACCCAAGCGAGGGCCTCAGCGTTCCCTGCCCCAGGACAAATCCCAGGGCCAGCGTTTCAAAGGGCTTCCCCCAAACCTCCCTTCCAAACGCAGCCACAGCCACCCCAAAGGTGACCACCAGGATGTGCCACTGCCACTTGCCCTCCTCCCTGAAGTGCTCAGCACGTCCAGGTGCCCGACAGCTCCCCCTGTTTCCCACTTGATCCATCAAACACTCTTCAAACTGATCGTGCAGGGGGAGAAAAATAAAACTCCACACAAAGGCTGAGAGAGCTGGGGCTGCTCAGCCTGGGGAAGAGGAGCTTGTGTGGAGACCTCACAGCACCTCCCAGGGTCTGGAGGGGCTCCAGGGAAGGCAGAGAGAGACCCTGCATCAGGAACTGGAGGGACAGGACAGGAAAACCAGGTTCAAACTGACAGAGGGGAAATTTAGGTTAGATATTAAGGAGAAATTCTTTCCTCTGAGGGTGGGAGGGCCCTGGCACAGGGTGCCCAGAGCAGCTGTGGCTGCCCCTGGATCCCTGGCAGTGCCCAAGGCCAGGTTGGACAGGGCTTGGAGCAGCCTGGGACAGTGGAAGGTGTCCCTGCCCATGGAACAAGATGAGCTTTAAGGTCCCTTCAAACCCAAACCATTCTGTGATTCCCTAAATTAACTTAATTTAGCACTTTTAACCTCATGGCTCTATTTACTGATGTGCCAAGGCAGGGAAAAAAAGCTCCTCCAAAAGCTTTCACTCTCAGAAAAAAAATTACACCCAATTATGACCCAACTGCTTTTGTGCTTAACCTCCCAGTGGTCAGACAAAAGGAACCCCTGGCCTTGCCATGATTTACAGCCTCATCCATCTACAGGCTCCAAGAGCTTTTCCCAAATGAAAGGCACAAGCACTGAGCAAACAGGAACACACCAGGGCTGGAGCCAGCACTAACAGAGCAGCCCTGAGGGAAACGCTGGCCAGGCTGTCAGGAAAAGCTGCCTGGCAGCAAGAAGGATTAGCAACACTTCCCCAGGGGCTGGGGAATGAACTATTAAAGTTCACGAATTACACGAACGGAGAGTTAAAGTTCACGGAGCAGAGCTCTGGAGCAATGCTCCGGGGGCAGCAGGACAGCCAGTAAGGCTGACAGCTCCTGCCCTGGCTCAGCTCACCTGGCAGGAGCCCCGCGGGGACTTGGGGAACTGATGGGACACCAGGCTACCCCCTCCTGACAAAACACCCCTCCTGTAAGGCTGAAACACGTGGAGAAGAAGGGACAGGGAGCCCACTCCACAAGACACCCCTGAACACAAGCAGAGGGTGCATGTGGGGACTGTCCTGCTGCAGCAAGAGCTGTGGCTGTCACAATTCAGCTGTGACAGGCAGAGACAGAGCTGCAATTTGCTCAGCCCATGGATGAACAGCCTGTCAATCCCACAGCACCCCGGCCCTCGCTGCTGTCAGTCACCAGCAGAGACAGCCTGGAGCTCCTGCAGCAGAGAGGAGAACCGGGAGCTCAGAGCGAGCGAGCTGTGAACCTGCAAACAGCCCAACAGACAGAGAATCTTATTAAAAACAGCTGCCAGACTCTACATAATCACAGGCTACACACCCACCCAGCACTGCCCGGGGAAGCACAAAGAGCTGAGGGCAGCACGGCTGAGATGGGAACGGGGCAATGCAGCCCCTGGCCATGGCTGAAACATCAGAGGGAAAAACTGGGGCAGGTGCTGTCAAAAAGTGCTCCTAAAGTCACAGAAGCGAGGGATGCATTGGGTTGGGAGGGACCTTAAAGCCCATCCAGTGCCACCCCTGCCATGGGCAGGGACACCTTCCCCTGTCCCAGGCTGCTCCAAGCCCCAATGTCCAGCCTGGCCTTGGGCACTGCCAGGGATCCAGGGGCAGCCACAGCTGCTCTGGGCACCCTGTGCCAGGGCCTGTCCACCCTCCCAGGGAACAATTCCTTTCCAATATCCCAGCCATCCCTGCCCTCTGGCACTAGAAAGCCCTTCCCCATGTCCTGTCCCTCCATCCCTTGGAAATAGTCTCTCTCCATCTTTCTTGTAGGCTCCCTTCAAAATGGGGAAAGTCCCTGAGAAGTTCTGACTGATACCAAAAAATCCCCAACTTCAGGAACAGGACTTTTCTCTCCTGAAGCAGAAACCCCTGTGAATTTTAAATAAGGAGGTGGAAGCCCCATCTCCCTCCCTCTGCTGTAGGACAACAGGAGGCCCCTGGGGCTACCCCGAGGCAGCAGCTCCCAGCTCCTACCTAAACAAAGGAAATCAGACCTGCACCTCCATCCTCACAGGGGGAATTTTCCATTTCCTTTTGTCTGCAAAGTCAGTGCTGAGATTTTTGGACATTTCCAGCAGCATTTTAAATCCCAAACTCCTGCGGACAAGCAGTGACAGGAGCTCATGCTGCCATCCAAGTGAATCAGCCTGAAAGGGCACTGAGCACCTTCCGTGAAAGGCAGAGGGAAACACGATCCCACCAACGGCATTTTCTCGTAGGTTCAGCATCAGCCCAAGTGCTCGAGGACAAAAACCCCCCAGGTCACACCTTTCCAGCCCATCGCAGGGCTGCAGAGGGGGGTCAGAGTGCTGCACCGAGCTCCAGCAGCCGCCCGGCTGTAGGGCAGCTTTTACAAGGTGCTGCTGAAGCACAGCTCCAACTCCCACACTGCTGAGGGGCCCTGCCAGGGCTTGTTTGATTTGGGAGATTTCCTTGGACAAGCCAGAAAGATTGATTTTCAAAGGAACCAAAGGAGTCAAAACTAACAATGTGTCTGTGTCCACCCAAAAGTGACTGCTTATACTTGAAAACTGAGCCATATTTTTACATTTTATTTCTTTCTTCTGTGCTGCAAAAATCCCAACTGAAGCCCAGTTAACACAGTTTAAGGAGTGTCCCAAATGCCCCAATTCAAACCAGTAAGATTTTCCATTCAGCCTCTTTTGCTCTCTCACACACAGCAGGCAGCACACATCCTTCCACACTGCTGCCATCTTTTCCAGATTCTTTTTTAAATGGCTCTGTAAACACTTCTCCACTCCATTTCTTTCTTTTCCTTGGAGTTCGGGACTAGAAGAACATTTCCTTTCAACCGGAATTTTTCAAGTGGTCAAAAGAACACAGAATCCTGGAACAGCTGGGGTTGGAAGGGACCTTAAAGCCCACCCAGTGCCACCCCTGCCATGGGCAGGGACACCTTCCATTGTCCCAGGCTGCTCCAAGCCCCAATGTCCAGCCTGGCCTTGGGCCCTGCCAGGGATCCAGGGGCAGCCACAGCTGCTCTGGGCCCCCTGTGCCAGGGCCTGCCCACCCTCCCAGGGAACAATTCCTTCCCCATATCCCATCCAGCCCTGCCCTCTGGCACTGGGAAGCCATTCCCTGTGTCCTGTCCCTCCATCCCTTGTCCCCAGTCCCTCTCCAGCTCTCCTGGAGCCCCTTTAGGCCCTGGAAGGGGCTCTGAGCTCTCCTTGGAGCCTTCTCTCCAGGTGAGCACCCCCAGCTCTCCCAGCCTGGCTCCAGAGCAGAGGGGCTCTGCTGCATCGATTTGTAGAATTTGGGGAATTCTGCTCAACTCTGTCATTAGACAGACAGGAAACTTAAAAAATACACAGCAAAAAAAAAACCACGTGAGAAATGGAGCCCAAAGTTGGTGAGAAATGGTGAGCAGGAGGGCTGGGCTGCTGCAGGGTCAGTCCTGACCATCTCCACCAAAGGATGTGGTCAGGAAAAGGCTGCAAATAAACACCCAGAGCTCTCAAATGCCTTTACCAAGGAAGCCACTGCCACACCACGTGTCAGAGACAGAACGTCCAGCCAGAGGATACATTAAAATTATTTTGGGGTGGTTTTTTTCTCTTTTATCACTCACAAGCCTTACTCAGAAAAAGCCTCAAGACCTCTTGTAATTTTATTTAGCAATTGTAATCCTTTCCATTAGCCAGGGTTTAGAGAAAAAAGATTTGAACCCAGGAAAGGAGAAGGGTGAAGGGTCCCTGTGGCAAATCCTGCTGTTAATGATACAAGCAGTCCCCAAGAAGTTAAAATACTTTCCTTAAAGCTCATGTTAAAATGTAGGCTCACATTGAATTCTGAGCCAGAGTAGCACAGGTTGAAATCTGGCCCAGAAACAGCTGCTGCAGGTAAGGGCACATTTTTCATAAAGGAATCCTTCACCCAGTAAAAGCTGGAGTTTTTGGAGCTGTCCACATCAGCTCTAACTGACAGTTACGTACCCACATTTTGTTCCATTTGGTTAAAATATCACTGACTATTCTTTCCTCCTTTAAACAGTTTCTACCTGTGGCACAAAGCTGCCCTTGGCCCTTGGTCTGTAAGGCTTAGGCCTGAAATACCTCATTGCCCACTGCCCCACTCCAACCAAACTCAGCTCCCTTAAGAGTTTCTTCACCCAGGGGTGCAAGGTTTGGGCTTCCACGGCAGCCCCAGACTCCAGGGGCTCCCAGGAAACTGGGAAGGGGTGGGAATTCCAAGGGCTAACACAGGGTGACTCTCCAGGGAACAGTGGCAAAGGGGACAGGAAAGCTCCCCTGCAGCAAAGGGATACAGAGGGACACAAATTCACTGAACACCCTCTGGCGTGGTTTGGTTCCTGGAAACTCTTGGTGTGTTCCAATCACCCCCTCTCTCTTTACATTGCAAAGGAGCCTGTCAGCACCATCACACTGCTTGTTTTAGAAAACATGAGCACTAATCTCAAAATTGTGTCAACAAAATATGCTCATTTGATTGCTTCCAAACCCATCCAAATCGGGAATCAGGATATTATTATTGCTATTACTCAAGCCTGAAGTTTATAAATATGAAGGTGAATAAAGTCATTCTGTTCCCTGGGAATGAGTGTAGATGGATCTGTCCTCTCAGCTGCTCTCCCAGCGGGGGGAGATAATCCACACCAACAACTGGTGTCCCTGTGATTAATGGCACCTTGCAGGCCACAGACACCATCAGAGTTTGCTTTCCCTGATAAATCCACACCGGGGAGGAACTCTGGAGGACAGGCAAAGTGTGCCATGACTGCTAAACTCCAAAGTCCATCTAGTTCTGCAATCCATTAAAAACCATCAGCACACACTAAGAGATTTGGTAAACTTGTGTGGAAATTGCTGTTTTATCATGCACCAGTTAATAAATTTAAATATACTACCACTATATACCGAACCTTGTGTCAATCTGGGCTCAGACTCTGTGTGCTGAAGGCACCATCACAATAAATTGTGTAACTTCACACCCAGCAGCCCTTTAAAAATCCATCTCTTCCCTAATTCAGAGTCTGTAGTAGCTACAACTCAACCAGGCAGAGAGGTTCTGGCATTCCCCTGGAACTCCTGAATCCCTCTGCCTGGTCCGAGTGATGCAAGAATCCAGTGCCTGCTTCAAGCCCTTTGACAATACTGTACAAAGTGCAATGAACCTGCAGAACACTGGGGGAAAGCTGTAAACTAAAACTCCGCCTTGATTTCCATCAAGGCAAACAACAAAAGACAGATGCAAAATTAAATTAAGATCACCTGCAGAGACGTGAGCAAGCATTTCTTAGATCACTTCACCTCCACAGCCTCATTCTGCCATCCCAGAAAAGGCAGGACAACAAGGAATTTTGACTATCTGTGCCTGCACAGCTGTCTTACCTGCTAGTGAATCGCACAAGAGGCAATTCATGCAGAAGAGATGAAAGCTGGACCCAAAACCACTGCAAATTAACTATAATGCACAAGGGAGAACCTGCTGCTCCATATCCCACAGGCAGAGGGGTGAACATCCAACACTGAACTCCTGCTGGAAAGTGCCAGGCACATTCCAAACCCAAGGAACTCTGAGGAGGAAGAACTGCCTGTGATATAACCCTGAAGATACACAAGTTTGTCTCAGACTTGCTCACCTGTGTGTGACCAGTTCAGATCCCAAAGCCCAGAGCACTTGGCTGTGTGGGCAAGGATCCCTGCAGGACAACAGGTCACCTCGGTGAAACAACAGTGTCACACTCATCTTACACAGTTTAGCATTCCATGAGAGGCAAAATGGCTAAAATGGCCAAAGGGAGAATGACTCACCTGGCACAGGAAACCTCTCAGTGCACAGACTCAGAGCCTAGAAAGGGGATGGGACTTCAACAGGGGTGCACTTACGCACACTCAGGGCGAACTCTCAGACCCACAGCAACACCTGCCCCCTCAGGGTTTAATCCTTTGCAGGAGGGCAGTGTTCAGCTCTCACAGAACAACTCTGCCAGCTCCTCCAGGAAAAGGCTCAAAGGATCAACACCTGCTCCAGGTGAGTGTCTGTGCTCAGCCAGCAGCTGCCCCTCTGATCAGGGCAGCACCTGGGTCACAGCCACAGGGACCCGATCTGCACAGACACAGTTACTGCGGAACACAGGCACACCCAGCACCCAGGCCTCTCCCCGCCAGCAGAGCAACAGGGAGGCTGAGGAGAAAGCAGCTTGGATCTCACCCCAGCCAAAGGCACAGACAGCAGGGAACTTCCCCTGCCCGCGTACAACCCTCACCACGCCGACTCCAGCACTGGCTTCTGCCAGCAAACAGCAGAAGTATTTTACTGCTGTGCTCACTTTGTATTTGTAAACTGGACTACGGTGGGTGGTTTTCCCACATTACACTGCTCCTCGATCGCGACGCGGCTGGATTCTGCCAGCCGGTGAAAGATCAGTGCCCAGCTCTGCCCAAACCGCGGCTGTCACCGCCTGCCCCGGCAGGGCTGAAGCACGGCCCGGGAGCGGCGGCACACACGGTTCCCTTTGGGCCGCTGACCTCTAGTGGCGAGCGCAGGAGACAGGAGACGGAACAACATTTTCCGTGAGGAGCCGCGGTCCTTTTCCCCTCCGAAGGGAAGCCAGAAGGTTCCCCCGCCCTCCCCTCACGACCCGCAGCGCCCAGGCCCGTACCGGCTCCGGGACAGAGCCGCCCACAGCAGCCGGCCCCGCCCCATCGCTGGGGCTCCTCTCCTCACAGAGCGGGTTACAAACAGCAGCCAGTGTTTGATTTACCTCCTTCCCCTCCCCAAGGTGAGGAACAGAGATCACCCTGCTCCCCTTGAGGGCTCCTGCCCCCAAGCACACATCTTCCTGTGAGCCTGGCTTCGGGCAGCCCAGCAGTGCCGCCTCAGCTCAGACCACTGAGGACACCGGTAAATATCCATAGGGTCACAGAGAGCTCGGATCAGCAAGGACCTCGGAGACCATCTCATTCCACACCTCCCACTGCCCCAGGCTGCTCCAAGCCCCGTCCAGCCTGGCCTTGGGCACTGCCAGGGATCCAGGGGCAGCCACAGCTTCTCCGGGAGCCTGTGCCAGGGCCCCGTTTTGGGAAAGAGCTGTGAGAAGCCCACAGTGCAGAGGCACCCAAGGGAAGGAAGGGTAATTACAGAGAGGTCCGTTTGGTGAGAAGGGCTTGGACAGCAGCTAAGGCTGCCCAAGGAATGACAGCACCCTGCAAAGGTCACTGAGAGGGAAGGGGGTCAGCAGATGGGCTCAGAGCACGTCACAGGCCACCCCTCCCCACCCTGACCAACAAGTGCTCAGCCACCAAAGAGCGGGGAGCACAGCAAGGCCCTGCAGCTACTCCCTGTCCCTGTTCCTCTGTGTGTGTGCAAACCAGAGAGGAGTGTGACACATCCCAGCTGCAGGAAAGGGACACCGACAGCACCACTGAGAACAGAGCCAGCAACAGCCTGGGACAGAGCAGGGAGTGGGGCTGTGCGACAGGCCCCGTGTCTGAAGCACAGCACCTCACCCCAGGGCAGCAGTGAGCAAGGCAGAGGTGCTCTGGCAGCTGGGTGTCCCTGCAGCTGGGTGTCCCTGCAGCTGGGTGTCCCTGCAGCACCTGCAGCTTTGCCCCTGTCCTCACACACCTGCATTTCAGTGACATCCCACAGGCAGTACAGGAACAGGACCTGTGTTAAGGCACTGGGCTGGGAATCTCCGTGGCAGAGATTCACAGCCAGATCCAGTGTCAGCTCTGCAAATAAATCTTCCCTCAGACTGGAAATCACAGATTACCACAGCAGCATTTTCTTGATGAGCAAGTCAGAGCCAGCCTGTGATTACATCCAACACACCTCCAAAGATGTTCTTTTTTGGGACAGTTTCTTCCATAGCTCGTATTTTACTCTCCCTCTAACCAAACCCTACAGATCCAAACCCAGCCAGTAACATTTTAATCAATCCATCTGACCATTCTATACCCCCTCTAGCAGCAGTACCTTTGCTTTCTTCATGTGGCCCATGATATCGCCAAGATCTTCAACATCGATGACAGAATCTGTGCCTCCAGCTTCCTCCTCACTACTGGTTTCAAACAACTCCTCTGCCTGTGGGAGAGAGCAGAGAAAAAAAGTTAAGAATTTATTTATCTCACTGTTAAACATAAGACCTTCATCTAAGCTAACCAGTGAAATGAGCTCTCCTCATCAGTAAAGACCACTGAAAACAAGGAATAGCCTACCAAAAACCTGTAGGATGGATATGGAACCCTTTAAACCCAAGTGCCTTGCTGACAGCAAGATTTACTCCTCCTGCCCCTGCAGCAGCCAGCACTCCCAAACCCAGACAGAAGAACCACTTTCCTACAAAACTCGACCCAGCAATAACTTCCAACCCACAGTAAATGGCTCGAGGGAGGGTTAAAGTGCCATAGCAGCTCTGCGTCTTGCCCTGGAGAGCAATGAGAGGATTTCTTAGTCCAAATCTGCAATCAATAAACACTCTAGAAGAGAGAAGTGATTACAGGCAGACACACACAAAGGACAGACAGGGCTTGCTCTGCTAACACTCCCCTGCTGCCTTTGGAAAACCTCGGGATGCAGGCAGAGCAGCTGAGCTTCACCAGGGTGAAGTGAAGCAGGTTAATAACTCACTGGGAACTAAACGGTCCCCTCGGCCTTGGGACAAGGCAAAGGCTCTGCTGAGAGCCCAGACTGGCTCCCTAGAGCATCTGTCACCTCCTCCAGCCAGGAGCAAGACTCCCTCATCACACAAATGCCATGAAGCCTGGGTCCATCACTAATCCTTTGGTCCTTTTTGGATGGCTCATTCTCCTTGTTATTGCCATGGGCTCTCACCCCTCCTCTCCCCCCTGCTCCAGAACAAGCACCAGGCTCCCACAGCAGCCCTCTGGACTGCAGGAGGGAGAAGTCAAACAGTGCTCCAAATAAAACAAGGCCTCATGGATTTTGGCTGTACCTCAGTATTCTCATGTTCTGACGTCCCATGTTCATGATCCGAGCTTTCCTTGCTCTGCTTCCCTGAAGATTTGCACTTCCCCTTCTTGCACTTCCCACTGCAGGGCTTCTTCTCCCCTTTGCAGAGCGCCTGGAGCCGAGTGAGGAACTTGCCTTTCCAGGCCTCAAAGTCAGCCTCGATGCTGCCGTGCTTGCTCTGAGCCACATTGCAGTCCCCCTCGGCTCGAGTCATGATCCTGCTGGCACTGAGCATCCACAGCCACCTGTCCATCTTCCTTCCAACCTAGGGCAGGAGGAAGGGTTGGAAAGGAAATTAAACCAAGGCCAGGTTCAAGCAGACAACCAGAGAGGCGAGGACCAGCCCTGGGAACAGAGCCAGTGAGCTGCAGGGCAGGGGCCTGGGGAGCGCCTCTCAGGGGCTGGCTCAGCGCAGACACAGGGCAGCCTGACCACCACCACACCCTGAGACTCCGCTGGAAAATCCCTCTGCCACCCCTGTGCGAAGGGACGGGCTCTGGGAACAGCCTGCTCTGTGTGGTGCCTGTGGTCAGCATGGTCACAGGTGTCACACAGCCCCAGCTCTAACACAGCCTGCTGACACGTGATGCCATTTTTCCCTGTGAGATGAGACCAACAACCAACACAGTCACAGCTCACATCAGGCAATAAAGCTAAAACCCACATCAGAAAAAGGGTCCAGGTTTAAAAGGCAGCAAGGACAAGAGGTGCTGTGCCCTCAGGTGATTGCAGAAAGCTTCCAAAGCTGGGAAATGAACTCAGTAAGGATTTGCCAAATGTGTTACCACACCTCCCAGTGCTTGTGGGACTCATTCCCATCTAAAATCCAACTGCTTCGAAGCTGAAGTGCCCAGGTGGCCAAGAAGGCCAATGGCACTGGCTTGTACCAGCAATGGTGCGGCACAGGACCAGGGCAGGGACTGTCCCTCTGCACTGGCACTGCTGAGGCACCGCCAGTCCTGGGGACAGTTTTGGGTCCCTCACTCCAAGCAAGACATCCAGAGGCTGGAGCGTGTCCAGGGCAGGGAACGGAGCTGGGAAGGGTTTGGAGCCCCAGGAGAGGCTGAGGGAGCTGGGAAAGGGGCTCAGCCTGGAGCAAAGGAGGCTCAGGGGGGCCCTTGTGGCTCTGCACAACTCCCTNGGGCACAGAGGGGATTCAATGATCTTGGAGGTTTTTTCCAAACTCAGTGGCCCTGGGATTCTGCCCATGGCCTAAACCCAGCCCCTCACCCAGGCAGCACAACAGCTGCAATTCCCACACAGGCCACCAGCACCACTCAGATTTGAAGCATTTCACGCAGCTGAGGCTCTCAGAGGAGCAGAAGCCACGGAGGGAGCTCAGGGGACACTCACGGTGTTGTAGTGATCCACGTAGGCCGAGTTTCCCAGCCCAAACACGGCGTATCTCAGGCCCTGCAGGAAGCTCTTCCCAACACGGAAATCGTTGGCTGCCTCTTCCAGCCACTTGCAGAACCAGGCTGCGCTCTCCGGGGGCTGCCCCTCGCTGTAGGTGGCCACCAGGAACACACAGATGTTCCTGCTGCTTGTCTGCTCACACAAACGGGACGGGAGAGAAGAAAAATCACTGCACTTTCCAGAACTTTCTTTTCAAGCAAAGAGGTACAACACCCAGGCAGCTGGGAGAAGTCAGAAGACAAGGCTGTCTCCTCTTGGGGTGGGATGGTGCAGGTGACAATCCCAAGGGTGCTGAACAACCTGCACAGCACCTTAAATCAGCAGAGAGGTCAAGATGAACAGGGGCACGGTGCCAGAGCAGAACTGGACATCCAGCCCAACCAGCAGCTTCCTGACCAGACTCCTTCAGCAGGAAAGTACCCCATGGATAAATATTTCAAACTCCCCTGATGCCTAAAGTGGCCACCTAAAAAACAGAGACTAGACAGGGATAAGGGAATAAAGGCGGGTATTTATTTTAAGGGCTTTCAAAGGTACACCCTGGGCAGGCCAGAGGCTACACCCAAGATGGGCCCTGTGTCACAGGTTCTTCGCACTTTTATCAGTTTGGTCTATTTGCATATCAGGGTTAATTCTCCAATTAAAAGTTCAGTTAATGATGTCATTTCCCCAAGCTTACCCCCCTTCTAAAGATGTTGGTTTACACATTTTGGGGCCTGGGACGGTCTGGGTGTCCTTGAAGAGCAAACCCAGAGAGGTTTGTTGTGTCTGACCAGCACAAGAGAACAGCAGCTCCCAGGCCACACAAAACTTCAGAGTTCCACACTGGGCAGTGCAGGGTTTGAAAAATATAACAGTTAAAACCTAAGGCATCGCCCCAACTTCACATTTACAGGCTTGGTAGGGGCAGTATCACATGCTGACAAGTCATACTGAAACCTAAGGAATTTCCAGCACACAGTTCCCACCAAAACCTTTTGGTAGGGTTAATTAAAGCTCTCAAGAAGCAACTATCAATACTCACAGAAGGAAAACCCATCAAGGATTACTCCACATAAATACACCTCACAAGGAGATTCTAACTTAAAAGCCTCTGAAGGCTGCACAAGCATCACGCCCTTCCTGTTCTGGCTCTGAACCCTGCCCAGGTGTACAGGGCACCTGGTGCAGCCACTCTCACCCAGCTCACCCTGAGTTACAGAACTGGCTCACAGAGTCACTGTCACAGCAAAATGTCCTACTGGTGCTCTGAAATTTTCAAAATTTAGGCATTTTCTGCTGAGGGCTCACGGGCTACACTTGCATAGGTAGCAGGGAAGCAGTTTTCAACACAGAGCTTTGGGGATTTCCAGGACAACAGGAGGGAAATACAAGAGGGAGACAGCCTTGACAACCCCAGGAAAAACTTGTACTTCTTACTGATGTTTATGCCATACCCACCTCCTCTGATAAACCATCTTCTGGATCGTAGGCTCCCATGTTCATGACTTCCACAGGCAAATTAAGGGAAGTAACAGCTTCAGCCAGAGCTTTGGCAAATCTCTGAACAAAGGAACATAGGAAGTTATCAATCACTTCAACCCACACAAGCCCTGCTGTGCTCACCCACAAGACTTCTCCCAGCACAGGAAGAATAATGGCACAGCAGACCTGGACACTGGCACTGCAATTCCTCACATTCAAACAAAAATGGAGTACACTGGCTGGGAGTTACAACATCACAATGACTGACCGCTTCACAGTTACACACACAAATTACATTTCTTCTTGAGAAAGCACCAAAACCAGCACTTCTCTTTACAAAGACCTGCTAGAAAATTAAAATTATAGTGCAAGAGTGAACTTTTAGCTTTATAATCCATCTCTACTGCATGCCTTGCTTAAAGGGAGGAGAAAATTTGTTATTTTTATTTAATTTTCACTTATCTTGCGTGCTGGGCAATGATTGTAACAAGCTAAGGAATGTGCTGATGAACTCCCAGATCTGTACCCAGGGCAGCGTTTCAAGGCAAGCAGCGTTCTCGGATCCCAACAGAATTTCAAAGCAATTTCACAGATATGCAGTAAAAGTACAGATACCTTTGCTGTGCCAGTCTGAGAGCCATAGAAAATCTTCACTCCAGCAACGTGGACCTCCTGTGCCTGAGGAGGGGCACATCCATTTCCCAGTTTGTCTGCTGTTCCCTCGGAGGAATCGGGATTCCCGTGGGATTTCTCACCCTACAAAACAAGAGCTGTGTCACATGCAGTCCCTTTTCCAAGGGACGTCAAACCAAGAGCATTTAAAATTCAAAATCCTGGGGCCACTCTCAGCAATGGTCAAAGCATTTTGGTTCCTCTCACACCCAAACACACCAGGACCTGTTCTCCTGACCTAGTCCATGGTACAATACCCACTGCTCTGGCAGATACCAGGATGCAGCTGAACCTCCCAACTCCTGCAGCAGATCTTCACCCACCTGCACAAGGAGGTTTTCAATTCCTGAATGGCCTAATCCCCTCCCATCCTAGAGCCAGCCCAACCCTGTCGGTAGCATCATGAAAACACGGGCAGGAGCAGAGGGGTTTACCTGGAGTGACAGAGCAACCCAGGGGGACACGTTCTCCCTGTGAGGAGCGTCCTGCTGAGCTCTGCCCCGACGTCAGAGCAACAGGGCACTTAGTGACCCACAGACACACACAGTCCAGGCTGAGGAGCACAGCCAGATACCTAAACTGCATTTGGGATTTGCAACAACCTCAGTGGGCACCTTTACCCACTAACTACTCACTTCCACCCGGGATTTTGGGGTCTTCTCAGAGAAAAGTGCTGACAGGCTCACCTACCTTCCTTTTGGTTCTGGTGGTGGCAAACTGAATGACAATCCAAAGGCTGATCCCAAAAGCAACAGCAGAATAGATGTAAAATCTGTGCAGCCATACGGACACCAGGCAAGTATGGAAGTAGCTCCACGTATCCATTGAGACATCTAAATCTGCAATGTCACAGGTTCCTACAGTGCCAATCTGGAATGAGCACACACAAAACAATCACACAGTACCCACGGCCTCACGTCATCAGCTACTGCCCAGGCTTTGCAGAAAACAGCTTCTGGCTCAAGACAAGGCATTAAAATTGAATCAAGAAGCCCTCACCTCCTCAGGTGTGTCAGCTGAGCCCCACGCTAACATTCCATACTGTCAGAGGGAAACTCTGGGTTTTTCCTTGATAGGGCAGCTCTGTTACAAGGGAAAACAGAAAATACTTGTGCTGTCCAAGTGCCTGAAAGGAAAAAGTCCTTGTGAAACATCCACTGGACCCTACTGGCCTTAGTTTTACACAAACCCAACAAATGCAGCTCTCTGAACAAGGGAGAAGGCACCTGCACAGAACTTTCTGCTGAACACAACCCTCACTTACACACGTTAGATGTCACACTGATTACAAACAGAGTTTCAAGGGCAGACTGAAACCTGGATTCAATTGGAAACACTTTCACAGAATTCTGTGATGCAAGTGAAGTTGGATTTGGAACAACTGAGACGTTTCAGCTTGGTTCAGAGCATTCAGGGCACAGAATGCCAGGGTACAGCCAGGAATGCATCTGCGTGGTCTCTGGGAATATCTATTCCATATAGAATACTCAGGCACTCCAAAAAGGCTGGCTTGTGACACTTATTGACTGAGGAACACAGCTGACACCCTCCTACTGTCATCTGCAGCTTGGATCTTGTTTTTGGAGACACCAGTCGAGAGCACAGAATCCAAGTATTTCCAGGAGGCTGGAAACTCGTACCGGCTGTTACTCAAGTTACCAGACCAAAGGCCCAAGGCTTCACCCCTCCAGCAGCAACACTGACACTCACAAAAGAGAAGAGCCAAGAGCGCTTGCCCAGTGTTCCCGGTTTTGCCCAAACCGGCTATAAGCATTCCCTTAACCTCTATATAATCTCCTCAAATGCGACAGATGCTACATACATTCAAGATAATTTTAGCTCCAAACACACACACACAGATGTACGCACTCACCATCATCCCCTACACAGCCGCACCCCCCCCTTATGGTTATCGCCCCCCCACACACACAGACCCCATCCTCGCGGTTCTTCCTCCTCTCGTGGTAAATGCCCCTCTCTCCCCCACATACCCCTCACGGTCATTACCCCACCTTCCCCTGCCTCTCACGGTTACCATCCCACCACCTTCACAACTATTACTGCAATTGTGACAAACAGATATCACTAGATATCCATACCCCCCTCCTCCGAGTTACTTCCCCCCTAACACCACTCGCGGTTAATAAATACCCCCCCGGTCATTACCCTCATCTCCCTCCACAGCACCCTATCCCGGTTAAAACTACACACACACGTGTTCTTATAGCCCCCTTCACGGTTATTAGCCCATGCACACAGTTAGTAGCCCACAAACACAGTTACTGTATCCCCCCTCACGGTTTTGACCCCCACGCACACAGTTACTTCAGTCATTACCCCACAGACACGGTTATCCTGTTCCCCCCCTCACGGGTCTCTCTCGCACACACAGCCATCACCCCGGGCCCTGCCGGCTCCCCCGCCCGGCGCTGACCCCGCTCCCGCCC
>VWZW01004677.1:40412-55190 GCA_013397115.1 Edolisoma coerulescens | reverse complement strand
CGCCGGAGCGGCCGCCATTCACTGCCGGGCCGGGGGCGGAGCGGGCGGCGGCCGCCATGTCCATCTTCACCCCCACCAACCAGATCCGCCTCACCAACGTGGCCGTGGTGCGGGCACGGCGCGCCGGCAAGCGCTTCGAGATCGCCTGTTACCGCAACAAGGTCATGGGCTGGCGGAGCGGAGCGTGAGTGCCCGGGGGCCCGGCGGGGAGGCGGCTCGGGCCCGGCGTGGGGCCCGGGGAAGGGCCCGTGTGGGGACCCGGGTGCGCGGGGGCCGGAGCCGGGGAGCCCGTGTGGGGACTCGGCAGTGGCGCGGGAGGGGACCCCGTGTGGGACCGGGAAGGGCCGGCGTGGGGCCCGGGGTGCGGGAGGGGGGTCGGCAGTGACCGTGCGGGACCCGGCTGTGGGGCCGGGAACGGGAGCGCCCTGCCCGTGCCTGGGCAGTGACACCTCGGGGATGGAAGGTTCCAGCTGTGCTGGTTCAGCCCGGGGCAGCGGGAGCTGTTTCTCATCGCTCAACTCAGCTGTGCTTTGCTGGAGAGGGGCTTTGGACAAGGGATGGAGGGACGGGACAAGGGGCAGTGGTTTCAAACTGCCAGAGGGCAGGGTTAGATGGGATATTGGGAAGGAATTGTTCCCTGGGAGGGTGGGCAGGCCCTGGCACAGGGTGCCCAGAGCAGCTGTGGCTGCCCCTGGATCCCTGGCAGTGCCCAAGGCCAGGCTGGACACTGGGGCTTGGAGCAGCCTGGGACAGTGGGAGGGGTCCCTGCCCATGGCAGGGGGGGCACTGGATGGGCTTTAAGGGCCCTTCCAACCCAAACCATGATTCTAAGTTTTCTACACTTGTCTCAATCTCTAGGGAGAAAGATCTCGACGAGGTCCTGCAGACACACACAGTGTTTGTCAATGTCTCCAAAGGCCAGGTGGCAAAGAAGGAAGATCTGCTTCAAGCATTTGGGACAGATGACCAAACAGAAATCTGTAAGATGGTAGGTTTCACACACTTTGCTGTGTAAAAGATGTGAGAAGATTTAGTCCCAGTTAGGTCGGTTTGTACTGAAGGGTGTTTGTAGAATGGTGCTGTAGGTGAAAGGGTTGTTTGTTAAGAAGTGGGTAAAAAGGAGCAGTAGCTCTGTTTTGTAGTTTGAAAGTTGGCATATGCATGTGGCTGGAAAGAATTCTGACTAACGCACAACTTGCATGACTGATGTCTCTGGACACAGCCAGCACTGAAGAGGTCCTCACGTCAGATAAGTTTTTAAGGATGCGGAGAAAGGAAGTGGACAGTTGCTTACTTTGGAGAGCTCACTTAAGTATTAAAACCAGATCTAATTTCTTAATCCTTATTGATGGGATAGGAACTGTGGACTTGCTGTGAGTGGTGAGATTTCAGTAAATCTCTGAGTCAGCAGTGCCCTGGCAGCCAGGAGGGACATCCCTGTCCTGGGGTCACCAGGCCCAGCATCCTGGCTGGGCCAGGGAGGGGATTGTCCTGCTGTGCTCTGGGCTGGGGCGGCCTCACCTCCAGTGCTGGGGCAGTTTTGGGTGCCTCAGTATAAGAAAGATCTAAAGCTGTCAGAGTCCAGAGAAAGCTGTGAAGAAGGTGAAGGGCCTGGAGGGGCCACACGAGGAGCAGCTGAGGGCACTTGGTGTGTTCAGCCTGAGGAGACTGAGGTCAGACCTCATCAGGGTCTGCAGCTCCTCCTGAGACGGCTCCAATCTCTGCTCCCTGGGACAGGGCCAGGGCCAGGGCCCAGAGAATGGCTGGAGCTGTGCCAGGGAGGGTCAGGCTGGAGATCAGGGAAAGGTTCTTTCCCCAGAGGGTGCTGGGCACTGCCCAGGCTCCCCAGGGAATGGGCACGGCCCCGAGGCTCCAGGAGCGTTTGGGCAGCGCTGCCAGGGATGCCCAGGCTGGGGTTGTTGGGGGGTCTGTGCAGGGCCAGGGGCTGGGCTGGATGATCCCTGGGGGCCTTTCCAGCTCAGGATACTCTGTGATTCTGTGAGATCTGTGCTTCTCTTGCTGCAGTTTAGGGTTTCTGTGGTGAGGTTTTTGTCTGAAGTCTTTCCAGTGCTGTCTGTTGTAATGATTCACATTATTAAATTGGTTATTGTTTGCTGCACTTCATGTCTAACCAAAGCTTTCAAGCAGCTGTCAAATTGAACGAAGTTTCTGGGCTTTTCACTCCTCAAACCCATGCTGCTCATTGACCGATTTCTCTGTTTCACAGATTTTATCCAAAGGGGAGCTGCAGGTGTCGGACAAGGAGCGGCACACGCAGCTGGAGCAGATGTTCAGAGACATCGCCACCATCGTGGCCGACAAGTGCGTGAACCCCGAGACGAAGCGGCCCTACACGGTGATCCTCATCGAGAGGGCCATGAAGGACATTCACTACTCTGTCAAACCCAACAGGAGCACGAAGCAGCAGGTGAGCTCCCTGCACTATCAGCTCCTGCTCCGAGGTGGTGTCCCCCGGTGTAACTCCTCAGCTCAGTCACGGGGGGATCAGCAAAGCCCCGGGATCTGAGGCCCGCAGAGGGATTACTCAGCCGTCTGGCAGCTGAGTGCTGGAGAGAAGCAGCTCCTGAAACTCAGGCAATTTGCTTGCTAAGCATTCAGGGAAGAGAGAAAGAAATAAAAGAAAACCAGCAGTGATACACCTAGAACGGAAATAAAAGGTTTATTATTTATGCTAATTGCGGTGGTATATCAGGTTTGCATCTGAGCCACGTGGGTTTGTGGTGTTTTGCAGTATAACTATTAAATTTTATTTCAGACAGTTTTTAAGTGTTCAAAGTGATCACAAACAACAAGAACTCTGCCTTTTCATGTTAATCTGTCAAAAGAGCACGATAGCAGCCTCCCTGGCTGGATCTGGAGATCTGGATCTGGGTGCTGGGTTTTAGGCTGGTGTGTAAATGCTCTTTTCCTTGTCCAACAGGCCCTGGAAGTGATCAGGCAGCTGAAGGAGACCATGCAGATTGAACGTGCTCACATGAGGCTGAGGTTTATCCTGCCAGCAAAGGAGGGCAAGAAGCTGAAAGAGAAGCTCAAGCCACTGATTAAAGTTATTGAGAGTGAAGACTTCCAGGAACAGCTGGAAATTGTAAGCAAAAAGCAGTCCCCAGGTTTCAGGTTTGATTTGAGCTACACCTGTGTGTTTTACTAGGAGATGAATTCATAGATGGAAGTTGTTAAGATAACATTCAGGTTTACCAGAGATCCTGAATCAGAGCTGCAGTTGGGGATTTTTCATTTCACACAATCCCAGTGATGTGAGCAGGAAGCAGCCTTTGGTATCCAGAGGTTTCTGCTCCAGGCTGAGGAGTGCACAGTGCAATTCCTCTTAGCAGTGATGATCCTGCAACGCTGGTAAGTCTCTCTCATATGTGGAATGTTACTGTTACTGGTTTGGTGGCTTGGGTCTGGATTTTGAGAGTGGTTAATTATTTTTCTTTAAAAATCAGTGTGTGGTAAAGCAAAATTTGGTATTAAAATGTTCATGAGGACAGATTAAAATCCAGCAATCCCAACTGGCAAAAGCCATGTCCAGCATGGGGAACTGGAACTGTAGAGCTTCTGTGGAAAGGTTGCTGCCAGATAGTGTTTGTCAGCTCTGCAGAGTCCTTCTCTAGCTCAGCAGGATCGTTCTAATGAAAGTGAATGTTAGGCCTTGGGTAGGGGCTGGTGAAACTCAAACATTCTTGGCTGACTGATGAAATGTGGAACTTCCCAGGTGTGCCTTATTGACCCAGGCTGCTTCAGGGAGATCGACGAGCTGATCCGCAGTGAGACCAAAGGGAAGGGGTCCCTGGAAGTGCTCAGTCTGAAGGATGTGGAGGAAGGAGATGAAAAGCTTGAATAACAAAACCTTCCTGCAGCAGATCTGCTTCGACAACCTCCCCACAGTGACGGCTGTAGCCACTCTCTGTTAGGCCTTGATGGTTTTTTCCAATCTCTTGCTGCCAAATATTTTCTGACACTAATCCTTTGGGATTTTTCCATGCAGTGTGGGTTGGTGTTTTTTTTATCATTTTACACTTGCTTGGTTTACAGATGTCTTCGCCTGTAAGAAGATTTTGTCAGAGTTGCACTAATAAGGACTGAGTTGGGGTGTGGTAGGAGGTTACTCTGGCTTTGCTTTAGTTTCAGGGTTGCTGTTGAAGAGCGTTTGAGTGATTTGGTGCCAATTGTTTGTACCTTCAGGTTGTCAGTGTTGAGTGGGAGATTGCACTGGTCACTGAGGAGTGGCTTTGTATGTGAGGACAGGGACCTTAAGAAAAGAGATCTGAATTTTCACTTCTAAACAAGCGCCAAGTGTGGATCATGTCTGAAAATCAGTCTCTTGGCAGCATGAAAACTGACTTAGGCTTCCATAATTGGCTGCTTGAAAATTAAAGTACTTCAAAGGACCATTCATAAGGAATTCCTTCGCTGGCTATAACAGCACTTGCTGACTTAGAGATGATGTTCTCCAAATAACTTATTTGTAGAATATATTTAGCTACATTAATAAAAACAAATTATCATCTATTTATATATTATAGATACAGAAAGAAAGAAGAGAGTTATTTTTGTTAATAGTAGAGGAGATATCCCTGGCTGTGGCAATGCTTTTGTAGGCTGAGGGAGTAGCTTGTGCTGGGGAGCTTCTGCTTCCACATGATAAAATGAATCTCAAACAGGCAGTGGTGGCCTCTGGCCATGGAGCCAGACAGGCTTTTGTTGGACAGTAATTGCCAGCAGGAATTGTTTGCGTGTGCCCCTTTGCTTTTTAGTGCACCAGAACAATTCTGGCAGCTGTCCTTTATCCTCTGTCCTTTTTTTTTGCTGCTCTCTAATCCATGCATGGAATTTCCAGTCAGCTCCTGAGGCATGGGATATAGTTCTTGCTAATTCTGTTAAATCTTGCTGCAGCTGTGTTAAACAAATGATTTGAAGTTGAACCAGGGTATTTCAAAGAAAAGGGGAAGAGAGGACAACGACGGGGGAAGGAGATACTAAAAATACAAACCACCAGGCAAAGCAGATCTGGTTCGGTGGCTAAAAGCTAAATCAGCAGGAGTTTGAGGAGCCTTTAATATGACATTTCTGTTTCCATGCAGACAGCAGGTGGGGAGCTGTGGGGCAGCCAGGGATGAGGTCTCTCCCAGGTGAGCTGCTGCTCTTTGGTCGCTGTTGCCTTCCAGAGACTCCCCCCTCGTGTGACACCTAAACAGAGCTGGGTTTGTACTCCTGACCTTCCCTCTGCGCCTTCAACTCCTTGTGAATTTTCTGGAATTTCATCGGGGAGTGTAGAAATCAGCTGGAGGAGGGGAGGTTTGGCACGTGAGGTGGCTGCAGGTGGATCCTCAGTCCAAGGCTGCCCCTTGGGAGTGGATTTCTGCGGCAGCCGATTCGTGTGCACTTGTGCAAGGCCAGGATCAATTCCTTCAGCAGTATTTTGGGAGGATCTGCCTCCCTAGAGCCTGAGTTTTGCTGAGGGCAGGTGAAACAGAGATTCTTGAACCACTTTATCCATTTAAAAATGCTTTTGTTTGCTCCTGAGGGGTTAAATGCTGCCTGGGAAATGCAGGGCTGTAATGACTGGATCTGCCAGGCTCAGCGTGGAGAGCTCGGTGTGCAGGGGCAGCTCCCTCTGGGCACCACCCTGGGCTGCTGCCTCCACGTGCCCCTCTGTCCAGGCACACTTTGGGAAGCACTGAAGATGATCATGTGGATACTTAGCTCGTCACTGGCAATTAGCACTAACATGCAATTCATAAGTATGCAAATGAGACGCTGAGCAAGAGCCTCCGAGGATGCTGTGTCAATAATACCTGATTTCACAATTCTTTAATTTCTTGGTTTGCTGTGTTTAACACCTTGAGCACAACGGGATGGCAGCAGCCTAAAGATCTGGAGTTACAGAACCTTAAGCTGAGCTGATTGATGTGCTCGGTGCTAGGAAGGCAATTTCTTTATAAAGGCTTGTTCTGCAAATCCAAACATGAAGGATTTTCTGTGGTAGAGGGAGTTTGGGTTTATTTATGGACAAATAAACGTACATGCTGGCCTTTCTCGTCATGTTTGTAGTTCAGCAGGAATGTATGGTGAGCATCAGAAGGAAGCTGAGGATTGGTAACCGGTTTGTGTTTGCCCATTCCAACGAGAGCATGACTCCCTGCACAACCATTTCCTGGCTAATTAACTGGAATTTCCAAATAGGTGGGCATTTAAATAAGCTGGCAGCTTCCAGGAGGGCACTGCTGGTGTGTTTGGGTGCACGTGCACATGTGTTTTCCCTGAAATTGCCCTCCTGTTCCTGGTGGGGCTCGGGATGGTCCCTGACAACTGCCACTGCCAGAGCAATGGGAGACAAAGCCGGAATGCTTCTCTGCCCCCCTCCAGGGGCTCATTAATCAGTTATTACTGAAGCTGTTCCCTGCAGAAGCGCTGAGGAGGGGGCTGGGCCGTGGCTGGGCAGGAGCCGCGTGGCCGGGGGCGGTTGGCAGTGCCGCGGTGACGGCTGCGAGTGGAGCCCTCTGCTCACAGCGCTGCGCCACCTCCCCGGGGCAGCGGGGCCTCGGCACTTCCCGTGGGGACTGGGAACGGGGCCTGGGAACGGTGGCTGGGAACGGTGGCCACGGCATGGAGGCCCCCGGCAGCGTGCGGGGCCCCAAGGCCGAGCTGGGCCGGCGCGGCCGGGAGATGCGCGGCCTCGTGGCCCTGCAAGGTGCGGCCTCGGGCTCGGGGGGGTCACGGCCTCTCGGCCCGCGGCACCATCGGCTCCCCGGTGTCCCCCCAGGGCAAGGCGGCGAGGCTTTCCCTCAGTGCTGCGAGGAAAAGCGCCGGCAGAGCAGGCAGCTGCTCCCCAGCCGGCAGGCGGCCTTGCAGGAGGATTCCAATACCCTGGATTATGTCCTGAAGGTACCGGCAGGTCCCTCCTGCTGCGGCCCTGCCTGGTGCTGGCCCTGCACCCCCCGCTCCCCCAGGGGCTGGCAGCACAGGCCGGCAAAAGGATGTGTCACTGCCAGGCTGACAGTGCCCATCTCTTTGTCCCTGCCCTGCCCACAGTACAAGCAGCTCTCCATAAAGGACGGTTTGGAGGAGGGCCAGGAGCTCGTTTCAGCCACTCAGGGCTTGGAGGTAACGGCAGGGGCTGGGGGCAGGGGCTGCTCCCAGGGGCTGGGGCTCTGGGGACACTGGGAAGAACAGTGCACGGCAGAGGGACATGGTGCCAGCACCAGGGCAGCCCCACGGGCCTGCTGTGGAGAGACACGGGGTGTTCACGTCTGGTCCCGTGGGTCCCTTCCCACCGTGGGACCCATCCCCGCAGACCCTCTGTCCCAGCAGACCTCCTGGCTGTGCCACCCTGCGTGTCCTGGCACTGCCCGGGTTCCTGCAGGGTCCAGTTGCATCCCTGGCAGAGAGAGGCTGTCCGTGCCCTTCATTGCCTGTCCCAAGGTTGTGCCCTGCTTATAAACCCGTGGAGATGGAGGCGCTGTGCCCACGGAGCTGCCTTTGCCCAGGGGCCTCTTGCAGGGACAGAGCGGTGCCGCCGCTCTCTGACAGCATCCCCATCTGGGCCCTGATCGATTTATTGATCCCCAGCCCTGGTCCGTGTTGTGCAGAGTCCCTAAGCCCAGCCCAGCCCTGCCACCTCTGCCTCACCCCAGCCAGCCCCCAGAGCAAAGCTCTCCCAGATCCCATCCTGTCAAACCAGCGGCAACATCCTGGAGCAGCATCCCAGTGTCCCCAGCTCTACCCTGGGGGGAGTTTTCCGGGCAGCACCCCCTTCTCCTGCAGCATCCAGCCTGGGAAATGCTCTCATGCCCATGCAGGGGCTCCAAAAGAAGCTGGAGGCCAAAATCCAGGAGCAGGTGAAGGTGGGTGACATGCTGCTGCACCAGCTGAAGCAGTGGACCCAAGCCAGGGACGAGCGCCAGAGGCACCTGCAGGAGCTGCAGGATGCTGAGACGGAGGCCAAGTGGCAAGAGCCACAGCTGCAGGTACCCAGGAGCCCTTCCTGGTGTGCCAACACCCACGGGGGCTTTAATCCAGCCCCCGCACCCCCAGCTGGGCACCGGGCATGGCACACGGAGTCACTTCGTGTCTTCCCCCCGTGTCTGCCCCAGACCATTCGCCAGCTGCGCAATGACATTGAAAAGATGGTCATGAAAATCCGCAGTGCAGAGATCCTGACCGACCTGGAACTGAAGCAGCAGGAAATCCTGAAGAGGGTGAGCTCCTCCTCGCCCTGCCGTTGTCTCACCTGCTCCCCCTGCAAAGGCACGAGGTGCCCGAGGGGCTGTGTCCCAGGGGACACCCTGCTGGTCCCCTCCGTGCCCTGTCACAGCCCGGGGGACCCCGGGGCTCGCTGGGTGACGTGCGGTGGCTCCTGTGCAGGAGCTGCTGTACCTGCCCCGGGACCTGGACCTCCTGTATGGGATGACCGTGATGTACGACGATGAGCTCACGGCCCAGAGCAGCCCCAAAGCCGACAAAGGCATCAAGGTGAGATAATTGGGGCCCTCCCCACCCTCCAGTGCCACAGCCAGCACCACGTGCCTGGGCCTGAGAGCCTTCAGCAAGGAGCAAAAGACAGAGCTGAGCTTGCCCACAGCACTCAGAGGCCTCCGTAGGTCCTCCTGGGTCTCCCTCTTGTCCCCTGGGGCTGGGGACAGCCTGTCTGGAGCACCAGCCATGGCAAAGGCAGCGTGTCCCACACCCCAGCCTGCCTTGCCAAGCTTCCTTCACAGCCTGTTTGCATGGAGTGGGGTCGTTTTTGACACTGGCCTTCCCATAGCTCATCCAGTAGTTCAAATCATAGATTCATGGAATGGTTTGGGTTAGCAGGGACCTTAAAGCTCATCTCATTCCACCCCCTGCCATGGGCAGGGACACCTTCTGCTATCCCAGGCTGCTCCAAGCCGCGTCCAGCCTGGCCTGGGACACTGCCAGGGGTCTGGGCACCCTGTGCCAGGGCCTGCCCACCCTCCCAGGGAACAGTTCCTTCCTTACCTCAACCTAAACCAATACTTAAACCTAATAACCAATCTGTAGAAAGCTCCAGCTGACTTTGGCAGCAACTTCTCCCTTCTCTGTTATGCTCCAGAAACTCATGGCCGAGGCGGGACCCCAGGTCCGTGTGGAGAAGCAGCTCAGGGACCAGTCCCTGGCTGAGCAGAGGATGCACATCGAGAGCCTCCGGAGCCAGGAGGAGAGCGAAAGGCAGCTGAGACGGGTGAGTAAGGGGCCTNGTGCCGAGCCCCGCAGTGACAGTGACTGTCCTTGCAGCAAGCCGTGTCCCTACTCTCCGCAGAGCACGAACTGAGCTCCTCGGAAGCGGTGGTGGGTGAGTGCCTGGCAGGGGGCAGGGCGGGGGGACGTGGGCACGGCCGCGGGCATCCTGCCCAGCTCCTTCCCTGCCCCCCAGGTGCCGAGGCCGCCGAGGTTAAGAGGGAGCGCGAGGCCTTTGTGACCGAGAAGATGGAGAAGGCGAAGACTGCCCTGCAGTGCTCCAGCCTCAGGGTAACAGCCAAACCATCCCTGCTGAAACCCGGGGCGCTGGGGAGCTGGGACTTCTCTGCTCCCCCCGTTTCACTGGGGGGTTCTCTGCTCTCCTCTCCCTGGAGCCCCTCGAAGCCCCTTTCGCAGGCAGGCACGGAGCTGCCCCTCTCCACGAGCAGAGCCTGCAGAGCTCCGTGCTGCTGCAGCCTCCCCGAGGCCCCGCTCCCAGCAGGAGCACCCCGGGCTCAGTCCTTGTGTCTCCCCTGGCCAGGACATCCCCAGCAGCATCCAGGCCCAGAAGAAGTCCCTGGAGAGGCTGCAGCAGTACGTCGATGAGTGCAGGGAGAAGGAGAAGGTGCTGAAGAAGACACTGCAGGAGCTGGAGCTGAAGCGGGCGAAACTGAAGTTGAACCAGCCCGTCAGCACCACCAGGTGCTGCTGGCCTCGCACAGCTGTGCCAGCCAGGCCACCACCCTCGGGGGGGACACGTCCCAGCGGGCACCCCGACCTCCGTGCCACTGCAGCCACCCGCCCCTCCCGCACTGGGAGGGTTCCCGAGCTCCCGGCTCTGGTGCTGGCAGAGCACCCAAAGCTCCCCCTGGGGTCCCCGAGCTCCTTTTCTCCTTGCCTGGCACGGGGAGTGCTGCCAGCAGCACGGAGCTGGGCTGCAGCTGGGGGTGGGGGGAGCCCGAACCCCTGGAGCAGCTTTGGGGTGCCCCTGCACCCCTCTGCAGCTGTGTGACGTGAGTGTGGCTGGCTCCAGGCTGCGGGAGCAGGAGCTCAGGGAGAAACTGAAGAAGGAAGAGGCCCGGCTGAAGCAGATGCGAGACCAGATGCTGAGGAACCAGGAGCGCCTGATCGAGTCTGAGAACATCATCGACAACCTGTTCCTCCACCTGCAGGGCATCCCCATCCCCGGCCAGGTACCAGGGGGCACCGGGGGAGCAGGGCAGGCAGGCGGGGCAGCGCGGGGACACCTGGCACTGCCACCACCAGGGGCTCGCTGTCCCCACCAAGGCGGTTCTTCTGTCTCCCCCAGGATGACTCTGCTGCGGCGGTGGGGCTGGAGGAGAAGCTGCAGTACTGCGAGCAGAAGATGCGGTTCCTGAAGGAGAGGCTGGCAGCCCGGCCCGAGGACAGCATTGACGAGCGCAGCGAGGTACGGGGGGGCCCCGGCCCTCTGCGCCCTTGGGGACACGCGCAGGGCCCTCACAGACGGCCACCCGAGCCACCCCTCCTCAGCAAGGCCACAGGGAAGGGCCATGGAGCAGCCGAGGGGTACCCGAGGCTGTAACGCCCACCTGCCCTCCAGCACTGAAGCCAGGGTGTCTCTCACAGACTTTTGCCGAGGTCAGGAACCTCCTGGAGAAAGGAATGGCGGGTGAAACACGGAACCTGAAGGTTTCCTTCGAGGATGAAGACACTACGGAAGATGGTAGGAGAGCAGAGTGGGGACTTGTCCCACGGTGACTGTCCCAGCCCCTGCCCCCTGGGGTTTTTGGGAGTCCTTGTCTGTCTCCCACTGGCCCAGCAGACACCAACCCACAAATTGCCTCCGGGTCCTGAGGCTGACCTTGGCCGTTTCCAAGGCTTCAAACGTGGATGGTGGTTTTAGGCAGGGATGAGGGAGAACGAAGGCAGGTGGTGGGGCGATGGGCACCAAGCCACTGCAGGAACAAGGAGAGACGCTGTGGGGCAAGAGGGGAGACCCTCATCTCCAAAATCACCTGGCTGTGAAGAATAATCAGTGCTTGGCTCTGCCTGGGGATGCTCCTGGAGGAGGCAAAGAGCTTTTGGCAGCTCACCAGCATTTTTTAGCAAAGCAGGAGCTGTGCCCACCACACTGCAGCTCCAGACCTTTATGGGAAGCCCCAGCAGCGTTGGAGATGGGCCACAGTGATGGCACCACCAGGTCCTGCAGGTCACCCTGGGGTGCTGGGGTGGAAAAGCCCACGAGGACTCTCCAGGATCCCACAAGCCCGACAAAATGTGCCAGCTCTCCCAGGGCACAGCAGAGGTGGCCCCCAGCCCCTCCTCTCCACTTTCCCCTCCAGACACCCATGATTCTGAGGATAAAGACCGTGACTACGTCCCCAGCCGGGAGGACATCAAGAAGCAGGGGCTGCAGCTGATCAGAATGAACAGCAGACGTTGCAAGAAGAAGTAGTGGTTTCTCCACGTGAGCTTTGAGGGCCCCAGGCCACCCCTTGAACCCTTTTCCCAGCAGGTTTAATAAAGCAGATCTTCTTTGTTCCTCCCAGTCCTGTGGCAAGGCTGGAATGGGTGGTCCTAGGTCACTTCTGTCACTCAGAACACGTTGGGGTCCGTCCTGAGGGGTTCTGAGCTGGGTTTGGAGGTGGGATGGGCTGGGCTGGGGACAGCTCCCAGCTGCAGCAAAGCTGGGGCCGGGCTGGCGTTCTCCCCCGTGGTGCTGTGGGGCCAACACCTTCCTGGGACCTCTGACACCCCAGGGGCTGGAGCCTGCCCGAGCCAGCGACGGGGAAATGTGGGGAATGGCCGAGTCCTGTGGGGACCCCAGGGTGGGTGTCCTCGTGTCCGTGCGTGGGAGCGCAAGGGCAGAGCCCACCTGGGAGAGAGAGACCCAGAGCTGAGCTGAGCCCCCAGCCTGGAGCCTCTCCCCTCCCTGGTCCTGCAGCTCCTGCCCTGACCTTGGAGCAAGCTCCGGGTGTCACCTGTGGGCTGCAGGAGGCTCTGGAGGTCAGGAGTGGCCCGGGATGAGCCGGGACAGCAGAGGCTGCTGCTCCAGGGTGGGATCGCCGTGCTGCCGAGGGGCACAGCCACCCAGCCCTGGAGGCCACCTTGTCCTCTCGCCTCTCGTGCTGCAAATAGATGGTGCTGTTTGTCCAGGAACCGCCGGCGCCGAGGGGCCCTGCCCGTGCTCCTGGACAGACACCCGGGACAGGGCCACCTTGTCCCCTGCCCTGCCACAGGGGGTGCCAGCCCCCGAGCAGCCTCTCCCTGCCCGCTCTGCTGCTCCCTGTGCTGCGCGCTGACATCACCAATGGCATCATCCCCGAGGGCAGGAACGGCTGCTGCCCCCAGGCCTCCCAGCACGGCTCCTGGTGGGCATCATGGAATGGGCATCACCTTCACAAAACACAGCACAACTTGAGGTTTTTCAGGGAAGCTCCAGAAATAACATCACGTGTCAGTGAAGGCGTCTCATGGAGCTTCCCAGAATCCACAGCCACGGGTGGGCTCTTCTGCAAGCAAAGACCAGGCTGTGACTGCACATCCATCTCTTCCTGCCGTGTTCTCATGGGCCCACCACAGCCTCACCACCCTCACAGGGAAGAGTTTCTTCCCCATATCCCATCTGTCCCTGCCCTCTGGCAGTGGAAGCCATTCCCTGTGTCCTGTCCCTCCATCCCTTGTCCCCAGTCCCTCTCCAGCTCTCCTGGAGGCCCTTTAGGCCCTGGAAGGGGCTCTGAGCTCTCCCTGGAGCCTTCTCCTCTCCAGGTGAGCACCCCCAGCTCTCCCAGGCTGAGAAATGTGTCCAGCTCTTGGTCTGGTCTTTCCACACTGGCTGTGGGGAACAGAGAAGCCCCAAAAGGTGTGGAAGGGCCGGAGCTGGCTGGAGGCTCCAGCCTGTGGCCCGTTTCCTGGCTGGAAGGTAATTCAGGGATGTTTTAGCCGCCTTTACGGGAGGGGCAGAGCAGCAGCAACGGGGTTTCACTTCTCTGGGCTCCTGTGCTGTGAGCAGGGGATCCAAGGACTACCTGCTCCATCAGGAGCATCCGCTGGATGTGTTCAGACACCGCAGCCCAAACCCTCGTCACGGCTGCCAGGAGAGGGGAAGGGCTGTCACCCCCAGCCAGCAGCTCCCGGGCACGCAGACAGAGCCGGGTGCAATGGGAATGACTGCTCCTGGCTCCCCTGGATCCGGGAGAGATGGGAATGAGTGCAATCGGAATGACTGCTCCTGGCTCCCCTGGATCCGGGAGAGACGGCGCCGGGAATGGATGTGACAAGTGGAGACGAGGTACAAGGCAGAGGGGAAAGAACCAGAGGCAGTGCCTTGGTTTCTGGATCTGAAAAGATGGGAAAAGGTGGGGCTGCAGGGGCTCTCCCATAGGAAAATAGCATTAATTATATAAGGAACAAATGGATAAATAGGGAAGCGAAGGGAAATGGAAAGGAAGGGGAAAGGGAAACAAGAGGACCGATGCCACCTGAGATCTCATTAGGTGTCAGGTGTGGCTGGCACAGCCCAGGGAAGGAGATGAGATTTCCTTTTCTGCCCCGAGAAACCTTTATTCCTTTCCTCCGAGCTCGGCTGGAGCTCCAGCACGGATTGCTGCAACCAGTGCCAGCACTGGTGAGAAACCAAAAATAGGACATTGGGGAATTGCACGGAAGCTTTTGCCATGTGGAAATATCAATCTCTGCCTTGGGAAGGCTGGGCTGGAGTGGGTTTGGAGCTTTTTCTTTTTAAAGGTGTGATGAGAGTCACATGGAATGGAGTGCAGGGAAGGGTGGGCACAGCTGGGGCTGTCACTGGAGCGTCAGTGCTGGGTTTTATCCTCTGGGGAAAGGGGAACCGGGTAGATCAGCCAGTCTGGGGCCAAAAGCAGAGCTCTGCTGGCTGTTCTGGGGAGGGAGAGGCAGCCAGGGATCCTTCCTGGAGCTGCAGTGCTGGGATGTGGGAGGTTTGTGTAGCCCAGCCTTTGGGCTGAGAGCTGCTTCCAGCCAAGGAAGCACAAACGTTTTCCATTCCCACATTGATAAGAGGGTCCATGGAGGGTGGGGGGTTTGGCCTGGTGAAGAGCAGGAATTGGCACCACAGCCACAGAGGGGCTCAGCACCCTGGGCCACGCGAGGTGGGGCTGAGGCAGTGCTGGTGATGGAGGTGGGGTCCTGCTCCAGCTCTGGCCCTCAGCAAGGGGAGAACGGGCTGCAGGGGAGCAGTGGCTGGGGCTGGCAGCTCCCACAGGGCAGCTTTTCTCCACAGCAGAGACCATGGACCTCCTCAGACCCTGCTGGTGGCCTCCTCTGGACCTGCTCTACCAGCTCCATGTCTGTGCTGGGATGAGCTGGAGGCAGCTCCAGAGGGGTCTCAGGAGAGCGGAGCAGAGGGGGAGCATCCCCTCCCTCCCCTGCTGCCCACCCTGCTGGGATGAGCCCAGGGGACTCTTGGCCCATGGCCAGCTCATGTCCCATTTGTCACCCACCAGAATCCCCCAGTTCTCCTCCACAGGGTGCTCTGCCTCCGTCCCCCATCCATCCCTCCATCCATCCATCCATCCATCCATCCCTCCATCCATC
>VWZW01004674.1:1560050-1885823 GCA_013397115.1 Edolisoma coerulescens | reverse complement strand
AAGGAGGCTCAGGGGAGGCCTTGGCATTCTTTACAGCTGGTGGAAAGGAGTGTGTAGCCAGGTGGGGGTCGGTCTCCCTGGAAACCAGCGACAGGGCAAGAGGAAATGGCCTCATACTGCACTAGGGGAGGTTCAGGTCGGATGACAGTAAGAAATTTTTCACTGAAATGTGTTTTAGCATTGGAGCAGGCTGCCCAGGAAGGTGGTGGAGTCACCATCCTGTAAGTTTTCAAAAAATGCCTGAACGTGGCACTTAGTGCTGTGGTTTAGTTGACAAGGTGGTATTCGGTCAAAGGTTGTACTCAGTGACCTTGGAGGTCTTTTCCAACCTCAGTGATTCTGTGATTCTGGTTGTTTCAAAGGTACAGTATGAGGTCAGTAGTTACACCAGAAGCCCAAGTTGAGGCACTGTAATTTTTCCCTACAGCTAAAAAAGATTATTTTTCTATACAGCTAAAATGTAATATTATCAACTTCTAAAACATTAAATATAACATTATGTGCCTAAACCCCATAGACATTGAATTTATTTGCCAGTAGCATTTCCTAGGAGCTGACAATTTTTAGTGCTACATTTGCTGAGGAGATGTGAGTTTGGGAAAACTCTGATCTTATGTGTACCTATGTTGTTTCTCATAGAAAAAGCAAAGAATGCATGACAGAATATACTGTACAACAGCCATGTTTTACTCTCTCTTTGTTTTCTTTTCTTGGGTTACAGTTACCATCCTGACAAGTAACAGTTCCATCTGTTCAGTGTATAGTGAGGGGTCTTAGGATAAGAAATATGCTATGATATTAGGGACCCTTAAAAAAAGAAGCTTGTCTTGAGCAGGAAGACTAGTTTTATGAGAAGTCTGCATTTGTATTCCCTTATAAAATCCTCTGTGATTCCTCTCTGTTGACCAATTACTTTGCTGTGATTCTGGCATTTGGTGGGTGCATGATGTGTGTAGCTGATGGCCATTTCACATTGTAACCTGGTCAGTCCAGTCCAGCTTGACTTGGAGGGATCAGCCAGTCTTGCAGCTTGAAATAATTCCTTTAGGCAGAGTCAGGAGTTTGGAACCTTCACAACAATTGCAGATTATCCTGAACGGTTTCAGGTTGTACCCCCATGTGGGAAGACATATTCTGTATTTTGTTTCAAGATCTGATTGCAAGCTGTTGGTTTAACAATCAGTATTTTGTCTCTTCATGAACTCCAGCCTTGAATTCACTGTTCACTTTTCCTCTTTATAGACTGGAGGTCCTATTGAATTTGTTCACCTGTGCCGAGTGATTGCTCCTATTGGTTTTAATCTCTAAGGAAAATCAGCATCCAGCTGGTAGACAGTTGTACTGATGAGGACCCATTGATTTTTCTCTCCTATCCACTTACCATCAATAAGAAATGTCCTTAGCTTTCACAATACTTTTTCCCTGCCATAATGTTGCCCTGTTACCTGGCTGTCAGGACTGGTCTCAGTTGCTGTTCATGTTGAATGTGGATGTGATTAACAGCCTGATAAAAATGTTTAAGTCAATATTTGAGAAGCCTCGATAAAGATAACACTTTATCATGAGAGCTTTTTAATAATGTGTTCTATTTGATGTGCACCAATGGTAAGGAATTGCTGTTTTTAACGAAAAAGCCTTTTATATCAAGGGATTTTTTGATTTAGCAGTATTCAGAAAAGGAGATTTAAGAAAATGTAGAATATTCATGTTCAGTTTGGGGGAAAAATAATTCTTCCCTTTTTAACAGAACTTTTGCTTATCATGCCGGTGTTTTTTTGGTTTGGTTTGTTGGGTTTTTGGTTTTATTTTTATTTTACTACAGTATTATTTGAAGTATTTGCTTCCATAAGAAGAAGCAGGCAGCATGTAAACAAAACATTCTGTGTGCATTTCTCCAAAGTGATAAGCTTTTGAAAAATTATTACCTTCAGTTTAGGATGGTCAGATTATTTTACAAGGTCCCTGGGAAGAGGTGAGCATGTAACTTTTCTCAAATCTTGAGGAAAGCTGTTTATACAGCTTATACAAACTTAGATACAGAGCCATTATATACTCTTTCTAATCTGCCTGTGTTGTGACAAATGTTTCTTAGTAATAGTTGTTAAATAGTGTATTTTTTAAACGTTTAAACAGATGCTACCAAAAATTGATATATACCACCAGTATGGACTTCAGTTTTACAATAAATGTTGTGTTTAAGAGGACAAGTGTGGGTGGACTTAGGTGATGAGATGGAGGAAGGGACTGTGTGGAAAGACTGCTAAGAAGGGCTGAACAAATAAATGACACAAAATGGATGAGTTAGTGAGCTGCAAAATATTCTCCTATTTTTGAAAATCTTAGATGACTAATTGTCAACCGTGCCATATGTAAGTAATGTGGGCTTCCAAACTTGTGGCAATTAAAACTGCTTAGCATCCCACTCCAGCCCTGTATTATATTCTGTGTACAAGTCAGTACTGAAGACTAATCTCTTATGACATTAATCGTCTCATGAGGAGAGACGGAATAAATCACAGTAGCCCTTCCTCTCTTCACTCATGAAGATAAATGCCATAACACGATGGCTGATCTTCGTTATGACACTAACCATTATATATTTAACAGAGATAGCAAAATCTCACTGACAGCTAACAAGAGAATTCTCTCTTTACATATTCTTTGAGAAGGCTGTATTTCTTTAGTTCAAAAACATGACTTATCGTATCTATTCTCAGAGCAATTTAGGCAGTAGATCTGGATTGTGCCAGTGAACTGTACTCTGTACATAATGATGTCATGATTCAGACTAATAAAACCTGATGTGAAATAATTGTGCAGGCTTTGGAAGGAAAAAAAGGTGCATAACATGCAAGGACTCTTAACTCTGCTCTTTTCTATTGTCTGTTCCGACAAGAAATAATAGCTGTCCTATTTAAAATGAAGAACACTTCTCCCTCCCCCCCTAAAAACTCCAAAACCAAGCCATTTGTTTTGGATCAAAATTTTTAATTTTGTGGAAATTTTGGTTTTCCGTTTTCTCTCAGTACTTGAACAGGTAGACTCAGGGAACTTAAAGAACTGAAAGTGGCTTTCTGTTGTGCCTGTGATTGCAAGGGACTTCTGAATTTTTCAGCTTTATCGCTTGCTGTGCACCTCTTAGGAATTTAATTCAGTGTTTTCTGTGCATTAGACACATTGTGGTCTTTCTTTCTGGGATACAATTATTAAGAAAGATTCTTAGTTATGTTCTGCATCTCCATTTGCTTATTATTTTGAAGGGTGTATCATCCTGTGAATGAGGAACAGTCCAGACAAATGAGTTGTGAAGTTTATGGACTTCCCTTCTGAGGTTAAGATGATCCGTGTGACTTATCCTGGTTGTTCACCAAAACATCAAAATGTGCTGTAAATTTAATGAGCTAGTTTCTTGCCATCTATCCCACACAATTAAAATAGAAGTATAATTTTTATGGTTTAATGTTTGCTGTCATTAAACATATTCTATAAACATAAATATATTCATGGTGCATCAAGGGAATCAATGTCAGTTGCAGAGTTAAACTTCTCTTTTTAGTGGGTCAGTTTTACCAGGGTGAAATGCTTAAAATGGTTAAAACCAATATGTAAGAATCTTTATGTGGAGTGCATAGTTTAAAATATTTTGTTTTCTATTTTCTCTTCTGTTTTCTTTTTCCCTGTTTTCTTTTTCGCCTTCTAGAAATCTTAGGTCTGTATCTTTAGGACACTGTCTAACAAGATAAGCTCTGACAGTAAAGCAGTGGCAAGAAAATCAGCACAACTGTCACCTCCTGTTAAATTTGGTGCATTCGGAGAGTAGCCAGTAGGAATTTTATTTCTCACATTAAAAGTAACCCTTACACATTACACTTGCCTGAGGAAAATAAGCAATGAAAGCTTCTGAAACAAACATATATTCATTCTCTCTGCTGATTTTTCTGTAAAGTTCTGCTCTTTGTAATTATTTTTTTAATTTATCCTACTATGCTGAAACGTAAGTTATACAGCAAACCTTTCAGTGCCTCAGAAAAAAAAAAATCTGTATCATCTTCCAATAGAGAAAACAGCATATATGGAAAAAATATGTTTAAGGTTTGATGTTTCTTAGTTTTTTAGTGTGTTTTGTTCCTTTAGTAGTGATGAATGTATTCACACCGATGGTAGTTCTTTCCTCTGTTATCTGTAATGTAAAGGCAGCTGACAGGGCACTGGTATCGATTCAGCTGCATTAGTTCCAGTTACCTAAGCAAGGTCTCTCTTCATTTTGTTCCAAGTAGGTGCCAAAGGGGAATTTTTATCCCTGCCACAATTAGAGGCATTTCAGGAAAATGGCCTGTGTGATCACTGAATGAGTACAGATTTCAGTACTGTTTTTGGATGCCAGAGCTTTTTTTTTTGCTCGTTGTCCCTTCTCTGAAATAATGATTTGTAGTTTTAAAAGCTTTGACCCAAGTTTTTCAGTTGGGTCAGCACTGGTGAAACTTCTACTCTAAACTAAGTAGGCAAGAGAATATGGTCCACAAGCCAGAGGAGGTTTACATCACAATTTGTCCTGTCAGCACCTAAGAGCTGCAGTGTGCTGCCAGCAAGGTACCAGTGCTGATTATCTGGGAAGCACTTGCGTGCCTCTGTGCAGGTTTTGGGGGACCTATGGCATGAGCTGCATCTGTGTGAATGTGCTCATGTTTGAGGGGGTAGAGGACGTAGGAATATCCTGTAGGCCTGTACTGTGGTAAGGACTAGGGGTGAAAGGTATTTTGGTAGGGATGTGTGAAGGTGGGAGTTAGGGGTATTGCAGCACCTCAGAAGACGAGAGTGTCACTTTGAGAGTAGGGAAAGGCTGGGCAGAGTGAGAGGCAATGGAGTATTGCAACAGAAAACAAGGAGAGGTATGACTTGTGTGGCTAAGCAGAAGTCTGGACTTCACTGTCAGAAGTGAGCAGTCATTCTGGGAATCTGGATGCTCCATTGCTTGAACTGAAATCATTGTTAGTAATCCTGCTGCTAAAAGTGGAACCCCTACTGGGGTAGCAAGTTTGACACCATGCTCACTGGGGTATCTTTGATCCTGGTCTTAGAAATCTGATAGGGTTCTGTCTGCTCACTAGGTTTATCCTGTTACAGTCACAGAGGTGTTTATGGATCTGTCCTGACAGAGCCTTTAAGTGAAAGTTCCTGGTTGCTTGGGCAGGCTGATTGCATTAGTAAAGAGAGAAATATAAAGCTTCCATTTTTTTCAGTATGTTAGACTAGATCAGTGAGTTATTATAAGTCAGTTGTTTAGAGCTAAAAACTTCACCCTGCATTTTCTGTTGTGATGTATGAGACCACTAGCAAAGGCAGGATGTCACTGCTGTTAAAGCTTGTGCCTTTTAAAGGAATAGCCCAATTGTATGCTAATTTTAACTGAACTGTAATCCAATTTCTTTTGAATTCAAAATGTCAAGTGTACAGTTTATGTGGAATTTCCAAAGCTGCCTTTATATCCATTTGAACTATGCCATTATAAATAAATTTTGGGAGGAACAATAAAAGTTTCAGACATCTTAGAACAAGCCTCAAATGATCCCATTAAAGCAATGGCATGAACAAAGAAACTATTCAGCTTCTTTCTTGCCCTTTTCTTTCATTCAGTGTTTTAGGAGATGGTGATAATGCCTATGTATCTGGCAGGTTAGCAAAGCTAGATGGTTTAAGACCAACTTGCAAACAAATTCTATAGTAGAAATTCTCTTGCAGGAGACACTTGCCCAGTTGTTGCCTATAGTTCACGCTAAAGGAACAACAAAGTGCTTTTCACTGAAAGAGAGCTGGGGAAAATTACTTTATGAGTCTGCTTTAAACCATTTGAGCTCTATTGGTCATTAGTGTTACCTCTGAACCTAAAAAAAGTGTGGACTAGCAAGATGTTAAAACTTAATATGTTTCATCATGTTATGGTATTTTTTACGTGTTGCTTTGTTATTCATGTGACATCTTTGTTCCTTTCCTTGCTTGATGTTTCTTTTCATGCTTATCTGTAGTGTCACGTGAATTACAAAGACAAATTCATAGTATGGAGCATACTGAGAGCATACATGTCTTATGAAATGCACCTTCTTGTACTTAGGTTGTATAATTTCCTTATTGTAATTGCAACTGCTCAAAGACAGAAGTCCTACCAGGAGAATTATTACTCCTGTTTCAAATTCTTTTAATATTTTAGTACCTGGAAACTACTCTTTACCTTTCTCTTGATCACTATCAGCGAGAGTTCTGTGAATACCTATTTGAGAACTTGTGTTAAAATAGGTCATAGTTCATCTACCCTTATTATCATCCCTCTTTTTCGTGCATCATGTACCCTTCCTTTGCAGATTTTGCCTCTTCGTCCATCTCTCTGCAGTTCCTTTCTTCCCCCACTCTGTACCCTCCCCTCCTCTCCGAACCATTTACCCATCTTTCTTCACACAAAGGGCTTTGAACTTTTACCAAGCTGCTGATAATTCCCCAATGACTAAAGCTGTTAATCAAAAATGAACACAAAAGATTTGAGTGGGGCATTTCCCACAATAGAAGTCAGTCCTCCTGTTAACCTCACATAAGCAGCTGTAGAAGACAATGCTGGATTCTTTCCAAGATACTGTTATTTCTTGTACCCTGTTTGATACTCCATCTTTCAATTCATTAATATAGTAATGGGTGGCTAGAAAATAATTTATATATTCTGCTTAGGAGAAAGAAAGTTTTTTGGGGGGGGTTTGTTTGGTGGTTTTGTTTGCTTGTTTGTTTGGTTGGTTTTTTTGTTCTTTTATTCACCCTGCTGTCTTTGGGCAGTAAAGATTGTCCATTGTGTAGTTCAGCCTGACTTGTATTTTAGCTGATTAGTAGGAGCACTGGGAATAACTGTACTGTTCCTCTTTCTCCTCCTCCTCAGTTTTTTAAAATAATGTTCTAAGGAGAATTGCTTCAGTTTGTGACTAGTGGCTCAGCCTATTATGATAAAATGGTCCTGATTTTTGTCAGCTACCTGACCTTCAGATCCCTGCCAGCAGCATCCAGAAATGAAAGGAGCTCTGGCTGGTTTCAGACCGTCTGGTCACTCAATCAGCAGCATCAAGCCCACTAGGCTGATCTGCCCACTGCTTTTGGACCACAATGCAGCATCAGAACACACTTGGTTCTCATTTAGAAGGATTATTTTCTGTCAATGTGATAACTGATAGCTTCAGGCAAAGCTTCCCACTTTGTGCAGGAATGTTTATGGGTAGCAAGAGGGCCAACTCTCTGGTTTGCCTTTCTTTACTCTGTCCCTCTGCTGTGTTCCCTTCAGTGTCTGAAATGCAAATGATTGAGCAGATCTGATTCAGGTAGTCACAAGCATCTGTGTATACAAATTAAACTAATAATTCCATCAATTACATAGACATTCGCTTCCGATTTTGTAGGCAAGCTGAGCATTCAGGATTTCTGTCTTATGCAAAGCTGAGAGTCTCAACTCTGCACTAGAGTCTTCCTGTTAACAGTTCACTGGAAAGTGTTTTTCCCTGGTGTGGCAACTGATTTTTTCCGAGTAGTTGTCAACACACAGATGATGATAGATGCCCTGGTGAGAAAAGGAATTTGTATTTCTTCTTGTCCCATATACCTGACATGACTTTTCCAATGAAGCTGGGAATACATGTGTTTGTGGCATCTATGTGATTATTTAATACCTCTGAAGCTGTGAGTTGATACTTGTAGGTGACATGAATGCAACAATTTGTCAGGCTGCTGCCGTTTGTTGGGAGGTTTGATTTCCACTGTGCTTGGGAGCATCTTAGCTGACTTCTATTTGAGCTGTTAACCAGGGTCTGAGTGAACAGCAAGAATGTGCTCTGTGCAGAGACTACTCCTGTTCTCTTTCCGATTGTCCTGATGGGTATCACATTATTTGTCCCAGTTATTCAGCGGCTGTCCCTTTTTAAGGCTATGGTTGAATGGCAGGAATAAATAGAGCATATTTGATCCCCTGTGATAGGGGTTGCAGTCAGTGCAAACCATTCTTCTGCCATTGTCCTTTTTAACAAAATATATTGAAACAGTCATTTTCTTCATGACAGTACTTTGGCGTGCTTTAATTTCAGCATTATTAGTCACTGCCCATATATGATACGAGTGTTGGTGGATGGAGTGGGAGGAAGAAGAAAGATATTTAAAACAAATTAGGGCTTCCTCCCCTGATGTGCATTACTGTGTCTGACCAAGAAGCCTATGACTTAACTATGCCTTCTGCATTTTAGTATGTTGTTTGCCTTAAGGCACAGTTAGTTATTCAGTTTGAATTTCTAATATTATTTTTAAAAGTCTAAGAAATGCAAAAGGAATTGCAGGCATTTAGCACTGTTAATGGTGGGATGCAGAGGCAAGAGATACTAGTGTAATTATCAGTTCAGTGTATTCATTAGCTCACAGAATCTTAAATAATACTCTGATGCTGTTTTCCATAACTCATGGAGGAAAATTATATTATCATTGAAAGATTTTTACAAGTAATTATTTTTATTTTCTTACTGTGATAAATGATTAGGCTAAAACTGGGGGGAGGGGAGGAACAACGATGAGGATGGACAGCATGGTGGGAGGGGCAGAAAAAACCCATCCGTACTGAGGTTGTCTGCTAATTAATCTTTTTTATGATAAAGAAAACTTGATCATGTACATAATAACAGGATTTTCAACTTCAGCAGTGTTTGAATTGGAGAATTAATGCTTTTTAGTTAGGGTATGAACAGTTCTTTAAATAACAAGGTTTAAAGGGTTAGATGAACAGAACTAAATTCGTGGGGTATATGAACTGCAGCCCACGCTGCATGTCCAGCGTAAAGCAAATCCACACAATGGGCAATTGTTTACTCCAGCACTTTCAGCCTGTCTAACATAGTCTGCATTTCAATTTGTCATTATTCCCTGAATGTGTTCACTTCATACTGTGGTACTTGAAATCTGCCCTGTGGGTTTCATTAAACTTTCTGTAGTGGTGTTATGCATCCTGCTTGTTGGTTTCATTGTTGTTTGGTGAAGATGATCTTCCGTATCCGTATGTCTGGCCATTTTTCCCACAACCAGTTCAGTGCAGCTTCCTCAGCACAAACTGCTTTCCCTTCTCCCATTGTCCAGGACAGGGTGACTTCTGATGTTTGCATAGCTTTATTGTTTCTTTCCCATTATTGTCGAACTCTCGTGGTAATACTTGGCACTTTTACTGACTTTATAGAGTAGGATGTGATGTCGTAGAGAAGGGGACAGGGCTACCCAAATTTTCTCAATTGCAGGGAGGCGCTGCCCAGGTGTGCTGAGGGGCCTGTACTCAGGAAGAGAAACAGGGAATCCTCCACAGTGAGTAACCCCACTTTCAAGTGCACACAGTTTCCTTCATAGCCGTGTCCAGTACAGTGTAGTATCCTCTCCTGTCCTTTCCAGTTTGCCCACTGGAATGTTCCCAGTTTAGTTCTCTTGTCCCTTTATTTTGGTGTATTCTCATTTTACCTTGTACTTTTTCCTTTGTCTTCTTTCTGAAGGTTAAAGTTTCCATTTTTGTCTCTTCACACCATTAATCTTTTCTCATCCTAGTCTTAATCTTTATACACATTGTCATTTTTCCAATGTGTCATTGTTGTTCTGTCACTAATACATCATATCATTTCTCTTCCCTTGTGTGCAATGGCCCTTTTCCCAGCCTTGTGCCGTTCCTTCTGTCCTTACTCACTGCTGTACTTTTACTCTTTCCAACCCTCTCTTCTTTCTCCTTTCAAATCACCTTTCGGTTTTCCTTTCCTGATGGGTCCCTTTTGAGTCTTGCCTACTGATGTACACGAGATAAGCTCAGTTCAGCTCCCAGACCTTTCTAGTGCTACTTTCACCTATACGTTTTCCTTTGTGGAACTGAAAGATAAAGGATACAAAGCTCATCTCTAACAAAGAACTGAAGAATTTGGTAAGCTGCATTTTGGCTGTGAAAGAGAACAGGCTGGAAATCAGAATGGTAAAATGGGAGAAAAGGGCTGAGCTGGTCAAGCTGTAGTGAGTAGGCTGTCTTTGGCTTTAGGTGAGCTGCTGAATTACAGCCCTGGCCAGCACCCTTCACAGTTTGACTTGTGTGATATGGTGTGGTGGTGTCTCTAGTTCCTAGTGGGCAGGTATGCACATAGTAGTAGCTACTTTCACAATTGCCGTTATTTGGTAACTACTAGGGAGAAACTCAGGGTCATTTGAATCAGACCAAACTGATTTCATATTTACAGAGGGTAGAAATGGAAGTTCTGGCTGAGAAATGTTGGCAAGATGCTCTGGGAAGCTTGATTGCTGTGGCCTGTGCCACACCTTTTACTGCTGATTGAGGGGTTTCATTTTCCAGGGCTATCAGTCTGGCATTTTACTTGAGCAAAAGAGTGGCTGTTTGTTTAACAGCATAAAACTGATGGGGACAAAAAGGAAGTGGAAGATCAGAAAAATCCTTACGAGATGGTTCTAGCTGTAAAGAGGACTGAGTTACTTTGGGCTCAATTGGAAAAGGCAAAGGAGTGGAAAACTGAGCTGAACTGGAAAAATGTACTGCACTCTGTCATGTAGCATCTTGTGTGCTGTGACTGTTCTGACTGCTTCATTTTTCATTGTTTTTAGAATAAAAAAGCATTTTAAAATTGAAACCCCACTGTGTCAATTCTTACAGTAGCTCCTGGTCTACAAATGGAAGGTTTTAGCCAAATTTTTTCTGAGATCGTTACAAAGCTAAGTGTAGAATAGTCAAATGACCTCAAAGAATTCTAAAGTAATAAAAATCAAAGGAAGTGCTGGTGGATTTTTTGGGGGTTTTTTCCCCTTTGGCTCTGTGTTTTGTGTTTTCCTCCTCATGCCTCAAAGAAAATCTGTTGCTGTGTCATAAAACCAGTTGCGTATTGCAACTCTTTTATTTGTAACCTGGTAAGAGTTTTCCCAGGCAGATGTAGCAGATGATGTACAACAGCAGCAAGTAAATCTTTTTCTTGCTGCAGTTTCCTGGGTTGTACCTGGCCTTCCAACAGACAGAGGACTCCAGTCTCAACACTGTCGTTCCCTGCCTTTCACAAATGACTGCATAAAAACTGCATGATCACATAACCTTTCAGATTCACAGGACAGCTGTGTCTCGTCACTTACACATTTATTATTTCTTTTTAGGCATTGGAAAAGTATCCCAACTCGCCAATGACTGCAAAACAAATACTGGAAGTCATTCAGAAAGAAGGGTTAAAAGAAACAAGGTCAGTGTTTATATATTCTGCATTTTTGCTATCTCTGTGAAAATGATCTAGGAATGGCATATAATCTTTACAAAACTTAAAGTGCTGGCTGAATTGATTTCCAGTATCAAAGTGGGAAATACAGCTGATGGGTTTTGATTGTTAGTTCAAGACTATTAAAAGGGCTAGTGGCTGGCTTAACTCTGTATCTTCCCAAAGGAGTCTGTGGGCCAGCTGCAGACCAGTGGCCTTCCTTTAGCAAGACAGTGTGATCTGCTCAGACAGCCCAGTGCTATGTCTCATTTTTGCTTAAGGACTGAAGCTCGACAGCTGGGTTACCCCTGCCACTGTGTGCATGGAGAAAGTGCAAGATGAAGTTTGGTGCACTTCTCACTTGGGTTTATGGTCTGGCACTTCAATCACTGTTAGGACACGCTGGTGCTGCCTGTGGTAGCAGAGATTGTGCTGATAAAGAACTGGGATGGAAGGAGAGTGGGGTTTGGACACTGGGAGCTAGTTTGTGTCTGCAGAGCGTGGATGCAGTAGCTGATACAGCAGCGCGACTGCAGACTTGCTTAATAACAGCATTCTTTGGGTGTAGATTTGAGTGATAATAGTTAGGCTTTTAGAGGATAGATGGGTTATCCAGAGACTGTGGAAATCAATAAGTTGTCTTCCATTGCTGCCTGGCTCAGATGTACATGCAGCTTTTTGTTCTCAAAGGTGACCGTCTACTTGCTAGGTCCTCTAGTGATCTGCAAGTGGAAGCTTGGGCAGGAAGTGAAAATAAGGAAAAATTGGTTGACTGGTGGGGGTCTCCTACAAGATGCACTTGCCTGTTCTCCAAATATTATAGTAAAATTTTTCTACTTTAATAAATTGTTTTAATACTTGTTGCTGTCTCAAAGCACAGGGAGACATGTACTTTTAATTATATTCTTCTAGTGTGGAACCTAATGTTCAGAACAAGAGAACTTCAAAGTCCATGTAAAGGTGAACCAGAAGTAACCATGAGACATACTTTTACTGAATTCACTGTTGTTCCTAGGAAACAGAACAGAACACAGTCTGCATGATTGTTTGCACAGCATAACCATGCACTTCTTTGTTGGTAGCCTCATAACACGCTCATAATAGCTGTATTTTGATAAAATTGCAAAAGAGATGGTATGCAAAGTGAAATTGAATTTGCCACCTTTTACAGATTTAAAGTGCTTTAGTTCCTGTTGAGAAATTGCTTTATTTGGCAATGATTCCAAGGAAGCAAGGGGATGAAAACTTTTGAAAATGAATGTCCAAACATGTGTTATACCGCAATGATTTGCATACAACAACAAAAATGCAAAAAACCACAGTTTTGAAAATCTGTTCTATTAAGATACTGTTTCTCACAGCAGTGAATGGATTGCTTTCTTCTTATGTCTTGTGATATGAGACAATTACATGGGAGGGGCTCAAATGTCTGAGAGTAGCATTTCTTTGTAATTTTAAAACGTTCTTGTTTTCGTGATTAGTGCATGAATAAAATTTTGAGTGGAAAACCTATGGAAGGGAATGAAGGCAATGTTTTATATTTTCAATATAGAAAAAGTCAAAGCCCTTTTTAATTGCTGCAGAATGAATAGTAAGAGAAAGATTCCTTTAAAGAGGTTCCAAACTAGATGATCTTTCATTTCTTCAGTTACTAAGAAACTGAGAATTGCAGAGAAACAGGAAAAAAATTCAGATTCGTTCTGATTTTTATTCATGGTACGTACAGGTGTATGTGACAGTGTAGTAGATTGCAGGATACTATATGTGGTCACGAGTTCTGGAAAACTGAGAAGGATAAAACTCAATGTTCTTTATACTTGAAACATTTTCATCCTAAACTCTTTAGCCTAAACATTCTAAATCTGCAATTGTAAGATGCAAAAATGTTGATACTGTATTGATTTTTAAGTATTTGGATTTTCATTTAACTTCTGATTTCATGTAAAAGTTGTGTTTCTGCTGCATTTTAGTATTGATTCGGGAAAAGCTTTCAGAGTTATCTGAGTGCCTAACTCATAATAGGAGCCAATAAGGTGTTTGACTTCATACACAGATTTGTTGATTGGGCCTCAGCATGTAAGTAATGTTTGGTTTTCACAGTACTTGAATTTAGAGTCTCCTGTTCGCTTCATCCAGCTCTGCAATTTCTTTCAGTACCTTCCTACCAGCTGGTGCCTTTGCCATTACTAAAGATGGTCTTTCCTGGTCCCTCTGCTGCAGCCAGCTAAGATGAGCAAGGGATGTAAATTTATGATGTGCAGTCACCTGGCCATAAGCAGTAGAACGGCACTAGCATATTTTATTCTGTATTGATTTGTGTATTCTTCCAAGTCTGAACTTGTGCCAGGAATATGTTACTACTCTAATACACTTTACTTATTCCTTTATACTGATTATCATTGTCAGTAGAAACTTGGCAATTCTACATTAAGTTCTTAAAAAACTCTCCTCTCTACTCTTCCATTTAGAGATGAATGAGGTTAATTGGCTTAGTCATTTTTCATATATATTGCAGCATTAATTAATCTAAAGCTTTTTGTTGTGATAGTAAATCTGAAAGAATAATGTATGATTTTCAGCCATCTCATTGTCATTATGTGTAATCTTTAAAAAAACACTGTCAGACTATTCAGCCTCTTTTTCTTTTTTTGCCATAAAGACATCAAGTTGCACATTTATTTTTGTATTACTCATATAATTAAATACAAAAGGATTAAATTCCAAATTTACAGAGCAGATATATGGTAGAAAAAAAAAACCAAACCAACTCTACTGATATGTCCTGTGAGAGGGTATACACCTACCTAGTGTTTTATATCTTGGGGAAGGAAAAACTCATTTTTGTTTCTTAAATATCTTTCCGGTTATGCTGGTTGGTTGTAAAATGGTCAGCAGGCAGGCAGTTCTTCTGCTACCTAGAAGGAGTAGAAACTTTTAAAGCAAACCCTTCAGGGATGTAGAAAATGTATGGCTTTCTTGTGTGGGTGGTGGGGGGGAGGGAGAAGTATTTACTTAACATTCGTGCCTGTGCTGATAGTGAACAGTGTCAGGCCAACAGACCTGGACACTGAAATCTCTTTACAAGGAAAATAGGCAGCAGCTCACTTCAGTGCACAGTGCATTGGATTTTCTGTCCTGAAAACGTTTCCCCATCCTGCTGTAAACTTCTAGGCTCAGCACCTGCTGTCCATACACTCTAGCAAGAGATTTTGCTGATTTTGCTAGTGTGACACACACTGCTAGTCAGAGTATGATCCACTCTCGCCTCAGTGCTCCTTTGCCACTGTGCTGCTGCCTCGCTAGTTGTTCTCCATCTTGCATTGCTTTTGTTACTTGTTCTTGTTAAGCTCTGAAATTTCTCTTACTGAATTGTATTTAGGTTTTCTGCAGACTGTTTCTCAAATTCACTAAGATTGCTTTAACAATGTACTCTTGTCATCCAGCATGCATGCAGCTTTTCCAAGATTTAGTCATCTGCTTATTAGAACTTGCTTTCTTTTGTAGCATTATATTTCTTTTTGCTCATAGAAGTCCATAGGAAACAGTGACCAAAAACTTGGTTTTGGGCTATGTGATTATTACTATTAAGTTGGGCTTTATGATACTTACTGCTGCTTCTCTAGCTACAGAGTCTGCTGCTGTGCCACAAAGAATATTTTGATAGATTTGAAGTAACTTCTTCTTGACAGGCCTATATATTACTCAACTTCTTATCTGCTAAATACTTCAGAATAATTTTTATTCCATATTTTAGGGGAATTGAAATTCAGTTGCTGCGTCTCTACTTCTTTGGACCTGTCTTTTTTTCATTTTTTAATAAGCTAATCACTCAGTGTTTTCCATTCTTTTGGAATCACTGCTATCCTCTACAAATTCTCAAAAACTACTATTGATAATTCTGAGACTGATGCAGTTAGCTTTAATTACCGATGGCAAATTTCAGCACATTTAACTGATGTGAGAATACCTAATTTATTTAATTATCATCTAATCAGTTTTCCCATGTTTGTTCCTGGTGTTGGTTTTAGCAGCTATCTAATCAAAGACACGTTTCTGATTAGGCATTAGCACTCCTGTGCTTTGAGTATAACTACTCAGTGCCAACCCCTTCTTGGAAGAGCAAGTCTGTTTCCTTTCTGCTGGCGTGCTTACAGAAATTTCTTTGTGCATGTTGTGTGGGTGAGTTTGCTGAAGTTTAATTTCCTGAAGCCCTTTTTCTTCTTTTTGTGTTCTCCCTTGTTCTCCTAAAAATGAAGAATCATCCCTTCATGAATGCTCAATATTTTAGCTGCTTCTTCCCCACAGGTTCAAGTCAACCCAGTACAGTCCCAGAAACCTGCCTGATACTTTTCTGTTCCTGTCTTTCTTTTCCCTTGGTTTTGTCCTTTTTTGTCATTACCTGGAAATTGCCTGTAGAACCACCAGAAGTAACCTATCTGTTCTATTCTGTTTGGAGCACTGCACCTTTGTGAGGAACAGGACCAATCGAAGACCACTTAAAATTATCAGGGAGATAAAAATAAGACAGAAGCTGGTATGAATTAGTTGTTTGGATTAAGGAAGAGAAGATTGAGTATAGGCATAGTAAGTCTTCGGCTACACAAAAGATAGGAAAAGAGAGAGGGAGAAAGTTATCCTGAATGTCTGTTATGGACAGAACAAGAAATAAGGCCTTTAAATTGTAGAAAGAGAAGATTCCAATTAGAAAGTACAAAGATTTTTTTTTTTTTTTAACATTCCTTTCATGAGCTATGGAAGAGATGCGAGAGATTGGTAGGTCTCACCAAAACCCAGCGTAGCAATGTGTCTGTCAGGAGTTATGTATATTTGGTTGATCCTGCCTTGAACTAGGGGAAAGAACTAGTATATCCCTTGATCCATGTTTTTCTATGAATTTTTCTAGAACAGTTTTCAGTACTTGGGCTGTACACATTGTTTGAGTCCTAGGGGACAATATCCAGCCAAACTCTGATAAATGTTTGATGCTAATAACCCAAGATTATGTCTTGGCTTTCTGTAGCTCCCTTTCTCCTTTGCTTGGTGAGGCTAGGAAATTGACTTGTCTGGATAAGATTAAAGCCAAAGATTCTCAGTACAAGCTAAAAGCCAATAAACTTTCAAAATGGGACAAGCTGCTTAATTTCTTGGAGTACAACTTTAGCCCACAGCTATGCTAGCTATTTGCTTTCCTTCTCCATGAGACTCAGGACTGTGAACGCTGGAATGGGATCATTTCATGGTGTTTTTGCTGTTCAGCTGGAGTAATTGACTTCTGTGGGGTCAAGTAACTTGCATTATTCTGTTCAGGTAATTCACAGAAGAGTTTTTAAAAAGTTGCTTTGTCTCACTCTGTTTTCCATTTTCCAGTAGGAATCTTAAACTTCTTTCTCTAGATGTTTCTTTGTTGATCTTAATTTCAACTATGGGAATCAGAGCATCAGTTGTATCTCCTCCTCTTCATCTGTTTTTCCCTCTGCATATTTTGCCTTTTGCTTTGCAAGACTAAGCTACCTATTGATTTATTGTTGTGACAGTAGTCTTTCAGAAGACTTAGAAGAGATGCTTGCCACTGGCGTTGGCAATAGTGCTGTTTCTTCTGCACTCCACAGAGTTGATAATATTTATCATGAATGATATCATAACATATTAAGTCTTCTGAGCCTAGGAAAGCAGCAAAGTATGACCCTTATAAATCTCAAAGACACTCTTACTAGATTTACAGTCTTTGTGCAAAAATATGAAACTAGTGGGTTAGCTAGAATTAAACCCACTTTGAACTGCAGAGTGGAGTCATCAATGGAATAAAACACATGATCCATTCAGGGTCTGTCTTTAGCTTTGAAGTTAGAGGGGACTCCTGAAAATATTACCATCACTTGTGAATCCTTTGATCTTTCTGACAGTGTCTCTTTAAGCCTTTTCATACTTCATCCTTAGAGCTATTGACTTAAAAAAAAATCCCTTCTGAATGCTGCTGTTTCTGTAAATAGGCTAAATGAGCTGGCAACTGTCTTCTGTTGTTTATCGTTTTTAGGTTCCTTGTTTTATTGTGTGCATATAGACAGAGAATTTTTTACTTTCTTTCTCTGTAAAGTCATTCCAAGATGTCATTGTGATTCATAATTATTAAGTCACAGTTTTTATCTTTCACTTAAAAAAGAAAAAAAAAAAATGCCCTGCAATTACCAAAACCGCTTAAAAATTTAATTGAAAGAACCACAGTTTTTGTCTTAAGGCTATGGTTGCCAACGGAAGAGCACAGACAGTTAGGAGGCTTCTGTGGTTGCATATGTCTGATAGAATTTATTTGGGAGCCTCTTCAGCTGAAGGGAGTCCATTGTTTTGTCTGAAGGTAGTTATTCCCTGCAATGGACTGAAAGGAAGCCGTGATGGAAAGAGAGCGAGAAAGCTGTTCAGATTCTTTTGCCTGGCATTATTAGATTGATTTTCATGCTTCTACAGATGTGGCTTTTGGCTGTAGAGCAGTGAAAGAAACAAACTTTCAGTACAACCTGTCTTTCTGCATAAATTCACTTCAGACATGTCTTTGAAATGCTGTTCTTCCCAGTGTTACAACAGACCACCTAATTTGGTAGGCAGTTCTGATAGCAGCAGTTTGCCAGCTGAAAATCTCAGGCTTGCTCCTTCTTGCCTAGACATTCCCAGCATTGTTATGTATGGTGCAGTTTAACCTGGTAAAAACCAATGGGTTTCCTATATTGCATTCTAGGATTGGAACTGTAACTTGCATAATCACACCCCTGTCACCTCTGTAATAATTATTTCAGTTTTTGGTTGTGATGTAGCCCTAGAACTGCTAAGGTATTAACTCAAGCCTAAGATCAGGGTTGTGAATTCTTGATTGCATATTGCTGCATTGTGATTACACAGTAGTTTAAAGCTTGCTTATATCTGGACAGCAGTAATCCCACCTTTGTATTGATTTGGAAAACTGATTTTGAGTGAGATGTAAAACAGATGTAAAATAATAAAACCTCGAATGTTTTCCCTCAGTTTGCAAAGATGAAGAATTTTTTAGTGATGGTGAGTCTTCTGTTGTGTTTACCTATGTAACATATAATTCAATATAAGACATTTAGCTACCTGGAATGTATTTTTTTTTTTTTGTCTGAGCCACCATTATCTTAATTTTTTCTCCATATTTTAGTATTTTAGGAATTATCTGGAGAGTTGTATCTGTTTTAATGCTGCTCTTCTTTCCTTCACAGGACAGTGGAGTCTCTGTCTAGGGACTTCAGTAAACAGTCCAATAAAATCAGTCTGCATGTCAGTGGTTTTTATAAAATTACCTTTATAATTAGGTGTGAATTTGAGTTTCAGATGATAAATGGCATATCTTAAATTGTAAGAACCTTTTGAGTATGACACAGAATACTTTGGAGGATACTGTTCTTACTGATAAGAGTATTAATTGAGAATATGTAAAAAGAGAGTGGAGACAGAAGCAAAGTAGTATTTATCAAAGCTAAACGTAGATCTAAGAATATAACCTGGTCCTTTGCTCCTCCGCTCCCAATATCCTGTCCATTCAATTGGTGTTGCCTGTGCAGTATCTACTAGTTCCCACCTATATGCAGTCTCGTGTCCCAGAAGTTTTCTGCAAGATAAATCTTCCTGCCTTCTCATACAGGGTCACCCACCCCATGGTCTCCAGTTGCCCTGATCTGCTGTCATCCTTTTTCCCTTCCTTTGAGGACTCAAACTCAAAAGTGTGCCTGAAATTTTCTCACGTGTTACATTGTAAACATCCCAGCATTTATTTCATGTTCTGACTTGGGACCCATCAAGCGTTGTTCCTTAGTTTGGTTCCAGGACCAATTATGAGAAAATAAAATAATTCCATTATTTTGCTGTGTCTGGGACCTTCAACTGATGGTATAGAAAAGTTCATGTGGTTTCCTCATTTGCACTTAGCCCTTGATTTGTCATCATGTTGAAGTTTTTCCTGCATTCTTGGGTCAACTGAGATTTTAGAACAGTCGATTCTCTTTCCTTTAAGATTAGCATGTTGCTGTTAATTTTCCATATGCATTTTTGCCCATGTAGTGTTCGGGACTTCAGTTTTCCATTTGGTACAATATTTCTCTGTATTTGGATGCTAAAACATATATGGTAACCACCTTTCCACCTTTCGTGTGAATTACAGGAAATAATCCTGCTTGATTTTTTTTTTTTTAATATTTTTTTGAAGATCTGCCATAAACCTTTTTGCTTTCCATCTATTAACAGTTCTGCAAAATGCATCTGCAAAGATTGGGAAAACAGGAATCCAGTCTGTGTGACACACTTGTCTCCTTGGTGCTATTAAACTATTTTTATTTTACTCATGCTATTTATGTTTCTGCTCCTTCCACACAAGCCTAATCTGTCTGTTCTCAAAGAACATTATGCTAGTGCACTGTATAAACCTTTTTTTATTTGGTTGATGCTTTACTGGTAAGGGAGAGTGACCTGTATGATTATTAGATATTCAAGTTATAATAATTCAGAGGATATGTGAAAAATTTAAAAGTTTATCTTTTTTACCTGTAATAGGAAAAATTATGATAGTTAGACTTTGTGATGTGATGTTTCAAGTTCTAAAGATCTATATTGCAAAAATTGTTTATGTTTAAGTGCACCCAAGTCCTTCGTCCTTGTCACAGCCTAATATTCTGAAATTATGAACTCCATTAATGTAGTGTTAAAGATACTCCTTTTTTTAATAGAAGTGGAAATCCAGCAACTGTAATGTAACAAATAATGGATAGCAGTGCAGATCTTAAAAGATTTACTCGTTTGTGCTGTCATGAAATCACTTCCTGTTAAAGGTTGTTTTATTTTGAAGTAGGAGGTGGACATCAGCTGTTACTAGATAATGTACATTTGTGAACAATTCCAGTGTTGCTTTTCATATTGTGGTGATTCCTTTGTCAGTATATTTTGATGTTTAATGTAAGAATCTAAATTGTGTTGGCTTTTTCCTATGTTGTGTCTTTCAGTGTAGACTACTGTGGAAAGAGACTGAAAAGCAATGATGTAGTTCAGGCTGATGAAAAGAGAAACCTTCTACATTAAAAATTGGTGTTACCAAAAGAGTATATTGTGTCATATCTGTCTTCCCTCATGTCTCCTAGACAGTGTAACTACAACGTATGCTACAGATCTTTTTTCTTTAATGTTTCAGTATTTTGAAGAGTAATTCTGCATTAACAATAGTGTCTCTTTTTCAGAAAGAGAAATTAAATAAAGATATCCAAGAGACCTAAATGTATTCAGAACAATCAGATACTCACAGAAGTTACATCAGGAAATTTTCACCATGTGCTTCAATCCATCCTCTGAGCAGTGAAAGTTTTAGGGTTGGTTTATTTTTTTGGAATGGGGTTTTTATTAGATTTGGTGGTTATTTTGTTTTTGTGCGTGTGGTATGTTTCCTATAATGTAGTGCTTTAAGCCTGATTAAAAAAAAAAATTACTGAAGAGATGCAATCTTCCAGTCTACAGACTGTTTTCTTGTCCTTTTATCCAAAGTCTGGCTGCAGTTCTATAAACATGACTATGTGAAAGGTAGGTAGATTAAATGCATTCTCTGATTTTACTGCCTTTATCAGATTGTTTTGCCAGCATCTCTTTAAGGGAAGCAAGGACATAGAAGAGCTTTGCAGTAATAGTTGTCCATTGTTGTCCAGACACAAAATTTTCAAAAATATTTTAGGGAAACTGAAAGTTGACAGAATGTGTTTTTCTTTCCATCATTGTCCTGAAATGAAGATCTACCACGTATTAACACTAAAGTACAGAGGTAATAAACCAGTGGCTTTGAAATAAAAGTCAGAAGGAAGAGAGCTTAATGTCAATGCAATTGATATAACTAATAGATACAACTGATGCTGGTTAAGGGCAAAATGTAAGAATCTTGCTGAGTAGCCAGTAACCTTGCTCAGCTCTCTTGTGCTGGGAAAAGGCAAGAATAATCTACTGTATTTACTTCAGGTAGTATTTGGGCAAATGCGATTCAACACATAAGCCTGTCAGGAGCAGCCATATATATAAAAATTTCAAACACAGAAGGATACAGACACTTTAGCTAGAAGGAGTCACCTTTTGAATGTACACTCTGGTAAAATATGCTTAGGAAAAGAGTTTAATCTGTTGAAGGCTTAAAACCTGCAGTGAAAATTGAAGTCTGGCTGAGAACTTGAAGACATGCCTGCATTTAATGGATTTGTGAGCTTTTGTTGCACCATACAAGTAACCTAAGAAGCTGCTTTTCCTTGCAGGTGTAAAATGAATTACTCTAGGTTTCAACTTGCTAGTTGCTGATTGAGATTTATTTGTTGGGGTTGAATTTTTTTGGCATTTGTTTTGTTCTCTGTATTTCTCTTTTGCATTGAAAAGTTAGTATTTAAGCCTATTATTTATTACTGCTTTGAATTTCATTTATCCCACAGCTGACTTTTGTCTTTATTTCTAAGCATTCTGTCTTAAGGGACATGCACAACATCCCACAAAATAGTATAATCTTCTTTATGCTATTTCTAGTGTTCCATAGCAACTGATGGGGGAAAAAAAAGAGACTGAACTGAACACTACAACACAGGCAATTCATTACAGATTTTCCGCTTAGTATTCAGTAAATTGTCAAGTCCTTATTTTCATCATTAGCATATTTTTCACAGAGCAGAAGCATAGCCATTTCTGGCAGACTGAATTAAATCTGTTTTACTTGAATGTGAAAGAAGAAAACATTGTCAGGCTTTCTATGAAAGCATCATTTTCTAGTAATAATTTATTTCTCTGGAACAGTTTGCTGTGGATGTCTTTATGTTTCTATAAAGATATGCGTGTGTATGTTTCAGTCTACCTGTAATTAAACCATTCCTTAGCTGTAGGGGAAAAAACACGGAAAAATCTATGAGGGTTTTTTTTTCACTATTCATATTGTGTGAGCTGAGAAATTTACTAGTTCTCTTTTAGAGAGATTGATGGCTATGCACTGGCACATTTAATTTAAAATTTTGTAGTACATTTTTATAGAATCAAACCCCCAAAAAAGCCTCAGAATTTCACTGTCTGAGGACAATGAAAAAGATCAGGTATAAGTATTCAGAAAATGTGTTACATACATGAATTTCTTTTCTTTGTAAGGCTAGCTGATAGCAATGCCATTTTATTCGAGTGTCATAGGTAGTCTTAATTACTGTGAAATTAAATTGTGTGCCCTTGTCATTTCAAAACAGAATTTAAAAAGTGCCTGAACATATTTTGCTTGCTTATGTATTGTCATGTGAAGTAAAAATATGTTTTATTCAAGATCTGATTTTTCCTTTCAGTAGTTTAGAAAGCTCCTGTCTTCTGTTTGTCATCCAAATAAACTCTGCATTTGTCACTGAATCTGTTTTATGATAGCTGTGTGCTAGAACCAGTAATTGTGTGGCTGAAAAATATTTACAATATTAAAAGAGAACTGGGGCCCAAAATGTATACTCAAAAGCATAAATAAAAGAACTTAAAAACTGCATATATGAAATTGTGTTTATGGGCTTAAGTGTGCAAATTACACCTACAGAGACAAATTCACCACTGTACATGTGCACATGCCTTTATGTGCATATAAATTGTAAATCACAAAGTTATAATCAAATACATCCTTTGCTCAGTTATTGCAAGAGCTGAGTATGGCAAAGAGCTCAAATGATCGTCAAGAACTGTTTTGCTGTTTGCCCTCAATAGCTAAAAGAGGACAAATTGATTTCTCCCTCATTTCCCTTGGTTTTCATTGTATTTGTAATATGAGGAAAGGAAAATGGGTTCTGGTAGCTCCTTTCAGTAAGTGCTACCTCCTAGCCAGAAAAAAACAAGTGCACATAGCTGAGTCACCCTGTTTAGGATCTTGCGGCATCCACAGCTACTGCTGCACCGTTAATGTTTCAATAAGCTTGTTTAAGATACATTTCATTGCTCTCAGAATCCATGGAGGTACACCATTCAGAGATTCACTGGCATGCCTTTATATTTAATTAGCAAATCAAATAAAACAAGTGTGGGATCCAGACAACTATTCTCCCTTGCAAATGACCCTTAATGCTTGCTAGTCCTTCCTTTCTTTTTTTCATGTTACCAATACACCTGGAATTTTTCTTTTCTGGATTGCTAAATCCTTTACGTTACCATTATCAAACACAAAATCATTGTGTAAAGAATAACACGTGTCCTCTAAAGTCATCACAAAGGAAAAAAAAAAGCTATGACCCATAAGTGACAGCAAGGAACTTTTTGAGAAGAGGCCTTAAAGAATATATGACGAGCAAGAAGTTGTTGTTTTGCTTTTATTTGTTGCTTTGTTTTGTTGAAGACTCCTTGCTTTCTATCAGGGAATATTTCCTTGGCCAGTGAAAATTCAGCAGTTTCAAAGTGTATTTGTAGTCCTGTCTGTCCCCTTTGTCCAAAGCCAACGTCGCTAAACCCAGTCCAGCCATTGACCTTCCTCTGTTTGTAGTAGCAGCTTAATGATATAAACTATTGCATCAAAATATCATTTAGTCAGATGATATACTGAACTATATAAAATAGTGTTGGTACAAGATTTTTTGTGCCCAAGCTACAATCCAGGAATTATGACATGATTGGTACTGTTAATTTAATATTCTACTTCTCATTCATTTTTTATTGAAAACAGAAAGCAATTTTGGGTGAAGACTGAATTTTTTTTGTGATCCACATTATTTTTAGTTTCTTTGGCATGTGTGGCTCAGCTCCTTCATTCAGAGGGGCTTTAATAAGGACTTCAGCAAGTTTCCTTTCAGGTGGAATGATGTGGCTATCAAAAATGACCAGTCTGAAACTTTTATTTTTGTTACCAATGCTACATTTTCACAAAATATTTGATGGTTTCTTTTCTTATAATATGAAAACATTGTATGTGACATTTTGAAATTAGATTGACTTATAATTAGAAGTTAAATAGAAACTTAAGGTTCCCAGTTCCAGACTTAGGGAGCTGTCTTAAGTCAAAGAAAAAGGAGAGCTGCTAATAGACTAATTTGCAACAGCTGGAGTAAGTTAAAACACAAAAATAAAAGTGTCTGCTTGGTCCTTTGAGGGAAGGAAAAAAAGTTTAGCTATGCTGTTTTGCCAAGTTAAACTCCCTTACGTACAACAAGTATAATTTAAACATTTCACATCAATGCAAATATTTTAATTTGACACAATACAATAAATCGTACGTTGCTATATTTTTAAAGGTACAGGGTGTACTGTGATTGCCCATTCTGTATTTATTTTCAGGCTTTTCTTACGGACAAGGGCTCTTAACAAAAATATTTTGTGCACATAATTGGCATGTATTAGTCAGCAAAGTTGTAGTAGTTGCATTTGTTTTAATGTTTAGGGTGAAAGTGTGGTCTTGCTTATACAACTGTTTTTCTAGGGATAAGTATTACTAGAAAACAATAATTTCCTTCAGATCTAATTTTATTCATGATTAGTCCCAGCTTCCTTATTCTTTGTACCAGTTGGATTTTTCTGCCCGTTTTGGTGATTGAGTAAAACATTCTCAAGTTCTGAACGACTCTTTAAGTACAAGAATAATGAGAAAAATCTTCTGTAAGGAAAGGAATGATTCTTTTTATTCATTCATTCTCTCACATGATAAAACAGACTTTAGAATTTTTTTTTCAATTGTATGTGAATTGATGATGTAGAAATAGGTTGTTCTTCTATGTCCTAGCATTCTCTTTTTGGATTGGTTGCAATGTTTTGGATGTTAAAAATAAATGTGTGGCTTCTATGTAATTGTGCCAGAATTTGACATTTAGTTTCAAAATTCTGAATTACTCTGGTTAGAAGTTATGTCCTAATTGAAAACTGGAGAGAAGGAACAAAGAAACTGGAGATTTTCCTGAACTTTGGTGAATGAGAAGGCCTAAGATATGGTACACTTTCTTTGGTTTTGAATGAAAATGGACAAAACTAAAATTAAATTTAGGGATTTCAGTTGTTCTTGCTTCATAAAAAAAGTTTAGTATTATTTTATACTTCTGCTTTAAAAGAAATATGATTCTTTTATCAGAACGGGAAGTTATAGGATGAAGATGGGGAGGGCAGGAGAGAAAGAGAGAAGACGCTGGGAGAAGAATAAGGAAGAGAGAAGAGATAAGAAGCAAAGACAGAAGATGGGAAAGTAGGATAAAGGAGAGAGGAAAGGGAAATAGAAGAAAACGAAAAGACAGAATGTGGAGGTGTTCATGACAATGCTCTGGCAGTGTGGGGCCAGACACAGCCTTGTGGCTGAGGTAGTGGTGCCTCTGGGGTCACATATTTAAGAACAGGCAAAACCAGCGCTCAGGCAGAAGAGGAGGGCAAAAAGTAGAGTGTGGAGCAGTGGTGTGAACACCAAGGCCAGAGAAGAAGGAGGGAAGGACGTGCTCTGGGCAGAGCATCCCTTGCAGGCTCTGAGGGGCCACATCAGAGCAGATATCTACACTGCAGCCAGTGGAAGACACCACGCTGGGACATTTGGATACTTCCTGAAGGAGGTGTTTGCCACAGAGAGTCCAGTCTGGAGCAGACAAAAGGTGTGAGGAGAAAGCAGCAGCAGAGAGGAGCAGTTGTGGACTGACTGTAACCCCCATGCCTTCAGCACCACTCAGTGTGGGAAACGTGGAGGAACTGGGAATGAAGGAGGAAAGTTGACCCTGGAAGGGGAAAGCTGTTGTTTTAATTTTTTTTTGGTCTTTATTTCTCTGTACCCAAATCTTTTTTGATTGGCAATAAATGTATTTTCATCAAGTCGACTCTGTTTTGTCTCTTACTGTAACTTCTAAGCAATCTCCCTGTCTTTATCTCAACCCACAAGTTTTTCATCCCCTCTTCTCCCTGTTTCCTGTTGGGGAGGGGGAGGGAAATTGCGTGTGGGCATTTGGCTGCTGGCCAAGGCAAACCCACCACAAGAGGAAAGAAAGGAAAAGCAAGAGAGAAAAAGAGAGGAACAAATAAGGTGAAGAGAAAAGAAAGGAGAAGAATAGAGATAGAAGGAAGAAAGTAAAGAAAGAAGGAAAAGAGAAGTGACAAAGAAGAAAGAAAAATAAAACTGAGAAAAGAGAAAATAAGAAAGCAAGGAGAAGAAGAAAGAATGAAGAGAACAAGGAAGAAAGAAAAGGATAGAAAATAAATACAGGAAAAAACAATGAAAAGAAAGCAGAAAAGAAAGAACAATACAGAAGAAGAAGAGAACAGAGAAGGGAGAGAAGATAAAAAGGAAATGAGATAAATTAATGGGGAAAGAAGAAGAGAAATGTACAGTGCGAGAGAGAAAAGGGGATAAGAAAGAGGAAGAGAAGACTGAGAAGAAAAATAAAGATAAGGGAAAGAACTGAAGAAAAGGAGACAGAAAAGAAAATAAGAGAAAAAAATAATGAAAAGGGAGCAAGTCCAAGCAAGTTCACTGTGGTTGAGGAATCTGTAGCTGAATGCTGTTAGCAGCAAAGTTAAAATTTTTAACTGACAGAAAGAGCTCGTATGTGGTAACCAAGACCCTGGAAATTACTTTCGATCAAGTAAAAGTGGTAAAATCCCTGTATTAAAATAACTCAACTTTGGTTTCAGTATTGCCATTCAATGAATAGATACATTATTTCCAGGTAAAAATTTCCAAAGAAATTGTAATAAACATTAAGAACTTCCTTACTGATTTGGACTGATTACTTAGGCGGGTGGGTGGTGTGGCTGAAATGGCATAGCAAACTCTGGCAGGCCAGCATGTTGGCATGCTTCAGTTTTTAAGAAGGGGCAAAGTTACTGAGCCAGTTTAATTGGGATAACTGAGTAGGATTTTTGATAGTAAAAAAGAAAAAAAAATCAGTCTAAGTTCAGCATTGCAATTTACTTTCACACTATTTTTCTATCAGGAAGAAATATTGTTTCATAAAGTAATGTCATATTACAGCCTGGTAGCTCAACATTCAGCGACATATTAAAGATTTAAAAGATTTCTGATATGAAAAAATAAATGCATAATTCTCATAAAATATAAATAATAGGTTTTAGCTGTGTAGTACTTAGTAAGTTCTTTATATAGTACTTTTCTTGGCAGTACTCTTTTATTATTTCCTTAAATGGTTAAATCTTGCCATAATTTAAGCTTTTTCACTGACATACATCACATGCCTTTTAGAATTTAATTCAGATAGGTGTTAACAGCATGTGGTGTTTTACCTTTTATGTTTTGTTTTCATTACTGGGAGAAGGTAGAAGGAGATGTGTGTTCAGAGGCCCATCTTCAAGTTTTATAAATCTAGTTGCAGTTGGTTTTAATGGCAGCGACTGGGAAATTGCATCGAAACCACGTGAGGGAGCCAGGAACATTGCAAAAGGCTCCAGTGGCGGAACGTGTGGCCGTGTGGGGCTCCATCCAGCTTGGTAATTCTGCTTTCCCTCGGCAGGGTGGTACCCCCGCCTCTCCCCTCCTCTGGCGCCAGATGCAGCAACCCAAGGGGTTACGGCTGAGGTGAGCCAGCTGCGTCTGGCACGTAGGTTCGGGAGCGGCTGCAGGGAACGCGGTGCTTTGGCTGACAAAAGGTGAAATACAGGCCTTGCTCCGAGGAGTCTGAAATGGGAACCAGTTGTGTCAGTCTGAGGCCATCCTTCTCCAGTTACTGTAAACCAATATTGTAGCCGAAAGAATAATCCTGCTCTCTCCAAGCTGCTTTTCCTATTCTGGGCTGCCCACCTCCCTGGATGCTGGCACAAGGGTTCACATGGCTGTTTGGGGAAACAATGAAGTTTCAAATAAAGAAAAAAGGGGTGTGGGGGGAGAACGTGTCATGGAGACAGGAACACGTGGTCTGCCTTAGAGGGAAGCCACTCAAGCTGCTTTTTGGAGTGGTAGAGGTGGTGGAAAGTGACATGAGTCCAGTATTTGTTCTGTTGCAAACCTTGCTGGTGAAAGCAGCAACTGCTCCAGGGCCTTACAAAAAGGTACAGAAATGCACTTTTGCTGGCATAACTGCAGGATGGTGTCTTGTAACCATTACAGCTGTGGTTACAGGAGTTCCTGTGGTGGATGATAAGAAAGGCTGGAAATTCTTATCAGTCAGGGGAGGAGTATGTCTGGAAGCTGTGACCTGCATCAGGGTTATGGTCCTGGTATAGCATGATAAATCCTACTCAGTCTTCTGAACTAGGCCTGGCTCACAGTGGTTTTCTGGCAACACTTTGTTCTTCCTTTTTTTCCCCTTTTTCTTTGCGCAACAGAGTTAATGAAGCCACTGTCAGATGCTGCATGGGCTTCCTCTGTGGGTGGTGCAGCAGCTCAGAAGTCCTGTTGTTCTTTTGCAGTATATTTTGTCACTTTGTTGCAGATCTCCAGCAGAGGCAGCTAATCAGAGAATGAGCAGTTGCAGCAGTTTCCAGGCTTCTTGAGGAAGCTTCAGGGAAAATCTTCTGGGAGCTCCTGTTTCTGAGAACTTTGGTGATATGCTGCAGCACGTCAGGGCCAGCCTATGGAGCCATTTGGCTCTGTCAGTTCTGACAGACAGCTTTTGTTGGCTACTTACTGGTTGTGGACTACCTGTGTAGTAGTCATAAGCTCACTGTGGATAAACTCGTAAGATTGGGAAGATGGAAATTTATCACTTCTGGCAACAGAAGAAAGCCACTCTGCCTACAGAGAAGGATAGGATAGTGCACTGGAGGGAGGTCAGTGGGATTCAGAGGAGACAGTCAGAGCCAGCTGAGGCTCAACCACGTTGCATACATGAAGAGGAAAATGAGGGTGACGGGTTCTTGAGATCATATCATGACAGAGACAGTCACCCATCTTCCATCCTGGTGTACTTGCTGTAGCTGGAGGTTTACTTCTTGTTGGGTACTTGAATCACAGATGTTGCAGATGGACATATCTGAGAGTTGTTCAGCCCTCAGACTTCATCCCTTGGTGTTCATCCTTGTGGTTTCCATGATACCACTGAGGTGAGCCCAAGTGTGTTAAAAGTGACTGCACAGGCCTGGTGGCAAGGGTGAAGAGCACAGATGCTCAGGTGGTGTTTTTCTCAATCCTGCCAGTGAGGTGGAAATGCTCAGGTAGCAGAGGACACGTCCATCAAGTCCAAGTCTGGCTGCATGACTGGTGTGATAGGCAAAGCCATAGTACCCCCTTTGAGGAATAAGGACTACTAATAGGGACAGGATTCATGAGATGGGGTGTGGCAAAGGCATCTTTGCTGACAGTCTCGGTCATCTCTTCCGTAGGGCTTTGAAGCAGCTCCTTGATGTGCAGGTTACTGGAATTTGAAGAGAATTAAAGGCATTGGGATCATTGTGGGGATGTCTGGGGAAAAACATAATTGGAGAAACCCTGCACTTTCTTTATGCAGTCTCTGCACACTTCCAGAGGACCTTAGGGTTACAAACACATGGGGAGATGATGCACACGATGGGGTGCTGCTGTGGGTAGATGGAGGGATGCAGGCTGACAAAGAGGGGCAGTGCGTGCAGAGGAGGGGTGGGAGTGCACAGTGCTTTGCCCTGGAATGAGTACTGAGCCTCAGGCAGAACAACACAGATAATGCTGTGGTAAGCATCTGCTGCCGACCATCTGGCCAAGAAGTAGATGAGGCCTTAAAGTAACTGCTGGGTGCCTTGCAATTATTGCAGACCATAGTAGTTGTGGGGGGTGCATGCAAGCCAGGATGTTTCTGAAAATCAATTTCTTTATGCAGGTGATGTGCTGTCCTGGACTTGTTACACTTGGGCAAGGAAGGTCTGGTTCAATGTATGAAGGTCGATGACTGTCTTGACCATGGTTGATCATCAAACTATGGACAAAAGGGTCCAGGAAAGCTGTTTTATCTTCCTTGGTGGATGAGAATGGCTCATTATAATGCACAAAAAGTCTAGCAAGTGTGGCAGAAAGCCAGTATGAGTGAGAAGAGGCAAATCATGCCTGGCCAGCCTCTTCACCTTCTGTGTTCAGATGACTGGTTCTGTGCATGAGAGGACAGCAGTGGATGTTTTACCTTGACTTTAGCAAGACCTTTGGCATAATTTCCCATGGCATCTTCACAGCAAATCGATGACATAGGAACTCAAAGAGTGGACAGTAAGGTAGACGGGAACTTGCTTTGACTGCAGGCCCCAAAGTGTTTTGATCAAAGGAGCTAACTCCAGTTGGTGACTGGTTACTAAGTGATGTTGCTCAGACGTAACATCTGAGTTACGTCTAAGTAACGTCTTGCGTATCTAAGGCTGTTACTGGTAATGTTGCTGTTAAACACCTAGACTCTGGCACAGAGTGCACGTTCAGCAGGTTTAGAGGAAGCAATTGGTACACTGAAGACTGGGCTGTTGTTCAGAGGGATTTAGACAGCAGAGAACTGTGCTAACAGGAGCCTCGTGAAATTCAGCACAGGCAAGAGCAAACTTCTTCAGCTGGAACACAGTAATCTGTCTGGTGGTATAGGCTGGGGGCTAACAGGGCAGGAATCAGCTTTGCAGAAAATTACCTGGGAGTCTTGGTGGTTAACAAGGCAGCTATTAGTCCATCAGTGTGCCCCTGCAGCAAAGATGGGCAAGCCCATGTTGGGTTGTGTTAGCAGGAGTGTGGCCAGCAGACCAAGTGAACTGATCCCCCTCTGTTCAACATTTGTGAGACCTTGTTTGGAGAACCATGTCCAGTTTGGGGCCCGCTATTCCAGGAAAGAGACTGATACATCGAAGTGAGTCCAGTGAAAGTTCACCAGGATGGCTGGAGGCTGGAGCTTGTGGTGTATGAGAAAAGGCTGAGAGCTGGGCTTGTTCACAGAGCAGAAGGGAGGGCTCAGGGGGATCCCGTGGCACTCCACTGGTAGCTAATAGAAGTGTGTAGGGAAGACAGAGCCAGGCTTTTCTTGGAGGTTGCATAGTGACAGCATGAGAAGCAAAGAATGAGAGGCAGCAGACACAAATTGGAACATGAAAAATTCTGATTTGATACTAAGAAAAATACTTTTCCCAGTTAGAGCAGGTAAGCACAGGAGAAAGGTTGTCCAGGGAAGCTGTGAAGTCTCCATTCTTGGAGATTGCACAAAACTTGAGTGGACAAGGCTGAGATCCAAGNGTGTATTTTTTATTTTGCGTTTGACTAACCAGTTGTATATCAATAACACATTAACACACACACACACAAGATATTCTTAAAACTCTACAGGGAAAGTTGTGGAGACTGGCCAATTAAAAAGCCAAATTAAACAAGAGAACTTGGGATAACTTCATACAGGTCCCTTGTGTAGGGTGATTAAGTTTTAGAGGCCAAAAGGCATTCAGTGATTATTGACTATGTCTTGTTCAGTATAGTCACTTTACTTTCCATCTTAACTATTTTTTTTTTCCTTGAGGAGTAAGTTTCACCCACCTTGAAGCCAAGAATATTTGGAAGGGTGGAGTGGTTTTTTTCATTTTATACATTGCACATTTTGTGGCAATGTTTTTCTTGGGTTTAGTACATTTTTGAATGTAGCACAGTCATTACTTCATTTTTCTAAACATATGTATTTAAAGCCCACACGGGTCTGTGAAATCTGATACTAAAATAAGACATCGTATATATAAAAACCATGGTTTTGTTAAGAAAGCCATTTTTTAACCTCTACTCCAGAATTCCTTTAATGTGGCAGGAACTCTTTTTTTTTCCTTTATTTATAGTTTTGTCCTTCATGGTGATTATTGATACCGGAGTTGAAAATGAAAAATGTACTACTGCTTTTTAATGAAATCAGTTAAAACTATTAAAAGGAAATATTTTATTAAAAGAGAAAAGGACAAAAAAGTACATTTTTGAATAGGAAGTAGCTGTCAGACAGAACTGTGTTATTTAACCAGTATAAGAATTTGTTACACAAAAAAAAAAAATCAAATAGTTTCTTTTAAGTGGTGTTGAATGAGGAGGGTGTTTTCAGTCCAGGGGACATCTTAGCTGTCGTGACTCTCTCTGACGCATGCTGATTTCTTGTTCTTTTGGGATGATTTTCTTTCTGAAACACTTTTCTTTCAGGATGATTCCAAAAGGTACTCTTTAATATTTGCCTGTGTCTTTCAACAACACGTTCAAAGTGCCCTTTTTTGTTAGCATTGCTTTTTTTCTTGTATTATTTGTACTACATCTAATGAAATGGTAAGGATTCAAAGTGCAGAGATGCATTTACATATATCCTTTCTTTGAGATTTTTCTTCGCAAAGAAGAAAAACTTGGGGTTTTCCCAGGTGTTAGGGAGCACAGAGAAGTGTAAACATTTCTCTATAAAACTTGTATTCTCATTTCCTTTCTGGTTGAGGAATGCTTGTAGCCATATGTGAATATCATTTAAAGAGGTGTCATGGTGTTTCAAACATGCTTTACAGAACATTCAAAGTATCAAGGAGACCTACTCAGAGGCATGGCTGGCAAAAGGTAATTAGCAAAAATAACGGCATGGGGTATTTGAATTTCAGGAAAAATTTTAGTATCTTTCAGTGTGTAGTATATAATGTGGCATTGGTACGATGGGTTTGTGTGTTTTTTATTTTCTCTTCTCAAATTTACCTGCTATACTGAGAGCATTTTGTTTTCAGATATATTATAAATATTTTCAGGGGAAAATTCATAACAGTAGCTCTATAAAATTCTGTTCAGGAGCACTTAAATTTTGCACAGGTTCTGGAGCTTTTATAAATAAAGGCTTTCTTGTGACAGAAAATGGTTTTAAAAAAAAAAAAGGAAAAAGCCTGGCTGGCTTAAGAAGTACTGAGATTTGCAGTGAACTTTTGTTCACAGGGCTTTTCATTTTATTGTTTTAGAAGAGTTGTAATAAAGCTCCACTTTCAGCATGGATGAACTCCATTTGCTGTTTTCTTCTGAAACATTACTGTGGCTATTGTCACCAGGTTTGACACCAACAGAAGTTTTCTCAGACTGCCAGCACCATGGGATAAAATAGACTTTGCTCTAGATAGCAAAAAGATTCATTACCAGTGTTGTACAGTATCAGAACTTCATCTGCCTTGGCCTCAGACCACAGAGAGCTCAAAAGGTAAGGGTGAAAATGCCAAAGTTGATTGAAATGTCTGTGAAAGGCCATTGCACAGAGCAGAGGGCAGGATCAGATGTGTTTTCAGTAATCTTTACCCCTGAGGAAAAAAAGAAACATCAGATATATGATACTGCTGCAGTACAGCTAAAAGGTGAAAAAATGCCTAAGTCTGTGCCATCATTTGCAAAAGTGAGGCAAACTCTTAGCTACTGAGAGGGAATTAGAATTAAAATGTATGTGTAGCCATGGATGAGAGCTTTGCTTTCCAAGAATCATCTTTGATTGTGTGGTCAGTTAGTCACTTGTAGCTGACTGTGGGTGAATGCAGCCAGTCTGGCAAACTCTTAAAGAAAAAAGCAACATTTTCTTACCAGCATCCCCTGTCTTTCTGTCCTGTTTGCCTTCAGCTAACAGTTTCATTGACTTGTCCACCTTAGTTTTGACATGATGATGTATGTCTAGACGTTTATTATGTCTGTGCTTTATTGTATGTGTTAATGCCCTGTAATTACTGCACACAATGACTGTATCTAGGTGTACTAAAGGCGCAGAGGGTGATTGCTTCGTGCAAGAGGATCCTAGGATTAGTAGAAATAGGTCTTAAGGGTAGTGCCATAAGCTCCAGTATTTCTTTATTATGTATATTCTTCACAGAACACTTGAATAATATTTGTATGTCTCTCTTCTAAGGAGAGACAGTGTTGTTTAATGCTTCGAAGGCGGTTTGGTAACAGAGTGAGGAAACCTGTTCTGTGAAAGCAGCTTCACTTCTGACTCCTTCCCTGATTCAAGTTTTGGTTAATTCAGGATGTAAAACTAGACTTAGATGAGTTTGTAAATGAGAGTTCCTGCTGAGAATGCACAAAGATTACCTTTTCATAATACCTAGCTTGAATTTAGGATCCGAGTTGAGTTTTTATACATTGTTGCTCCAGATTATTTCATATTTGAAGGACATTGATAAGGTTCAGTTTCTTGGTAACATATCACTTAAGTCAACTGTGATTACAGCTGCTTGTAACTCCCTCAAAGCTGCAAAAGGCAGGGTTCAAGTTTATTACTAGGTTCTTCTGGTTTAGATATTTGGGGTTCAGTACTTTGGTTAACTTCAGTGAAAACTGATAGATAAGTTCTGCTAGTTTGTGAGACATGCTTTGGGTGTCTGTGACAGATGTGTTACATCTGTGTACATGTCTGTGCTGGTCCTCATTTTTTCCATCATACTATCAATAATCATGCCTCTATCTCCATCTGATTTAGAAAAACAAGAAATCTGTATCAGTTGAGTATGAAGCAATTTCAGTAGTACAAATAATGGGTCTTTTCCCCTAGCATCTTATGGTAGTTATTTGCAGTCTGTGAGACTATACACAAATGAACTGCACCACTCTGTCTTGTTGCCTGATTGCCTAGCTTACTTGCTCTGCCCAAGAATAGTAGCCCTGTTGCTGATGTTCAAAGGCTGAAAGTCAGGTAGCATGTGTGAAGCAGAAGTAGGACCAGAGATGTAAAAATTTTCTTCAGAGTGCTGCCCAAATCAGGACAAAACTGATGTTAATTCTGGTTAATGTGGATAAAAATGATTGAAAAGAAACTTTAAAAAATATATTTAAGAATTGCCTTTTAATCCTTTAAAATACATTTAAAGATTCAAATGGGAGAGCTTATGTTAGGAATAAACCTTAAGTATGATTTATTCAGACTGTGTAAGTAGTATTCAACCTGTATGTACTTCAATTCCTATAGAACTTAAGCAAATAACTTAAGGCTTAAGACTTTATTTATTATGACTTTATTATTTAAATGGTTAAGACTTCAGAACATAAATAGTTTTGACAGTCACGTCAATTATTTGTATTGAGTATTTTCTGTAGTTCTCATTAGTAGTCCCTTTAAAATTAAAAAGCCAATTGGAAGCTTCAAAAGAAAAATGCTTTTTTTATTGCTCCAATTTATGAATAAGAACTTTGTGTGAGAGGCTGAGATCTTCCAGCTCTACAGTTTCACTAGACTGTGTATATAAAAATAGTAGATGGTTCCCTAGCTACCTACTACCCACATATTAAGAGATGGTTTTATTGTTTAATAAATCATGGTGGATATGTGATGTTTTGGAAAGTCTCTCCTTTTTTCCTTTTATATCCCACACATCTAGTGTATTTTTGTTCAGCATTTAAAAGTCAATCTCTTAATCAAATCGAGGTTCTTTCCAGAAATTATTTTGCAGAAATAAGTACACTTGTAATGATTTAGTAAATATGGTGTCACTGCTATTTCAGCATCAGAAAATGCGGCATGGATTAATTTCTGTACAATAAGTTAGATAACTTATGAATGCATTTATAGTCTCTGAATAAATAAAAAGTGAGATTACATTAAAGCTCTATTTATTGGCTGATGGGGGTATTTTAATCACTTCAAGCAATGAACAAATTAACCTTGCAGTAGGAAAATAAACTGAAAAAATCAAAAGCAAGATTTTAATTGGCTGTTCAAATCAAATTTTCTGTTTGATAATTTAAATTGGTTTAGTTTGGATTATCATGTTTAGTCTTATGATTTTGCTACTGAAATAAGGATGGCTGAGTGCAATTGTACCTGGAATATGTAGTCTGTATATAACATTGGCTGAGAAGGCAAATATACTGCTTGCAGTCTTCCTGTGTTTTGGGTTTTCACGGCCAGGTTTTGATAGTCGGGGGGCTCCAGGGGTGGCTTCTGTGAGAAGTTTCCCTCATGTCCGATGGAGCCAATGCCAGCTGGCTCCAAAACAGACCCACTGCTGGCCAAGGCTGAGCCCATCGGCCATGATGGTGGTGCCTCTGGGGGAACAGAGCTAAGGAGGGGGAGCAAACCCTGCACAACAGCAACTACAGCTGCAGAGAGGAGTGACAATATGTGAGAGCTGCAGCTCTGCAGGCACCAGGGTCAGTGAAGAAGGAGGGAGTGAAGGTGCTCCAGATGCTAGAGCAGAGATTCTCCTGCGGCCTGTGGTGAAGACCATGGTCCTGAAGGAGTGCACCCCTCTGTAAGGGACCCACCCTGGAGCTGGGGGAGAGTGTGAGGGGTCCCCACCCTAAAGGGGTGAGCAGCAGAGACAATATGTGATAAACTGACCACAACTCCCATTCCCTGTTCCCCTATGCTGCTGGGGAGAAGGTAGAGAAAACCATGAGTAAAATTAAGCCCAGGAAGGAGGGAAGAAGGGTGGAGGGAAGGCAGGTGTTCTAAGATTTGGTTTTATTTCTCATTTTCCTACCATGATTTGATTGGTAATAAACTCGATTCTCATTTCCCCAAGTCGAGTCTGTTTTGCCCATGGTGATTATTGCTGAGTGATTTTTCCCTGTCCTTACTTCATGAGCCTTTCCTTATATTTTCTCTCCACAGCCCAGCTGAGAAGGGGAGTGATAAAGCAGCTTTGGTGGGCAAGTGATGTCCAGCCAGGGTCAACTGATTGGTTTGGTGGGCAAGTGATGTCCAGCCAGGGTCAACTGATTAGTTTGTTTAGACTAACTGGAAGCATTTATTGCTGTAAAAGTTGTGGGTGGTTGGCAGGAAATCTTGCACTCTCCAGCTTTATTTTCCACTATTTACCTGTGCTTTCTGCTTCTCTCTGTGCCAAGGGAAGGATCCTGTGCCTGTGCCATTAGAATACAGTAAAGTGTCTGAGTCTTTTATTCAGTCTTCAATTCACTGGACCTCTCCTGGCTGTTCCTCCTGAGCCCAGGCTGGAAGAATTTGCCTTGGCCCCAAGCAGCACTGCCAGCTCAGTCAAGCCTGGCTGTGGGAGGAGAGCAGCTCTGGACTGGTCAGCAGCAGTTTGCCTGTCATCTTCATAAATAGCACAGCTATCTTCTTGTCTTGGTATAGCTGCTTAGGTTCCTGGTGGTTTTCTGTGTCGCTCCTGAGCTAGGTCATGGCTACAGTCTTGTGAGGCAGGTTGGGACATTTTGCTGACACTTGACAGCAGGACTGTGGGAACGTGGCTCCTTGAAGATTGTGGGAAAGCTTTTAAGAGGGAGCCAAAGGGCTTCATCACCCTGGGCATGGAGTGCTGTGTGGAGCACTTCAGCAAACAATGCACATCTAGACATCGAGTCAATTTTCCAGCATTTCTAGCTGCTGTATATGTTGGAACAAGTATCCTTAGGGTGCATGATTAACCTCAGCCTTAACCAAAATTTCGATTTATTGAAGAGATAAAGGATCACGGGTTACAGTGCTGGGTGGATGCTCAAGAGATCATTCAGTACAAACACTGGGACAGGTTCCAGTCTATGTATCAGCCAGGACTGGTGTGTGTATGATCTTCTGATGAAGGTCATTTTACAAACTCCCCTGCTCTGTTCTGATGTTGGTTAAAACATCAGAAGCTACATTCACACTTTTAGGCTGTCCATGAACTTTATTTTTCTTGCCCCAGCGGCCATGAAGAACATTCATCAACATTGACTTCAACAGCCTTTCACTTATTTCTGGAAAATTACAATTATGCCTTCTTTTACTTTTCCGTTTACTGTACCACACAAATGGGTTTTCTGCAGCCTTCCCTGATAAGTTTTATTTTCTTTATCTGTTGTCGCTCTGAAATTGGTGTAACTTACATGCGTTATGAACATATTGTATTCTATGTGACTTCAAATCATGCCTAGAAATTAGTTCTTAAGCCATTTGGTTTTACTTTGTTTCTAGCAGTGAGTAAAAATTGTTGCTCCCTTGTGACTATTTATGGGTGCGTATAAAAAGAGCAGATGATTTCAAGCAAATAAATCCTGAACAAATTTACGACACCTGGGTGCTCTTCTTACAGCAGTCGTCATTAGATTTGGGAACATGTCAGGAAGAGGAGGGAGTCACACCACGTACAGTGGGGCTGAGTGGCTGAAATGCTGCAGGTCCCAAGGTGCCTCGTCTGCAAAGTGTCAGGGAACTTCCACTGTCTGCCACAGTATTGCCTGGACAAGGCAGCTTTAGTCAATTTATTTTCCATATTTAAAGCATCTTTTTTTTGCCAAGATCATAACTTTTGTCTTTTGGCAAGCAGTCTAGCAAAGACCGTTAGAATTATATGTATAACCATAGAAGTTTTCTGGGTTTTTCTGACAGAACCATGTGTTTGAGACGTTTACAGTATAAAAATAAGTAGCGTTTTTACTGGTGCTTTTAAAAATTTTTTATAGGTTTTTGGGGCGGGTGACAGAGGAGGAAGTAACCAAAATCTGTACTTCCCCTACATGTTTTAGCAGAGATTGGTGTGTGGAAAGTCTGTAGTCTGGCATTTCGATTGAGGTTACACTGGCTGCGTGACCAGTAGAGGGAGCCCAGAGTCACAAAATGTTGGAGATATTTTTGACTGGGGGAGTTGGGGGTGCAAAATTTGATTTGATAATGTACAGGAATTTTGAAGGGATGCACTGAGTACTACCAACTTATAGTAATTTTGGGAAAGAGAATTTATAAAACATTGAAATGTCCAATGTCTTTTAAATGCTCAAATTGTATTAGCAACTTTTATGTTGAAAAGTTAATTAGTGTTTTGTTTTCTTTTCTTTCCTGTGTTGCTGATTGTTGTAACATCATAACACCACCTTTACAGAAAGTAAGTAACTTTTCATATTCTAAACCTTTTTGAAAGTGTGTGTGTGGGGGGGGGAATACTGCTTGTATATGTGTATAGATGTGTATGTATATAAAATAAACATACAAGCAGAAAAACACCAATCTTAAAGACATACTGCTATAGATTGTAACTTCCATATATGAATGACTTCTAGAATACCACAGTGGTTTAAAGCAGTCTCACCCAAATGATGATAAATAGTATGAAATTTCTGCATCTGAGGACTGTAAATGGTAAACATATTTCTTGTGTGCAGACTATGGCAATAAAACTTGCAGCATATCGATTTAAAATATATTGTGGCTCTAAGAATTCACAGATATCAAGTTGCAAAGTAGACTGTTATTGTATCCAATTTCATTTAACTGAATCAAAGTTGAACTGATTTGGAATGTTTCAAGAACTTAGGTCAAGCTGTGCCATTTTTGATATTCAAAGATACTCAGCCTTATATTTGGCAGGCCTTGACTGCTGTATTAATACATGCCAGGAGCTCTGAGCAGAAGGAACATGTCCTCAGGCTGTAGGAGAATATAGAAAGCATGCAATAAAGTAGTACAGATCCCTCAGAAAGTGTTCTATGATTCAGACATCAGTCTGCATCATGGGATCTTTGATTTCTGCCTTTTTGAACCGCAGTCCCAAGTGTTGTGATAGCATGTGTTGCAAGCATTTTCAGCATCAGTTTGAGTAACATTTGGGAATTTTAATACAGTGTTTTAAGGATGCCAGTGCTGACAGAAGAATAGGCAAGTCATTGGTTGACATGGGTCAAAGTAGCAAAGGCAAAGGACACCATGGAACTTCAGTTTGATCTGTTAGCTCAAAATAAATCCCACCCCCTCAGTGTTCCCAGATTATTTTCATTTTCAACTTCAGTGTGTTCTGTGTGGTTTGTTTTGTGCTCCTTACGGACATACCCAAGTCCAGTTTTCAAGAAGGGTGGATATGGTCCTTTGGTTGCATGCCATTAGGAGTTGCAGATATCTGTAAGAAACAAGCATAGCAGTAGTTTAAGTGCTTCTTGGCTCAGTAGCTGATACAGGTTTCTTTGTAAGTCAGAGAGTAGTTTCTATTGTCCACTTGCCAGTTGTCTAGACTTTGAAGATTAAGATATCTGCTGTGAGCACAGTAGTGATCATGAGATCTTGCCAAATCCTCTATTTTGGGTTCATTCATCCTGTATAATTTTAATTGGTTAATGCTATCTAAAAACAAGTGTGGAGTCCAGAGCATCTCCATCAGAATAGGAGGAGAATACAAATTGTGCATACATGCACACACAGTTTTGTTTCTTGTTGACATACCAAGTTTGTGTTGTGCTGCAGAGTCAGCAAGTTCTTTCTGTCTTGCAGAGAAAGCCTTAATCGGTGATAATGTTTCACTGAAAAGATCCAAGTCTGAGAGAGTTGAAATTGCTTCACATTATGTATGTTAACATATGGAAGAAATTACACAACCGTAACTGCTGTATTAAATGCTTTGTGTCTTTGCTTGTCAAGCATTAATACAGTAAGGAAAATGTGTAAAGAGAAGTATCCTACATATTACAACAGTGTCTAAGTAATCGTTAAACTCAATGAACTCTCTTAATGTTTTCTGTCCCACTGCTAGCGGTATCATTTTATTTCCAACATATTTCGGTTTGTATTTTGTTAAAGTATTATATCAAAACCAAATGTGGACCTAGTTTTATTTGCAGGGAAGAAAAAGAAACAACAAAACCTTGTCAGAATTTTCATATTGCATGATGGTGTTTAGAATACCCATAAAATAAATACCTATTACATCTCTGATGTGTTTATCAACAAGAAGTATTTTTACCTGCAATTTTTTATTTTAGATGTAGTAATATGATACATTAGGTGACCTATAGTAAATAAATTAAAATAGACAGGACTTCCTGGCCTGAGGGCACTTTATAGTTTAATTTTTACCGGAAGAGCAATTACCACACTATTGATTTTGCCATTAAAATAATGATACATGTACAGTAAGGATGAATTTTGTTGTAACAGAACCATGGAAATCAACAGAAAGCATAACCATATGAAATACAGCAATTTCAATCCATTTTCACATGTTAAAAAAAAATCAGACATGCAATTTTCAGCCAAGATTGGATTTTGTCTTACAATACTGCAGAATAAATAAGAGTAGTTTCTGATGAACTTTGAAGCCCTGGTCCTGGTTTATAGTTGAGTATATAATTAATCCTGAAATACTTAGCAACACACTTAATTTAATGCACAAGCATTGTTCCACTTAACCAAGTGGAATATATTTACGTGGCTAAAGATAAGCGTGCGTGCAGACTGGGGACCCCAGGGAAGAAGCACAGTTTCAGATTCAGTCCCTGAGTACACCGTGTACATTAGCCTGTAAATGGGGACAAAGATGTGATAGTACATCTACAGATCTTGTACTTCAAATTTTAAATTAAAATTAAATAAAATCATTTATTACCACCTTCTTCCCCACCATTTTTTAGATCAACTTTTCAGAATAGTATACATCTAGCTAGGCTAGAAATATTTGCTTTCTTTTTCTGATATAAACATGTATATACTACAAAGATATCTCTGTCCAAAACCTCATTTTTTTTCTTAATGTGATGTGTTTCCTTTTAAATAGTCCTTTAACATGCATTCCACAGTGGTATTACAATTACTACCTTGAGTAGGTCAGTCTCTTAATCTCTAAAACAATTCTAATTAGAAAAGATAGTGCTTCATAAAAGGCACAAATGTGCTTATATTTGCGTATAATAATGCATGCTGACCATGTTGAGCCAGAAGAAGGCTTTACTATATATCACTTTTAATTTTAAATGTGTTCTTTCTGGGCTCTTTATTATTCTTTTGTTGCCTTTCATCCTATGGGATGCAGCTGCCCTTGAACTTGGTACTGTTTTGATCATTCATGTGCAGCAGCCACATTGTCTGTAACATTTTAAAAATGAGGCTTCATGGTGTTATTTATGAAGTAATTTCACATAAATATTTGGACTTTGGTTCTTTCAGAATGTGGAGCTGGTTGCTGTATGAAGAAAAGCATAATTATAATTCACAGACTTTTTGCCTCAAGCCTAGGGGACAGATGCATATGATTAAGTTTGAAACTGGCCTGTTATTGTAATGTAGATGTTTTCAGGGTTGAGAGAATTAAAAAAAAAAAGGGGGGGGGCAAAAAAGAAAAAAAAGAAGGCCAGGCAAGCATGAGTTTTTAAAAAAATAGACTGAGGGAATAGTTTTACAGGAGGCACTCAATCTTAGACTGCACAATTTTATTTTTCAGTGGAACCTCTCCATTAGCTTGCCTGAATGCAATGCTTCATACTAACACTCGTGTAGGTGATGGAACATTCTTCAAAATCCCTGGGAAATCAGGACTCTATGCTCTCAAAGTAAGTTTAAATTTTGTATATGGATTGTACATATAGCTATTAATCCATTTTATGAATGTCTCAATAGATATAAAGGTAAACAGATTAGATTCTTTGGAGAGGAAATGACCTGATAGTCCTTCTAACTGCTTTCAGATGTCTTTTAAAAGGATTTATAATGAAAGTAAACATTGAATGTTTTATCCTAGAAAGCATATACATGTTCTTGAATTTGGCACATGGTATAAAAAACACGTAGCTTAGTTAAAATGCTGCTTTTTCGGAGTGGTTCACAGTAAGGCCTTTGTTTAATGAGCAGTGAGCTCAAGAGGATCACTGACTTTCTAATTAAGTAATTGTATTAATGTTTGATTTTTGAATAGTGAAAAATTATTTGCAAGTCTAATATAAATCAGCTTTTAATTTAAAGGTTGCATCATTGCTTTTGAGAAGGAATATAATTACAGTGATAGAATTTTGCCTTTATGCTATTTATATTCCTTTTTATTTTTCTGTTTTGGTATGAACATGATGTTTAATGTGGGTGGAAATTTTTTCTTGTTGTACATGATCAAACTTAGAGGGGTTTCACAATAGAAATGGAAGAATGTGAGGCAGAGATGGGAAAAAAGAAAGTGAGATTATCTGCTTGGCAGTCTAAATGTAGTCAACTAAAATTTTGGGCTGGGGGAAGGATCTTTTGTAATTTATGACAGATGTATTTGATGTAAGGGTATAAAAATATAAAAGTATATAGATTTGTCTGCTCCTGCTAACTGAAAATCCTGTACCTGAAATTGAATTAATACTTTTCAGAAGCTGTCTTTCCTAATTTACTAGAACAAATGCTGTTGTTTTTCTTTAAATCGGGAGATATTCTTGGCACAATTCCAGGACTTCACAATCACTCCCATGCTTGTGAGCTCCAGGTTGCTTCAGCTATTTGAATTCAGGAAATAGGCAAAGGCAGAAAAGAAACATTAAAGGATTTGTGTTTTGCTGCAGTGTTGTAGACACTCAACGGGAAAACTAGGATTTTTTACAGCCACACAAGTCTGTTTCTGTTAAAAAAGAAAGGAAGAAAAGTGGAAGATCTTGCATTTTATGTGACTTCTTTGGTTTTAAAAAGAGCATGTTATGACTTCACAAAACAGCTTTTTTGCTTTTGGTTTGCAATTTTTTTCATTAAAGTCTTTTTTTATGGCTCTCTTTAAAGGAACTCACAAACATATTTTATTTTATTCTTGGTTTTTTTGAAATGTAAGCATGAGAGTACACTGCAGTAATCTATTTTCGGAGATGCAGCCGGATCATGATTGATTTTTTTCCTTGTTAATTTTATTTTTATTTTTATTTTTTAACTGTAGAAAGAAGAATCAACATGCCCTACTGATGGAACATTGGATTTAGGATGTGAATCTGAGTTAGATGGCACTGAAATGGCTGAGACAAACAATAATAATGGAGAAGAAAATGGTGGTAGGTGATCTAATCTCAATATTAGAGGGCATATTTTGGGAAAAGAAAAAGTATTGTTTTCTTCATATTTTTGTGGTGTGATTTCTAAGCAGTATAAATAATATTTTGTACTTAGTGGAACTATTTTGAGTGACTCCCTTTCTTTTTTGGCCTTATGAAGGAATCAGGAACACTAAGTGCCTTTATTTGACTTAGGGTTTTAAAAGACAAAGAACAATGCATTTGGGCGTGTTTTCAGTAGGTAATTTTTTGGCTCACAATTTTTTTGTTTAGGGCCGAGAGCTAAAGAATAATTTGCCTTTACAAGGCTTCAGACATGGAATTTGTCAGATTCAGACACTTCACTGATTTCAGTGTGGACACGTGGAGTTGGTCCCTCAGTAGAGTTCTGGGCAGAGGACGAAGGTTTGTACTTTTTCTTACAGCCACTCCACTGTGCCATCCTGACATAAAGACATGTTGAAGTATCAAATTCTGTGCATTTTTTTTTTTTGTCTAAGATAATGGCAAACTGAAACATTGAAATAACTTAAAAATGGCAAGCTTAGAATTTTCTTTCCTTTTTGAGACTTAGTAGTTGGTCAGAAAGAGAACATCAGTCGCCTAAAATTACTTGTAAGTAACAGAAGTGAATATTATTCTTTTTGCAACTACACTCATGTAATGATTATGAAGTGAAAGCTTTGTAAATAAAAACAAAAACAACTGTCCAGGACTTCTGAAATAAACCTTTCCTTGATCAGTTCTCTTCTGCTGCCCCATCACAACCTGTCCCACTGCTGGACTGCAGCCTGCTGTTTTGGCTTGCTTGATCTTTGGTGAGGCGGTGTCCTGTTTACAACTAGGACATGAAAAGGCTCAGCTCATGTTGTTGTTCTGCTACAGACTTCCTTTTTTAACTTGAGCAACTTACTTAGCTCCCAGGCTGCACCTTTACAGGACTGATACTGCAATTTCAGTATTGCTGTCCAGCAGCATTGAAAAATCATGAAGTGTTCAGTGACAGGAGTAACAGAACTATCCAAGCTCTTTGGAAACAAAAGTCAAGAGTTATTAAATGTCTCTGCTTCTTCATTTTCGTTGATATATTATGTCTGTAAGGCAACAGACTCTGCGTGTGCAGTGGTTTGATGCTTATGTAGTGTGTGCTACCTGTGTAAGTGAACGTACATGCTTGTAGTTCTTAAACAATTCCTGTTTGATACTCAGAAAATTTGTTGATGCACAGTTCCTCAAATTGCAGGAACAATAGAGTAGTAGAATGCAGTGTAAATACAGTTACAAATAAAAAGCAATAGTTGATGTTACTTGTTATAAACGAATAAAAATCATGGCAAAGTAATGGGCAATTATTTAGGGGTGTTAGGATGTAAATAGGATGTTATAGAGTGTGAATAGGATGTCATAATTCCAGAAGTAGAAAATTGCTGGGTTTTGACTGGGAGCAGGCTATGTACTGTTTTCACAGTTCACAGTAATAAAAATAATTATAACACTTGTGATGACATAAAAGAGAAGCTGTGAAAATTTAACATTTTGAAATATTTGGAATAGAGCGTTAAATTACACCTAGATTGGTTTTAAAGCTGAGAACTTTCCTTCGTCATCTTTAACAAATCTTGAAAAACAGCAACATATTTAACATTTTGAAAACAAGACATTTTAAATTTTTTGTCATGCAATGGATAGCAATGGATGTATTAAAAAAAAGTAAATGGGAGGGCAGTAGTGAGTCTCTATTGCATAGAGAAAGGCCAATGCTGGATGTGATCAATCAAGAATTAAAGGCAGCACATATTTAATGAATAGCATATCAGTCAGCTAATACAGAACATAATTTTGTCAAACATGTCTGATAATAGCTTTTCCTGAGACTACAAGTTTTGTTGTTAAAGATGTCATTTATATATGCTTAGAATTCTGATTTCATGTACGGTTTAGAAGGCTTGGCTTAAAAATAGGACCATGCCCAAGAAATACAGCCAGTTTTTAGTGGATTGAAATTTCAAGTTATTTAATCTGCAAAGGCATAGGAATCACCATCCACAGTAGGCATTTTGCTCTGGAGGGTGACTTGACCCTCTTCATTCAATATCTTTTTTAATGTCAATACTTTTTGAAAACTACTAAATCATTCTATCTGAAATTTATTGGTAATAAATAATAATTTTGAGACTTCTCTTGATTGCCTTGTAAATTATTGCAGTTGAACAGCATTAATTTTTTTGTAGACTTTCAAGCAAAGAAAAAAGGTCACATTTGTGCAGCAGAAATATGTATTCAATAAATCAGTATATCTGAAAAGCATTTAAGGATCACAACAGAAAATAAATTGAACATGAATGAGATGCTTTTGCTGATTAGTCCAATGCAGTTCTTAGACTATAATTCTGATAGTACTGATTAAAGAATATAGGCACAGATTTTCCTTTGGGTATAGCACTAGTTAAATGATTACCAGTGTATTGCATTCATTATAGCTGTAAGAAAGAATTAAGGTAAACAGGAAAGGATTTAGAAAAGACATATAAGAAGTCCTGAGTGAACAAATCCCTCCTTTGTTCTGGGAGATTTAATAGGGATGGTCTCATTAGTTTATGAAAGGTGAGGTGGTGACTTGAGTGGTTTGTAAATATTTGAGAAAAGTTATTTCTATAGAAAATGCTTGGTCTAACAGACCAATTACACTTTTCACACTAAAGCTGGTTTTTTTTTTCCTTTCCGGGAAACTATTCTGTGACATAAAAATAACATTATTCAATGCAAAAAACACTTTATGAAATTCTCTGACTTGTGTTTTAGAATATGTGTGATACATATGAGGATGGGCATTGCTTGCACATTGAATTCTTGATTGCCTGATGGTTTGTATTTTTATTTGCTCTTTTCCACTGTGATAGAGTCCAGGAGCCCCAGTTCTGACAGAGTGGTCAGAAATTGTTTAGCAAGAGTTTAAAAAATGCCTCTTTAAATGTAGCTGGAAGCAAAAGGATGAAACTGTAAGCAACAGCCTCAGCCCATTTGTGGGCTTTTAGACCATAGTCTTTCGGAATAAAAAGTACCAGCTGACACTCGGACAGAAGAATCACATCGTTCCTCAGCAGGCACATTTTTCGCAGTGTAAACGCAGGCTACTGAACAATTTTATTAGCATAGTAATATAAAAATTCCTAACCATTATAAACACATGACTTGGCAAAAGCCATTACACCACATCAGTATTGCTAAGTGGACAAGTGGAATGGTCACACCTCAGGATTTTGCAGATGCTGTGGAGAATCTTTCTTTCCCCACCTTCTCCAAAGGCGTATGTTAAAGAAACTCTTTATGCTACAGTTGATTTTGTTTGGAATGGGATTTCTAATAGAAGCTCTGTAGCAGTCTCATATCTTTAAAATTCCATTTCCCTCAAATACAGGGGCAGCATGTAAAGATGCTGTGGGTAAAAGAATTAAAATCCCAATTACTGTTGCCTGGGAAAATGATGACTATAATATCCTTTTGCCCATCAATAGGGATGTTCAGTTCTCAAAAAGCATTTGTCCCTAGGGTTTCTGAAGCCAGGGCTAATCCATCAGCCACGGAGCGCAGTTGATTAAAAATTGTCTTTGTGCGAGCCAATGGAATGCACAATGATGTAAGTGTGGAGGAGGTAGCAATTCCTGCTACAGCGTGGCTTCCCTCCCCACCTCAGCCCAAACAGGGCTTCTGACGTGGGCCCAAATACAAGCAACCTGTGTCTCCTCTTGAGACACTTCGGTTTTCAGCACTCCCTGGAAGTGTGTGCTTTTCAACTCTGAGCATGAAACGGCAGAGTTAATGCCTTAGGCAGTTTTCTTAGAGGTAGTTGACAAAATGATCGACAGCAGAGGATCGGGCTCATGCTGAATCCTGAAAATTTTGCTTTGTAGCTACTGTGGTTTTGAACACCTTGTGCTTTTTAGACTAGGAAACCCTGGGATAACTCTGCGGCAGGGAATGTATATTCACCACTGTCTGAAACCTGAGTCCACATTTGGACATTCAGTTCTTTTCCAGGAATGGAATTCCTGGCAATTCAGTGAAACCTGTTACTATTAGCATCTTGTCTCTTGGGAACAATATTGGATGATTCTACTGAAAATGTTTGTGACACATGGCAACATCTGGATGTGAAATAGACTCTTCTAAAAGCAGAAGAGCAATAATGGAGTAGCAGCTCGAACATAAGAGTTTTGGGTGACACATCAGCAAGAGACAGTTTTTCACTTCGTGTTAGATTTTTTTGTGTGTTTTTGTTTTATCTCCCTGCAACTGTAAAATAAAAATATGGTACCTGGGATTGGTCTTAACTTCTTTTGTTTCATTACCACTTGAACAGAGTCATGAGAATAACAGAAGATACCGTGGAGCTTGAGGATGTTTCTCATCTGTTTCTTTTTTTCTGTACAGTAGTGAATGAGGTCTAAGAAATTGGTGGCTTAGTGATGACAGGCAGTATATTTTTAGTGGGAAATGTTGACTTGGTTTGGAATAAGGATTCACAGTTTTCTAAGCTTTGTGAAGTGTTTGGGCTCAAAAGCATGCTGTGAATATGATGGGATTCAGTGCAAGTTACGAAGCTGATTTGGTATTTCATGTCTTTTTCCAAAAAATACCATTCAACACTATTTATTAATTCACAGTACTAGTATTGGTTTTCAGAAAGAATATTGCACTCACTGTAGTACCCTTGATGTATACATCTGTTTTTGCTTGCTTTGGCAAACTCATACAATTAACTAACTCCCAAACTGGTTTTCATTTTCAAGAGCTGATGGCAACAGCCGAGTTCTGAATTGTTCAGTTTTGGCAAGTTGGGCTCTAGAGATCAAAGAGTGACGGAGGTGAATTACTCAATACATCTGGGTTGGCAAAATGTAACCATTTATGTCAATACAAGTGTAGATCTGTGTCACCCAAAGAAAATACTGAATTTTATGGATATTTTAGGGAGAGATTTTGTGTGTATGTTTTCCCGAGGGAGTTCTCTCTGAAGTTTCATCTCTCCAGAGTGTGTGCATACATTTTATGCTTGAAGTAGACTCTAGTCTTTAGCATATGGTAACAATATTAATTTGTTTTTTGTAATGTGGTCATTAGTAAACAATCCTTCTCATCTGCTGTGGTTACTTTAACAAAGAGGGAAGTGAACAGCTGTTGATTTTGCTGGTTTGATTTTAAATCAGTATGATCTGACTGAAATCAAAATTACTTGTGCTGTCGATTTTGGGAAAATAAGCCCTTTACTGGACAGGAATTTCTCTGTCCATCTAGTTACATAAATCTGTTTACAATTGTTCCTAATAACTTTCCGTGGCAAGGAGACAAAAGAACTTTTTGTTGTATTCCTCAAAACATTGTTTCTTTGAAGAAACATGTCTTCTAATATGTTTTACATAAGTGTCGTTTCTTGGGTGGGGAAGGTAAAAGGTAATAAAAAATAACAGAGATAGCCTGTGAAAGTTGAAATTCAAAGACAGCATTGCTGATTTTTATAAATTATAGACTTCTGTAATAATTAACAAAACTAGTTGTGGAAAAATGCAAGAGAGGAAGTTAATTTAAATGGAGTTTGGCAAAACCATTTTTAACATACTCTTTTTGCTAAGTAATTCTAATTCTATCATTCATATTAACAGTCTCTGAACACTCACTAAGGAGGTCTTATCTTCAGAAACCCAGCTGCTCTTCCAGCTCATAACCTAACAGTTTACAGCTTAATAGTTGCTTTTTCTTTATTCCTTCACTCGGTCCTGGCCCTTGAGGAAGCTGATTTAAAGAATGGAGCCTAATTATTCTGCACTAAATGGAAATGCCTCCTGTAGGCTTAAAACCGCTCTTCTTTCCCTGTTCTACTGTAGCAATAATGGTGAATCCTCTTTATTTGCTGCCCAAATATTTTCCCTTTATCTGTCACATTCTCCCAGGGTTTTTTTTTTCCTCCCCAGAATCCAGTTTATTTTTAGCATTCTTTTCTGATATAGCTTTTCAAGTGAACATGGATCTGATAATATTCGTGGATCTTCAGCGCTTATGGAAAAAGTAGTTGCAGCTTTCCACAGTTGTATATATGTACCAAGAACACTCTCTTCTTGAATTTGTTTTTCTTTTACTGCACTCTTTGGTTTCCATAGCAGAAATGCCTGCTCTGTACTTAAGGCATTGTTTTTTTCACTAGGATCATCAATGTTGACTTCAAATACTTACATATCTTTCTGATATATTTTTCCCTTTCTTTATATCTGACTCATTCAGAGAAAAGCAGTTGGACTTTATCCACAGAAATTAAGAAATAAATAGTGACAATTTTATGTGGTCACAGGCATTTTAATGTAGTCATACTTTGGCACAGATTGATTTAAAAGACTAAGTAGCAGAGCATTTTTTAAAGATTAAATTTATTCATTGTCTCATATTTGAATTTAATTTCCTACAGAAAAGACAATTCATATTGTTTTTAAACAATGTCTTGATTATCCTCTAAATAAAGCCTGTATGTCAATTTTAGTGTTATTTTTTTCATATGAAGTGAGTAGACTGTGTAAGTTATTAAGTAATTGTATAATTTAACACAATGTATTTAGATCTTTAATGCTTGTATCTTCTACTTTTGGAAAATAGGCAATGACATCTTATTTACTAGATGGTTAGGTTCATAGCCATGTTTTGTATCAAGCTGGTTTTAAATGGAAATGGAAATCTAATTAAAACATAAAAAAGTGATGTTTAAAATAGTTTCCTACTGTGTTACTATTTTAAGCTACAAGGTATATGAAGAAAAATATAATGTACAAAGTAAGTTTTAGAAAGGAAGTATCATTTGTTCTAAATAAAGTAGGTTGAGTTTCTCTAATCACAGTGTCGTTTTAAAAATTTTGAGCAGCAAATTTCAACCTCATATATCTATTTCTTTAATCATGGACTACTGGAAAAAGTTAGATTTTTTTCCAAACCCTGAACAAACTAGGTTTGGGTTGCGCTAAAGAACCAGCCTGAAACGAGGTATTCCTTCTGTATGTGTAGGAGAGATTACAGTGATGGAAAGCTCTTTGTTGTTTCAGTTCCAGTTGTTTCACCACTAGAACAGTCCTTGTTCCTTGGTTTAACTTTGTTGTAAAAGATTCAAAGGAACAGAAGCAAAATAAACCAATACACTGGTAATATTTTTATGCAAAATTGGAGTAATGATAGAAATAAGAAGTGTGGCCTCTTATAAATCCTGTCACAACTCCAGGTTTATTGTTAAAAGAGAAATGAATGAAAGTACAAAATTAATATAGAGCTATCCTTATTTTTATTCCTGCTGTATCATGACTTTGACATTAATGGTTGTAGTGTTGAGCACCATCAGATAGTGTTGTCAAACCTCTTCACGACGAACTTTATCACCAAAATAAATAGGGGAGACTCTTGGATAATATCCTATATCACCGTAATGAAAATCAGAATTTCCCATTTGAGCAAGAGGGTAATAGGAGTTGCAGTCATTCTGGGGAACAGGAATAGGTTTATCATGACAGGTCATGTTGTATCTATCGTCTTTTAGCAGGGAAACTTAAGTTTAACAGTTTCCATTCTTTAGGGATTTTTAAATGTGTTCTGTTCTCCTCTCGTTAACTTTGGGTTTGTGTACACATGCTACTTCTGGGGTTTTTTCTTCAATTCTTTGATTCTCAAAATTTGCCAGAACACAGTTAAAAACAAGTTTCTTTGAAGGAGAAGACCAAATCTGACAATTTGAAATGTCAGGTTTTTGTTTTGGTGTAGGTGTTCTTTGTCTCAGGAGCTTAGCTATTGCAGTGATTTGGATTATATAAATCAGCCATTGTTTGTTTTCTGCTGACACTTTGCTGCTTCTTTGTGGTGTCTTATTTGATAGTAAGCTTTGCTCATCATGTGGAAAAGATGGATCCAAACCAGGTGCTTCTGTAAACTCAGAACCTGTTTTGTGTTGCAACTTCTTTTAATATTTGGACAAATCCTTCAAGTGTAAGGAAAAATAAAAAGACAAAAATCAGTTATAAATCCTGCAACGAAACAGCATTTCTTTTACCTGGTAATGAAAAATTTTAATCTAATAGGATGATTATCTTGGCATAACAGCAGTGCCATAGAGTGTATTCTGTGTTACTGAGGTAAGTATTAATTTTTTTTTCTTTCAGTGTGAAAAAAAAGGCTTAATATTACATGCATCTTATGATGGCCATTAATTATTGATAACTAAATTGTCTGTGTCTTCTTACAAACACAATTCAAAAAATATTACAATGTTTCTTCTATGAAACATTGCTAAAGGCACGACACTTAGAAAGCTACTTCAGGTATCCGCTCATCCCACTGAAGGATGGGAGGAGAAAACGGGCAAACACTGGGCTGCATTATTTCTGGCACCTGTCTGTGTAGCTGCTTTGAGTGTCTTCAGACTATTCTCGTGGTGTGAAAAGTATGGCAAATCTTAGGAAACAATTTGCTGCTGCAAAACATTATGAAGAAGGCATGTGAACACACAGGGCAGCTTTGAGCGCTGCTGGAAGGCAGACTTGAACTGACTCAGCAGAGGAGAATGGGAGAAAAGCTGCTCCATTTCTGGATCCATGCTAATGCTGATTTTGCTGGGCAGGCTTAGGATACTAGTGAGAGTAATAGTAATGCAAGGCTTTAAGAGTGGAAATGTTTCTACAGCCCTTTTAGTTGAGTTTGCTGACCAACAAGACTAATAGGATCCTCCAGCTATTCTCACAGCTTTCATATCTGTTTAATAAAGCTGTTTCTTAAAAAAACAAAATTAATCATATTTTCATTTATTTTTAACCAGGAGACTTTTCGTGTCTCACGCAACATTTATTCAAGAGGCTGTTTAATGCAAGTACTGTAGTGTTTGTTCATTAAAGCATGTATTATTTAGAAGGCTGACAAGTATAGCAGCATGTATTACCTGAGAGACCAGAATTCATCTTTGCAGGATATTCCAGTCTACCCATTAAACAGGAAAGTATGTGTTCTTAGCTTTACCAAGAAGTACTTGTAAAGTAGGTGAGTCTGGCTCCTAAGAAGGCATTACAATCTGGTATGAAGTTACTTATATATGAATCTCTCTAGATCCAGGGGTCGTCAGTGTCTCCTGTATAAATGCTCATTTAGATACCTTATAATTCATTAAAATGTGTTGTTGAGGAAGATAGTTTTTATCTAGCTTTTTTGTGAAATCTGTTGTTAAACTACTCCAGTTACCTCTCAGGACCTGAAAGGCAAAATATGCAAGGCCTCCTGAGCTGCATAGAAAGGGTATGATGAGGTACAAATACTTGTGAAGCTATGCATTTATTTAGAATATGGCTGGATTTTCAGCTCATGTGGACCTCACGATCAGCTGAACTTTTTACAGCAAGCTTTTTGGTTTTGAGGCATTTGCTTGTATTGGTATATTTTTCCACCCTTATGACTCTCCGAGAAATAGGGAAGATAAGCCCCATAACAGTATTCTGATTTTTTGTTTCTTTTTGTAAAGTTTGCCCAAAGCAGACATCTGAGGAAATGTCTTCCAATCGTGATTCAAGCCTTACTAATGCACCGGTGCAAAGCAAGCTAGTATCTTCCTTCCAGCAGCACACAAAGAAAGCACTTAAACAGGTAAGCTTGTATTGACTGATCATCAATTGGCTTCCCTTTAGCATCTCTGTCACTCCTCTCTGACTGGGATGTCAGCAGAATTTAAAGAGTCTTCTGAGGATTTTTAGTGCTATGTTTAGTGGCGTTTTGCTGGGGTTTTTGCTGTGTTTTTCTCAAGGGTGCAGTCCTATTTGTTGTGAGTTTAAAGGGGGTTTAAGTGCATTTCAAGTAAGCAGAATTCTTTATATTATCACACCCCTGCTTTTCCTATGTAAGCATTTGTGTTGAAAATTTTATGTGAGGTTAAAAATCAATTTAAAAAATTTTGAAAGAAGGGCTGCAGATAGGTAAGAATCTAGGTATGCTTTTTCAGTTTTTCTTTATGATCTGTTAAATAATTTTTGTCCATACTGTATTTGCTACTACAGGCTATAAAAGTAGGGTAGGGTTATTTTTATAAAAAATCCTTACGATTTGGATTATTTAGGTTCCATGATAAGTATTAAAGCTTGCAAAAGCAGCTGATTATTCAAAGTCAGCTATTAGCTGAAAGCATGATAATGTGAAAATTATTTTCCCATATTGCCAAATTAATTCAGCTTATAGCCAGAAAAATGAAAAACTAAAAAAACTAGAATTTAAAAAAAAATTATCATTTCCTCTTCTCCATTTTGAGTTGTGACTTTTCTAAAGTGTTAGGATAATGAGATGATGTTATTGTAATTTTTCTCACCACTGTTCTCCTAGTTATGGTTAATGGAGATCTAGTATTTCATGGGGTAGTTTATTGCTCAGTTCATTGTTTAGGCTTAAATTAAGCAAAGCCTGTCCACATCTCCTCTAAACAATTCAGTTTTTCATGCAGACTGGGTTTAAATCCAGTAAAATTAATAGATGTTTATCATTCACACGAGGTTATGTTGTATTTTAGAGGCTTTAAGGACTGAAAAGGATTATTAGATTGGGGTCTTATATATGTTTGTTCAGGAAAATTGAAGAGTGGGCACAAAGCAGCTCACTAACCATTAGGATAGTTATGAAAAGCACACACTTCTTGGAAACTCTTCTATACAGATCTTTTGTGGTCTGTGAACTTCCCGAAGGGAAAGGTAAAGGGGAAAGAAGGGGGAAAAAAGAGCAAAGCCACCAATGTTTGAATATCTGTAATTGTTTAAACTCTACCATTTGTCACTTAGCAGATATATAGCATTGAGAACCATTTTAAAAGGGCAAATTAGTCAGAATAGCTTAATTAATAGAAAAAGTCATAACATTGATGTGAATCTTTGAAAACATTCCCTAAGGCAGTAGGGTTAAAGCAACATCAGAAAGTTAAGTAATCGATAAAAAGAAATTAGTTTTAATTAAGTTGATGGTAATTAGATCCTGCACTTCAGAGTATGAGAGTAGCATTACAGCTATCAGAAAAATGTTTTCTCTGTGCACAGTGTGAGATAAATGGACGTTTGTATAATGGAATAGTAGATTTTTGCTTTGTTTTCTCAAAGTTTCAGGTGTTGGCTACTGCCATATATACACATTGCAGGTTTGATTTGTGATTGTAGCAGAGGTGAATAAACCTTAACAGTGATTTTATTTGTAAAATTGCTGTTGGAAATGTATTCTTTCACTTTCCAATCTTTCAACTGCTTTTATGGATGCATAGTGCCTTAAATTCGTACAAAGAACCTGTAATACCTTTGAATACTGAAGAAACTTTTAGACACACTGTGCAACACTCTTCCAATTGATACAACCTTACTGATTCCATGCTGAAGTGACAGAGGATAAGCCATCATCATACTCTCAGCAAGCACTTGTAATATATAAACATATATATGCTGTGTATGATATATTGTAATGGGGTCTTCCTTAGCTATTGCATTTTATCTGCTGCAAAACAATCTTCACAGAATGAAAACCTGCAAGATAGTTTTCTGTTTCCTACTCAATTTATTTAAAACTGGTGGGTTCTCCACGTTACTTTGATCTTGTGTGTATTTGTTTTGGAACGACTAAACGTAAAGTGAGAGGGAAGTTGATAATGTGCAGTTCTGCTTGAAGATATGAGCTAGAATTAGAAGATTTTCTTTACTGTTTATCTACTTATTAACCACTCTACTCATATGTAATTCTCTTTAAATTATTATGTGCTGGATTTACATATGATTTGTTTTTTAATGAATTCTAGAGATATATTCCTGAGTTCAGATTGCAAAAAGCAATCTCATGTTTGGCTTGTAACAGCCTGCATTTCAGGATGTTCTCATGAATCAAATTAGTCATAATGCTGCATTTCTTGAGCTCTGCAAGGAGCATGGAGGAAAGGGCATTTTTGAGCCCTGGCTCTTGGTTTTGATTTCTCTCAGGTAGCAGTGGATTTGGAGTACTTTGGATTTGGATTTGGGGACTAAGGAGGTTTGCAGTTGCAGTGGATTTTCATGAGGTCTGTGTCACAGATCAGACCTCAGTCCTCACCTTTCAGAGGCTTGACTGCCATTTTGGTCTGGAAACTTGCTAGCTTCACCACCTTCCACGGTGTCCTTGTTGGGAAAGAGATTTTGAGTGTTTTACTGCTGAGTGTGTTTCATGCTTCCCTTTGGTTTCTGAGGGAGTTTCAGCTTTGCTCTTGTACAATGCTTACACTTTGCTCTGAGTGTAATGTCCCACAAACCAGTTCCCGTTCATGAGGGTTTAGACAAAAGAGCCTATGGTGTAGAGCTGCCTTTTATGCTTGGCTTTCTGATGGCAGATTTTACAGATTTCTGTTTCCCTTTTGCTGTTGGAAGTGCTTGGGCATGTGTGCCCAACTGTTGCTGATCTTGTACCTTTGAAAAGAAGGCTTATGGCACGCTGTCACACGCTGATTTCCTATCAGTACTGATCAGTTCCATACTGATTTGCCTCATTTTGACACTGGAGAGTTTTGGCATGCAGACCCATTGTAAGGACCTCTTCCTGGGAAAGTGCTGAACTACACCTGCATCTGCTAGCAGTGGTACATGGTCACACTACTGTGTGCATTATTCTTGCTCTGGACAAGGCTAACTCCAGTATGGACATCAAGTCATGGCATAGTATCTACATGCTTCTGTCTGGTCCAGTTTCTATTCCATTGACTTGAGGTGATACTTTTTTTGGAAGTCTTCGCTCTGTACAGATTTATCTGTATCTATCAAGATGTTCTTGGAACATTTCTCAGAAGAAAGGATCATACCTGCAAACTGGCCTCACGTAGGTAACACTGAGAATGTGTGAATACCCAGGACATTGAGGTGGTGTTAGTGTCTGTTGGACTCTGATAGCCAAGTGTAAGAGCACCTTGCCCGTCAGTGTACCAGGTGTGCCCTGGGGCAGTACCAAGAGAGGAGAAAGAACTTGAAGATGCGCTGTAATGGTGTCTGGGATGATAGTAGACCTCCCAGACGTGGAAGAAAATCCTGCCTCACTTTTGGCACTTTGGAATCAGCACCAAGAAGGGTACCCATAAATTTTCTGTTGGGAGAAGAGAAGGATACTCCATTCAGACTCAGGATCTGAATACAGAACCAGGACATGTCTGAGACTGTGCTGGGCATCCAGATCTCTTTGTAGAGACAGAAACTCCAGAGACAGCAGCCAAGTGGGTTTGGGAGGAGAGAAGCTCAGGAAATAAGGGAATCAACACAAGGTATGTCACTGCCATGGTTTGTTTTGTTTTTCTTAACTTTGGGCTTTGTCTGCATGCTTGGTGGCTGGGTTCATATATGTGCCACTATTTAATTCATGAAGTGGGTAGGTGCAGTTTTTTAATGAGAAGGAAGGCACCCATTTGTAGGATTTGTTCTTATGATAGAAATTGCAACGCCACCCCCTTTTTTTTTTTCCAGTGGATGCTGTCACGCCCCAGGAAGTAATAGAGCTGTGGGGAGGTTGTGGTTTAGCTCATGTGTTGCTTCTGAATTGTAGGATGTTAGGCCTGTACAGCTCCAAATAACATTTCAGGTTGACATTTCTGCCACAACTGTAATTCTTATTAGAAACCAACCTACAAGAGACTAAATTTCAGAGCAGGATGGTTAACACTCTAATTTAGCCCTGATTTACCCAAATCCATAGAACTAGTTTATCAAGATTTCTTTGTTTGTTTCTTTTTTTTTTTTGGACACAGGTGTCCAAGTGCCTAGGTTGGCACTGAAGGTAGAATCCTCATCTCCCATGATGCTGGTGTGAATTTGCTTTCCTGTCTTCAGCTCACACTGCTTACCTTTCTTTGAGAGAAGAACAAGAGCAAACTCACCAGTCTTGCTCCCTCCGCATTCATTCTGTTAGGACTTCTTTCCTTGACTACAGCCAGGTGCAGGTTATCTTGAGGCATTTTGCTGTCCATAGAAAGTAATCCAGTATGAGTCTGTCTGTGGTGTCTCTCCTTTGACTCATTTGAGCAACTGCTCCCACACATGCTCTAATACAAGCCTGATATATTTGCCTGCCCTGCTTCCTTTCCTCACCCCAAAGAAGCAAAGGTGACAGAGGAGATCATTATGATTTTGTGCTAATCACTTAGAATTTAAGTGCAGGGTGTCTTCCTGAAAGGCTCTGAAAATCCACTGTGAACTGAGAGGTATTTTTTTTGTACTGAATTCCTTGTTATAGAGAGTTTGCTGCAGTTGCTCAGTGTCTCTGTTAACCATCTCCCTATGTTTCATTTCAGATGCAACAAATGTACCAATGCCACAGTTGGAGAATTCTGGCTCCCTAGCTGAAGCATTTGATCAGATGTCTGGCAACATAAGTGATGATTCTTGACAAATTTTCCTGACAACAAATGGAAAAGAAGGAAAACATGTTGCTTTTTGACTTCTAGAGAGACGTGGGAAGGGACACTGGAGTTTACAAAATGCATTCAGGAGAATGGAAGTTCGAAGATGATAAACTAAACTGATTTTCTGATTGCCAAGACAAGTCTAGGGAAGAGGACAGAGAAACTATGGCAGGGAGACTGCATAATGGGGAAAAGAAGCTGGGAGAGCAAGAGTTCCAGCAGAAGCTGTTCAGGGAGTACATGCATTGCCCGAAGGCTGGCTGCACGGTATGTCCCTCTAAAGGTCCCTATGCATGGGCAGCATGTACCAGCTGCTCAACACGGTGCTTTGGTAAGACACAAGACAATGTTTATGAGACTCTCTTCTGGGTCATCCCCCTGGTCCTCAGCCCTTACCTGTGATGGAAAGAAAGGGACAGGAATCCACACAATCCCTGCTTTCTTTTTGTACTGCTTTTTAATAACTAGCTCCCGGTTGCTGGAGCGTTCTGCTTGTCTCTCCTCTGGGGTTGTTTGCACAGCATGCTTTTTACAGCGCTCCTGCACCTTTTCTGTTTTAATAAATATATTTTACAGAATTTCTTAGTCTGAGAAATAATGAAACAATTTTAAAGCAACTTTAGAACTACTGTGCAGAAGCATGGTTGCCCCTCTACCTCAGTGTAGGACAGTATCCCTCACTTGAAATATGTCCTGGCATGACCATTACCTTTGTTTAAACCTACCACTGGTACATAGTGAAATCTTCTTCCCAAATACAGGTTGAAAGTGTTCTCTTTCTTTTGTTCTGTAGATGCAATTGCTTTTTGCCAAGTCTCAGATAGTCAAGCTGAAGACAGCAGCCTAGTTCTAAGCATTGCTTTGTCTGATAATGTTTTTCTTTAGGTAGCTTGTCCCTTAAGAAGCCTGGGGAACTGTTTCAGATGGATTGGTCGTTGCTATTGTATTAATGAAAATATAATCACTAGAGATTAGAGTCCCAGTTAAGCTTTTCCAGCGGTGTTACCTGATTTTTCCTTATAGTGGCAGTGAATATCTAAATGAGTGTCTTCTTTTGGGCCATGTGGAAAGAACAGATTTTGATTTAAATAGGTTGTAACATGAAATTATATCCAGGTGACAATGAATCATGCCTTGATTTTGAAGTGCATCCTAGAAAGTGTTGGCCTTTTCAGGGAAAGACAGGATTTGGAACAGCTCACAACTCTTCAGGGCTCTAGGAAGCCCCCTACAAAATGTTGACAAGCAGTTATCTACAAATGCTGTTCCAGGAGCTGCTGGGCAGGTCCCCAGAAGGCTGTGTGCTCAGGATGTGTGGACACGAGGGAGTACCCAGGCTCAAACAGGATGTCAGGCAGAAAGACATTACACTGCTTACATTGGTGCAATGTAAATTCTCTGAGAGGTAATGTGAGGAGATTTTTTTATCTGGGGAGACTGGACATGAAGCCCCTGCTGTATGCTTTGGCCCCTGTGCAGACTGTGTTTGAAAATTTGACCTCATGGAAAATGTTGATTTCTGCTTTAAGATTTTGTATTGACATTGCTATCTTTATTTTAATTTGTTTTTAAACTGCTTTCTACAAACTGTTTCCTTACCTATATGTGCTTTGTTGTGCCAAAGAACAGATTTCCCCATAAAACACTTTTCAGCTGATAGATGTTACTAATTTAATACTACACAAACCATTAAAAAAACCCCAATTCTTCTCTTTGTAAAAAAGCTTTCACTGAGTTGATGCATATGCCATCATCATTCCCATTCACATGCAAGTCAAAACAGACGTTGAACACATGACATGTGTTTTTTGCCCTTGTTTCTGTGGTTGGGAAAGCACCAAAAACATTTACTTTGCAGTCTGTCGTGATCTGCAGCAACTGTAGCTGTGGCTGCATTATTGCAAACCCATAGAAAGCAGTGCTGGCTTGCAGGTGTGCAGACACACATAGGAACACACAAATCTCTGTCTCTGCCCCACAAAGGTGCAAGCACTTCAGAGTTGGTTGGTACACAGGTAAATGTTCAGTGTTGATGTGTGCCGTAGTCCTGCAGAAAGACCCTGAGCCCTACTGAGACCTAAAGAACAAATATGCAGCAAGACATTCTTTTTATTCCAAATACAGCTGTAAATATCACAAGGTAGGAGGATGGCATGGGACAAGAATAGATGCTTATTTGAGAAGGTATTAGCATTTGTTTGAAAATAAACCCCAGGTCTCCAAACTTCCATCCTGCTGATTCTGACACTACTCTTTATCTCCAGATGATCAATTGTGTACACTTGGCACCATACCGACGTGTTTAGTGTACTAGTCTGGTTGGAAGTAAATTAATTTTCTTTGGAAATGGCACTTTGTACTTTGTAGTTGTTTCCATAGGACATCTTTATTGTGTTTTAATCTTACGTTTGCATGCTTATAACTGAGTACTTTGTGTTTAATATAAGAATTAGTGGCATCCAGGAAATAATAATGGGTTTACTCTTCATGATTTGTGGTGCTTACTGTTTTAGTTTAACTGCTCTGTCTGTCTGTGAAACAGGTTGCCACTGAGAAATTTTAATTTAACAGATGTGGGAATTGAAGGCTCTAAATTTTACTAACAAAATGAGAGTGAGAGAGAGGACAAAGACTGGATTTTATGGTGGTGTTAAGTGAATCAGTGATAAACCATAAACCTATTTCATCTTTGTCAATTTGGGATCCATAACCATGGTGTAGAGTTGTTATTTATTTTGTGCAAGAGACTTTGCTCAGTGTATCATAGCTTGTATTTCCACATGGCAGAATGGAAGAATTCCATAGCTTTCCATTTCTGATCCAAAATGTGTGAAATTTCAAAGGTTATGTTTCATGATATGAGTTTCAGAATGTAGACTTGACATTTATGGAACAAGTAGAAATCTGGGACGATGTTGCTTAATGCAACCAAGTGTTACATGTCTTTGTTGTTAATAACTTAATTTTTAACATTCTCAGCATGTCACGCATTTAAGCTCAAATGAAAGTGTTTTTCTGCATTAATGGTTTATCTCTGTGCTGCATTTTTTCATTCTGAGTTGAAAAGATGTGGGAAAGAAAAATAATTTTAAAAAATGCCAAGCAGCAGTAAAATCAGAGCACAGAGGTTGACAATTTGCTTCTGGTGCTCTTTTGGGGAGGTATTTTGCCCCCATCTCCAGTTACCTTTCAGTTTATATTGTTTCCTTTCATTCCTACTTGAAAGATGGCTTTATGAGTTTTTACTGAAGACAGTCAACCATTTTGTTACATGGGTGAAGAAGTCTTTCCTGTGTTAAGATCAACTAAACATGAAATTATTATTATTAAGAGCATATAATGGCATTCATGAAACCTCCAAAATACTGCTATACTCCAGTAGGGATAGAAACTCCCTGAAAAAAAGAAGGAACCTTGCTCTTGTCACCTCTTCATTAAAAAAAACCTCTTGGAATTAGAAGTTCACTGTTAATTTCATGGTGTTTTTCTTTTGCCATCTATCTTCAGAGTTTATGTTTTCTTAATTCTCATCTTTTTATTTTATTTTGAGTTCTTTGGATGAAAATGGATTGATTACTTAAAGATTTTGGCAATAAAAATAACTTCGTTAAACCAAATAATTATGCCAAGCGCTGTATAATGACCATGGCAGTGTTATTCAACAGATGGTCACAGGTTCATTTTTATGAATGGGAATATTGGGAATTCTCCATACTCATTATGTGCGAGAGATTCACAGATGTCCTTTGCAAATCTGCTTGTGAAAGGCTGGATGTAAGTATTATATTTTGGTGGTAATTTAAAGAGAGATTTTAATGCTTTAACTTGTATATTACATGAACTTTCATTTCCTTTCCTTTTTTTGATTTATTTGATGTCCAAATAGGATGGTAGTACTGTCTTACAGAATACTTCAACAGTGATCAGTTCTAGGTATTTAAAACTTGCAGGTTTTTTAACTCAAGAATTTAGCATGAAGTGATTGAATGCATTTAAAATGTAAACATAGAGTCTCATTAAAGAAAAATATTCTTTTTGTAAGCTATCATATGCACTACATGTGTTTTTCTCTGATTTTCCATAGTGAAAATGACACCTTACCATTTGGTAAAATCATCATCTGTTTCTTGCAGTTCTGCAGGAAGTCCAGCTAGGAGGTTATGTATCTCTAAATATGGATGAGATGCAAAAGGCTGTGTCGGTAAAGGATGACAATGTAGTATGTGTTAGTTACTGTTTCCGTATCTGCAGTGATATCTGGAACCATTTTTCCGTGGAACAAGTTACAACATTTCTCGTTTTCTTCAGCGCTAGTTATAAATTTGATTTATTTGGTCGTGGTGACTAGGAAAGCACTAAATTAGCTTGGTGCACTAAAAGCTCAGTATAGCAGGCATTTGGTATGTTTCACTTGGAGTAATCTCATTGACTTCCCAGCTAAGTAGAATTAATCTTGGGTTACAAGATTCTTGTCTTATCCTACAGGAGTCTTGTATTCTAAAATGAATACCCCTCAGGCTAGGTATAGAGAAGTTATATATTTGTCCTCAGCAGAGACTACAGAGATTGTCCTTCATTTATACTTAACTCCTTCTGGTGTTTGGCATCCCCTCTAACTGGGTATCAGTCAGCAGTTTCTCCCTCTGCTGGGTTGCTCCTAGTGTTGTCTTGCAAAGATTTGTCTATCCAAAATTTCAGACCCTGCAGCTTCAAATTCAAAGGAGAATTTAACACAAAATTGTTGTGATTAGCCGGGCATATCACAACAAGAATGTCTGTGCAGAATCTCAGCCATGTCTTTACCCTGCAAATCATACATTAGATTATTTACTTGGTATCTTTGTACCCTCCTCCCCTGCCTCATGTCTTTCATTTGACAGATGAAAAGACAGAGAGGCATGGGGAAGATTATGTATCTATTCTCTGTACACAGGGTAAATTCATTGGTAATTCATTAACTTTGTGTTAAAAGTTTTACTTAGATTTTAATATCCACATGGTGGGGGGGTTGGGTTTTGGGGGGCTTTTGGGGTTGTTTTTTTTGTTCTAGAGCCTGTCCTTCAGGTGTGTGTGGCTTTACTGTCAGCTTGATTTTCAGTCTTAACTTGGGCCCTGGTGGGTTCCTTGCACTGTGGAACTGGAGGAGCTGGGGAAGGGACTGGCAGTGAATCAATGGGTGTTAGGGAAAAAGAAACCCTGAGAACCAAATGTGCCTCAAAGGGAAGTGGTGTCTGTAAGGTTTGTGCTTGACCCTCACATACAGAGGTGCTTAGCCTGTAGCTGGAGAAGTGTGCTATGCCTTGAAGTAAATAGTTCTGGTAGCTTTGCTCCCAGCTGTATTTCCTCGTCTAACTGTCCAGGGAGTGTCTTGCATTAGTGCTTCATGGGCATGAGCTGGCCTGTGCTTCTTGGAAATGCCAAATCCGTTGCATAAATGTGTCCTTAAGGACCACAAGGGGACTGCCAGTAACAGACAAGAAGGTAAGTGGTGCACCTGACAAAGATTGGGTACTGCCCTCTCTCCAGCAGCACATGTGTCACCTGAGGTGTACGAACACTGCGTGCCTGTCACTGGTGGTGGATACACTGCTGGTTCCTTTCTCTCCTTCATGGGAGCTCAGTCTAAGCACTGAAAATCAACTACAAGGCTTGACAAAGAATCTGCCTTTGTCACAGTGGCTGTATAAATCATTAAAATGGTATTTCCATATGGATGCTGCCAGCAAGACCCTTGGTAGAGGTGGAAATTGTCTTGGAAAGTCAGGAGGAGGCGAGAGGAGAACATGGAGCATTGTTTGGGCTCTAATTATTTGTCTAGGGAGGATGACATGAGGATGACATGACGCAAATCAGGCTGTGGGGCACCAGGATACAAAGTTTGGGTTGTGGTTATATTGGTGTGTTGTTAGTGCAGACATTGCCTTTCTTTTCAGTTAATTTTTAGTGAACTGTTTCCCACTGCCTCTGTGGTACTACTGCTAATTAAGGATCACCTGGTTTGACACTTAGGTTTGCAGGGTCATTTTTGGAATTTTGAGGCATTTTTGAGAAATGTTAACCCTTTAGAATTTTCTGTCCACAAGTCTGGCTGTGCTTGCTCGATAGCAGTATGAATTTTCTGTCTCAGAAATGTTTGGCGTATAAGCTGTTCTTCATGGCTTTCTGCTGCCTTTTTGGTTCAGCGCAGCTCGGACCAGCTTCCTCTCTTTGTTTGATTTCAAGTGTTCTAATTTGCTTTTTATTGCACAGTGCTTACGTGTCTTTTAAGAAGTGAAATAAAATGGGTTAATCCATGAAAATAGCTTCTATGTGGCCTGGTGTATTTTACATTGTGTAGACTGTTATTTAGAGGAATAGACCAATATCGATTTATTTCTTCTCAGAGGTTTTTTTTTCATATTATTTAGCTATGTGAACAATTTGGAAAGGTATTACAATCCATTAAAGTTACAGACTTAAACCTTATAGGGCATCAGTCATTCATGCTCATAAACCTGTAGGGTTAATTCATATCAAATATGTTCCTTGTTCATATGATATTACTTTAATAAATCCCCCAAGTTCATAACACAAATCACAATTGTAAAAATAGAGTGCACAGTAAGAATGGAGAAAAATAGACAGGAGGCTAGGAGAGATCTGTATTAAGCCCATCCCATTCTGATTCCAGAATTTTAATGCTTGCAGATGTATTAATTGGCAGGTATTCATATTTGTATGTTTTAAGACCTTTTGAATGAGATGTCATTTTCCATATAAAACAGCGTGATGGGTATTTTCTATTTCTAATCTGTAGATATTTTATATTACATTATCAGCCCTGTATTCAATACATTTATGAAACACAAAGCACTACCATTTGTAGAGATTTATTCGTGTATCATTTTTCCCCAGATTTGCCAGAACACCATCATGTTCGTGTTCTGAAGGTTAATGCCCAAAGTCAAACAGACAGAAGCCAAGTGCTGCAAGGTTTCCAAGATTAGGACTGATTCCCTTCACGAAAATAAATGATTCCTGCCATGTTCAGTGATTTTGTGCAGCACTACTCACGGCTGAGTGAGTGCATCAATACTGTAGTCCTTACATGCTGTACATACTGATGACACTCTGTGTTAACTTGATTGACTGAGCAGTATACTGGAGAGGATGCACCTGCGAGAGATGTGCAGACATATATATTTTTATTCTGGTTTTGAAACATTCTGGTTTGACTTTTTTTTTTTTTTTCTTTTGGGAGTCGTAGTTTCACATTTCAGAGGTTATCACGTTGTGCTGTTAAGGTAGAGCAAACAGTTACGTGCTTCTTTGTTGTCAAAACTGGATTGGAAAATGATCTAAGGTGCATCTTCTTTCTCTATTAAAAAAAGGGAAAAAAGCTTGATTTTATATTTTAAAAGAAAATGACATAAAGAGGACGAGTGTGAAGTCTGGCAAGTCAGTAGCTGTGTAAATTATGCTTAGTTTAAGGGATTCAGTTTAATGGTAGAGAAATGTCATGTGTAATTCACTTACAAGCATTATTTTTTGCTACAGTTTTATGTTTTGTTATCGTTTTTGTAGGCTTTAAGACAACAGCAGAAAAGAAGAAATGGAGTCTCAATGATGGTAAACAAGACTGTTCCTCGTGTTGTTTTGACACCATTAAAGGTGTCCGATGAGCAGTCGGATTCACCTTCAGGTAAATAGCTAAAGGACCGTTTGCAACACCAGCTCTAGTCACAGAGCCTTCCTCTGAATCAGCTGTGCAGCATACAGAATTTGGAATTGCTGAAATAATATTTCCACTGGGTGGCTTTGTTTAACATCTTTATTTCCTTATCAAGTCTCGTGTCTCTAGGATGGAGATTTTTCGTTAATAAAGAGCTGAAGGCACACAGTAAAATGACAATTGGTAATAGCAGCAGCTTTAAAGGAATGCAAAGTAACATTTTGTTTGGCTCTGGAGCTCTAATGGAGGACCACATGCTGGTATTCAAAGCCATAAAAAGAGGAGGGGGGGGGAAGGCAAGCTTCTCTGTGAATGTGAATTTGTGTCTCAGTTCGGCAATGCAATACTCAAATCCTTTTGTTAGCTTTTCTTCTTATACCATGCTTATCACTGCAGCATAACCTTGACCTTTAGCTCTGGCAGTTAAGTTGCTTCGTTTTAAGAGATTTCTGTGTCTATGTTTAACACAAATTGACAATTGTATTTCTGAATATATCTTTTCTTTAAATGTTTCTTCACAAAGAAATGATCTTTTTTCAGCCTTAGATTGCTTTACTGCCCCATAACTTGAGGTTAAAATATTTTTTAAAATATCTCTTGGACATTATAGAACTATGTTATTTTTATTAGATCAGTGAACATTTTTATTGACTGCAGTGTTCAGTAAACTTTAGTTTTCAGCACTTAATTGATTTATTGAGCTTTTACTTCCAATTCCACTGATGAGGAGGAATTGTATTGTGACCAGAAAAGTATATTGCCTTTCAGCAAGAAGATGTCAATTTTTTTAAAATCCTATTTTTGTTTTGTTTACGGTGTAGGGGGTGCTGAGGGGATTGTTAGTAAAAGTGCAAAAGCATCACATTTGAGGGATTTTATTTTTTTCAAAGGATCTGAATCTAAAAATGGTGAAGCAGATGGTTCTGATAAAGAGATGAAACATGGGCAAAAGTCTCCAACTGGAAAGCAGACAAGCCAGCACTTAAAGAGGTTAAAAAAATCTGGTTTAGGTGAGTAGGAGTAAAATAAATATCTTACTTATAATACTGATATTTTTCTAAACTCTATGTTCTCTTGAAAAGTTTTCTTTTTCTGTTTACTTGTCCGTTTTTCAAACTCAGCAGCTGACCTTCTCTCAAGAAGACATCTTTCTGTCTACCTAGAAAATCCATGGTCAATTTTTTTTTCCCTCCTCTGAATGATTTTCTGCAGTCACTTTTTAAAGTTTGACAGATCTAAGCAACTGCAGGCAGAGAGGTGATTTAGCAATTAGATTCTGATTGTTACGTAATGATTTTTTGGGGGATGGGGGCAGGGTGTAACAGATATTCTTTCTTCATGTGACTTAGCTTGCCATCTAATGTGCATTTATTCCCAGAGTTAGTAGCATATTTGCTTACATGCTTGCCCTGTTAGGAGATAACCTTCTCTTTTCTTCATTTGCATTATTGCATGTCATACAGAGATTTGGCATAAAATTTTGGTTGGTTCTCCTTCTTTGATTGATTTATTTCTTCAGTTGGATCTGTAATTATTTTGACGCTACATCTCTTGAGGTGGTAGATACAGTTTCTGGTTTTATTTTCTGTGGGGTTTTTAGCAAGGTTCATGGATCATGTTCTGTAATTAACAAAGAATTTTCTCTGAAGAGATGCTAAGAGTAAATTCTCAATCTCCATGTGATAGGCAGATTTTCCTGCTCTGCATGAAATTTAATTGGAAAAGTTCCCTAGGGAGCACAAAATATAGTGTTCACTAAGACTCTTGTCTCTGCTTAAGTAAAGTCAAATAATCACATAACTGTTTCTTTATCTTTACGAAGTACTTTTTGCATTCAGCAGAGTGCTGAATCATTTAGAGAAGTATTTTGCAATGTGGCCATGTTGGAAAATGTAACAAACAAGCTTTTTGTGGTGGCTAAATCCTAAAAGTTCTCTTATGTCTGTCTTTGTGAGGATAAGATTGTTCTCCTTTATTAATCATCCAGCCTAGTCCTATTTTTATACATAATGATCCTGTACAATAGCTCCAAGGCACTTTGCTTCCTAAATGCCATGGGTGAGTTGTTCAATAGGCTATTGCCAGTTCCTGGAAATGTGACCTACAAGCCTTATTGTATCACAGCCTCCCATGAAAGTGTACTTTGGTTTCATACATGATCTTTCTGCAGATTATCAATCAGTCCCATATGGATAGCTACTTCTCTATGTTGGTCCAACAGCATTATTCAAAATAGACAATACTCCTTCAGCAGAACAGCTTTTGCTGTGCAAAGTTATGTTCAATGTTAGATGATTTCCTGTAATTTTTCTCTACATTGAAGATACATCATTTCAATTATATATTCCTCCCCATCTTCAGATATTACGTCAACTATTGGCTGATGATATCAAATGAATTCATTAAGGGGGTTTTTGGTGGATTTTGGAAAATAAATTCTCTGGCCTTTTGGAACACCACACATGGAATGCAGGGAACTTTTTATAAGGTTTAAGGGTTTCTGTTCTTGTACTTGCTGAAATGTTTCTCTCATGATACAACATTCCTTGGGATGCTAAAAGTGCAGTTGTAGAGCAGCTTTGAGAATGGGTCCAGGGTCCTGTATAGTGCACAGTGCAGCTCCAGATACTGTTTGATTGTCTGAAACTCTGCTGATCTGCCCAACATTCACTACATGTTGTGTTTGGTAGACTTTCTGAGCTCTGATTAAATGTGATGAGTTTTTTTCCCTTCTAGTTAACAGATTCTGCCAACTGTGTGATTTCTGTCCTTTTTCTGTTTTCATTTTTATACCTTGATGTAGAACCATGGTGCTCCCATCTCCTTATAGTTAATTCTCTATGTTGGAGACTAATCTCTTATTTTCCAAGGCTGCAAGCCTGAGTTTCTCTCTTGTCTTACAGCTTCTATTTCTGATCTTGTCAGTGATACCCCTAAACTATATAAGGATTCGAAATGTCTTTCTCTTTGGAAAACAACATAGAAAACATTGGCACATGTTTTGTCATAAACTCCTCTCAGAGCTCTGATTAGTGATGCAGTAGTGTCATACTTCCATGCTGCTCCCAAATACTTCACTAAATCTTATTACAAACTTGGGACCTGCTGTACAGATCCTACATTAGCCGTAGGAAGGGTGCAGGAGAGAGAATTTGTTGTTCTCCTGAACACATTTTGAGGGTTTTTTTTTTTTTTAAGTAGGACTGTGGTGGGCATCCACAGTTTGCTACAGGCCTAGAATTAATACACACATTTCTTCCAGAAGTTGATAAAAACCTCCGCAGTATTCTCATAGTGATAGCAGGTCAAATAAATCAGAAAATTTAGGTTTGACTTTTTGTCTTGCGCTTTTCATGCTCTGAGAACATCTGCCACTGGAGGATGTTACTGATTTTGCAGTCATGTGTCTTATTTCAGTTTGGATTATCTCTGTGTGTATGCCTTCCCATAGGATATGAAGCGCTAGCTGGGGAAAATGTTGTCTAATTTGGAGTCACTTAGAAGATGGGGATATGTATTTTGTATTGATTAAAGAAGAGAACATACATACAGGCATTAAAATTCAATACATCATGCAACTTGTGTTACGCTCAGGGACTGTGTTCTTTCTACATTTATATTTAGTGGGTGGAACAGATGGTGCGGATAGTTTATTGTGATGCATTCATGAAAATGGGCACTTCTTCCATGCAATTGTCCTGTATAACAGGGCATTCATTTGTTGGTAATGGAGTCTTCGCTGTACTGAAATAGAGTGTGCTGGAAATATGTATTGGAAAGGTTATCCTGTGCAAAGTAGTCCTTGTCTCATTCAGGTACTATTGTCTGCTGAAAAATAAAATAAAATTACAAGAATGTTTGCAGGGGGCTGTGACCGAAGTGGAGCTTTTAGAATTTAAAAATCTGCATTTTCTTGCATATGTATATTCTGTGGTTACAGACTTTCAGGGAAGGACTTAGGTCCTCTAAGAAATCTAAAGCATAATTGCGTTCCTTCTATTAATGTTGCTGTTAAGTAGCTTGTAGCATTTGAGACATTCCTAATAAACAGTATGCCCAAATTTTCTCATTTTTAAAACATATTTATTCTTCTTAACATGTCAGCTGTAATTGTTGCTGAGAGATCCTATGTAAATGCCAAATGCCATCATTGCTCATAGCAGCGGAATAATCTTTAAATTGCTTTTTTAGAGATCCTGATGGAGTTTGTGTTTTATATAGATCAGATCCCTCTTATACTATCTTTGAAATATTTGAAAGTACCACAGACCAAAACCTGAAGAAGTTTCCTGGGGGGGTTAGAAGCTTTTGAGTTTTTCCAGCCACCTGGACTTTGATATATTAAGGCTTAGAGGAAAAAAGGATTGTAGCAGTATATATACCTTGAAGCAGGTAGCTCTTTAAGAAGCTTTAAAAAGTATCTTCTAAATATTATCCTAGAAATACTAACAAAATCAGACCAGACAGGTTCTCCAGTGGTCATCTAATTTGTTCATCAGTCATAGGTCAAAATCGGATATGCATCTGTCATTACTGACAGGTATTTGTCTAACATATTCTTTACAAGAGTTTCACAGAGACTGTGATGCCTCCCTATGGATCTAATCCAGCCTCTCCTTGTTCTTGGTGGTTGAAAGCTTTCTTTTCCCAGTATCTTAACAGATACATTTCTTACCATGATAGCCCTTCTGTCCACTATGTAAAGTAAGAAGGCATTCTGTAGCGCTGTGCATGAGCCATGTGTGTATTTCCCTTTCCCTCTGCTGAGTCTTTATCTTACTCCTGGGTTTGTATTGTTCCTCACATATGCTGTTTTCTAATCTCATAACTCCTGCTGCTGCCTTCTGTGTGTTGATCATTTTAGATCGTCAGTTCTTAGGAAAATTCTGAAAAAAGCATGTATTCAGACATTAACGTACTAAATATTCTCATCTCTTTGATCACTCTCTATTCACACAGGTAGTTTTATCAGGTGCGATGGGACAAGTTGTGTAGGCCATAGGGCACTGCTGATGGCAAAAGAGAAACTGTCCATAATGATTGAATCACATCAGCCTCATCAAGCAGCCTTTTGCTTGAAAATAGGTGCTTATATAATTATTGTTGATGACATGACAGGATTATTTTCTGTGGCTGTTAAGTTGAATTGGACTGGAGCTGGATGTAGGAATATGTGAGCTGTGATGTTGACTGGAACATGGATCCTGTAAGAGGTCAAGAGGCAAGTGCAGGGAGTATAAAAGCTGTTAAGACACCTAGAAAAGCGTGTGTTACCCTTCTCAGAGTACCATTTCTCTAGAGCTTGCTGTATTATACAATAAAAGCTAAAAACTTAAAAAGAAGACTTGTTCCTACTCTCTTCCTTTGTTTATGTTTAAAGTTATTTCTGTTTATTTACTCCAGGACATTTGAAATGGACCAAAGCTGAGGATATTGACATAGAAACACCGGGATCTATTCTAGTGAACACTAACCTGAGGGCTTTAATAAATAAACACACCTTTGCTTCTTTACCTCAGCATTTTCAACAATACCTCCTGCTTTTGCTTCCGGAAGTAGACAGGCAGGTAAGTAGCATCATACAATATTTCTTTTTTTAATGAGACTTTTTTACTGTGTGTTTGCATAGGCTGGTTTGACTGACTCGGAATTGTTCCAGGAAAGAATAAGGAGAAAATTTCAATTCTTTCTTAGGTAAAACTGTTAGATGTAGAATGATTGTAAAGTTTATCTATCAAAACCAGCTCCTGCTTCTTTGCTTCCTGAAAATTCTGCAGCTCCCTGATTTGCCTAAATGAAAACTGGGCAGCAAATCTTTCAAACTTGCCAAATCACTTAATTAGCTTTTCTACCTGTGGTGTCGAAGATAAACTTCTCATTCTCAAGGCTTTCTTTATTTTGGGTCTCTTTTCACCTGTGGTTGTCCTTGGCGCTCTGCCAGCAGTGTCCAGGTCAATATTTGTTCTGTTAGTTTGTTCTCCTGCCCTTCACCTTTTGCACAAGCTTACGGATGCTCTCTCAGCTCCGGTGCACTGAGTCCACTCATTCACACTTCTGTAAGGAGTATCTTCTCCAGAGCTTACGACCGTGTGCTCGGATCTGTTGAGAATGTTTTGGAGAGTAACAGGCTGGATATAAAATTTCAGTTTCATGATCTTTCCTACAATGTCTGGTCCTTCCTGCATTTGTTGGTAAGATTGCAGGGTTTCTTAGAGCGAGAAAAAAAGGCTTTCCAGCATGTCTAGCAGTTAAAATAGAAAAGAGAGTGCAAACCAATTTCATTTACTCACTTGTCTCACTTAGGGATTCAAACAGTCTTACCATTTTCAATGGTGAATACTCATATACTTAATTCAGACTCATTGACTTACTGAAATAGGGCATTATATTTTTTGCAGATGGTCAGTATCCCTCTTTTAATGTAATAACTAGAGAATGCAGATCATTTAAATGACTAATTAAAACCTGCATCTTGAGTCAGTATTTAATTTCAGTATTGCGGGTTTCATTTCTTAAACTGTAAGTAGTTAGTCTACTGCTAAAGCAGGGAGAAGAAGTGCAATATGACACAAAAAGGGAAAGAAAAATTGTATTGATGTACATTTACTCAGCCTCTTATCAAATTAGATACTGTGTGTTGTGGACTGTAATTATGCATTTAATAACAGAATGCTTGAGAAGGAACATCAAAACAAGATCCATAGGAGAAACAATATAAATGTATTTATTCTCAAGCTCCCACAATGCAGTCAAAGTATATATACAACAAGTTTTAAGAAAACTTTTTTCCCTGCTGTCAAACAGATTTTAACTTAATGCCCAGCAAATATTTTCCTGATCGTTATGATTTTTTGTTCTCTTTCCAGTTAATTCATCAGAACAGATTAAAAAAAAATGTACTAGGTAAAATGTAAAATGTACTAGGTTTTCTCTCCAAGCATCAAAGACCCAATGTTCATAAATTACATTTCAAGTATGGGCTCTTTATTTAGAAGTTTTTTACTTTAAAATGTATTTTTAACAATGGAGTATCTACAACTGACAAGCCACTTACCTTCTTATCAGTGTTCTTACAGCAGAGTTTTTTGGCAAGAAAATCAAGACACTATTTGTTGAATTTAAACACGCCTCACTAGTTAAAAGCAATGCATTTTTTTTTAACTTTTATTTCAAAAAGCATCTCGTAACGCATATAATATGTTATTTCTGAGGCCCAACACTACATGACTGGGCATTATTACTTCACAAGCAAACATTGTGATGAGACATTTGCAGGTGTCCTTCCATCTGTCATCTTGTCACAGCATTCTGTGGGTTTGTGTAGCCTACCAGGTTTTCACCTGCATTTGGAAGGCAGGAGTCACCAGTCAGTTCTGGAAGTTTAATGGAAATGCTTGACCTCTAAGTGTGATAGTTTGAAAATTGTTTTCTGGTGGAGAGTGGCATAGCCCTGAACCCTCACTTTGCAGAAGTCTTGGCAGAGAAAAATGCATCTCTTTTCTTGATATCTAAGAATATGTTCTTGGCTATGCCTAAAGTGTGGCATCCCAGATACAGACTGATGAAAGCAATTGAACTGATGTTCTTTTCCTTCCCGTGGCAAGTGGAAAATGCCAGTGTAGTGCTCAAGGATCAAGTAAAAGGAGAGAGAATTTTAGCCAGGGAGCTCTGGTGGGAGTCTCTGCTGTTGGTCACTCTGACAGAACAAGGCAAGGGTATTCAGTTTTCCTCTTTTATTTCTACTTTCTAAATCAAATGGAGTATCGGGCAAGCAAAAATGGTGCAACACTATGCTTTGAGTTAGCTGCACATCTCTGGGGGTTCAGTTTTATTGTTTTATATTGTCCTTTTCTTCATTCGCATGAGAATTCTTATTTCTACTCTTCTGGCTCAGAAGTGTTTCCTCCCTGTGTGCTGCTCTGCAGTTGGCTGCTGTTGTCTTCCCCAGAGAAAGCTGCGTTTGTGTGTTGCCATGTGGATATAGTATGTGAAGTGCTGTAATAAATGGCACTATAAAAATGTAATAGAGTTATGCTATTTGTGTATATATAGTGATCTGTGAAATAAATTACTAATGAAGTGCAGTCTCATTTAGGCTTTATTACTGCTCCACATAGAAAAACCCCATGATGAATGATTCTTTGTCATTTCTGTCATAAACACCATTTTTCTGGGTGGTATAACTCCTCCTCCTTAAATCGTACTCAGCCAAAACTTGTCATGCATGTGTCAGTCTGAATAAGCATTTTTAGAAACCATTAGTTAAGGGAGTTGAGGTTTTCAGGTTTTTTGTGTGCAAGTGTTTATTATAAATAAATGACTTCTGTCTCAACCTTGGTTAGTCTAATGTGTTCAAGAAAAGTTCAGGGACAAGTTAGGAGCTTTTTGGGATGTGTTTTCTGATCTTTCTTTTGTTTTCAAGTTTTGTGATTGCTATCAGGGAGCTGTTGGAGCCTGTAGAACAGAAAGCCTTAGGAAAGATGTCCCAGAATGGAAGAAGTTGAGAACAACTCTTCTGATGTTCATGCTGTCATTTTTCCTACTCCAGCTAGATTTTTGACAAAGTGGAAGAATAGGATAATTGGCTTTTTTTTTCACCTTGGGAAAAGATAAACTGTATCATGAGTTATATTCACAATTTAAATTAATTTCAGCTTGTATATTTAAATTTTATGTCAGTAGCAATGAGGCCTTGTGTAATTTTCTGTATTCAAAATGCCTATGAAAGAAATTGGAGCAAGTTGGCAGTTACGGTAGATGCATTTTATCAAGGATTTTATTTGTTTTGATTTGGGTTCAGAGGGAATTAGTATGTAGACATTGTTCAAATCATAGAAACATAGAATGTCCTGAGTTGGATGGGACCCATGAGGATCATCCAGTCAAGCTTCTCACCCTGCACAAGACAGCCCCTCGAACTGTGTCAGGCTTGGTGCTGTGAGCACTGCCCTGGGTGAAGAACCTTTTTCTAATATCCACCCTAAACCTCCCCTGACACAGCTTCAGGCCATTCCCTCGGGTCCTGTCACTGGTCACCACAGAGAAGAGATCAGTGCCTGAGAAGCAGCCATGTCCCAGACTTGTCTGTTTAGCAGACTGCTCCAAAGTCTTGCATCACTGGATACCAAGGAACCTCATGACTGAAATTTGAACATGCAGATTTTCACTCTTTGTTAATCTGTATGGACTCAAAGACTCAAAATCCTTGAAGCTCAGCTGATACAGAAGCCTGTTGAGTGATTCCCTGGGAGACCTATATGACTGAGCTGGAAACAGAGAAAACATACAGGTATAGAAACTATATGGACAGAAAAGTCTCTGCACAAGGGATTTCAGTTATCACAAATCCCAGCAAATTACAGCTCTAATTAGAACATTCTACAGCTAAAGAACAATGGATTTTTTATCAAATACTTCTGACATTGATACATCAAGCTGATAATAACGTGTAATGGAAGCCTTCTTGACCACCTCTCAGCAAATACTCACCTTCAAACCAGGAAGTTTCTCTTGTATCTAGATCGCTGTATGGCATCAGTGAGTCTATAAATATTAATAAACAATGTATATTGCACAAGGATGAGTAACAGATCTGTACAACAGGTTGCTGAAAAGGAATGGCAGTTAGCAATGTTGTGTCTACACCAGCTTTCCTTTTTGGTGCTTCTGGGAAGTCAAATTTCTGCTCTTAACACTGGGATATGGGCAAAAGGAAGGGAAACACACCCACCTACTTAGCTTCCAAGAAGAGAAGTGCAGCCTTACCTGAAGAGTAGCAGAAACCTGAAGTAGTTTTACTAATCCTGAGAGAGCTAAACAAAATTATCTTTCCTGAATGCTCTGGAAAAAAAAAGGGTCTTTCCAGAGTCTGTGGCTGCTTAACACCTTTCTGATCTTTGGGAATTTAACTCTGTCTTGCATTTTCTCTTCTGGTAATATTGGGCTCTTTTTAGTGTCTTGTGATTTGCACCTGCCCTGCCTTTTCACTCAGGATGTGAATTTCTTCTAGAAGAACACTTCAAAGCTCCCCAGACGTGTGTGTTAGGTAGCCGAGCCATTTTATTAGACCAAATCTATTCAGGAAGAGCATATAAAACAGTTGAGGAAATCCCAGTAATAGTTATATCTTGTCTCAGCTTTACTTGTTTAATGAAAGAAATTTAGAAATTATCTTTTATCTGCAGTTTATAGATAGTCAAGTTAGTTACTTAAATTAAAAACTTCAGTATTCTTAAGGAATTACCTAAGTCATGTAGTATTGCACAAGGGCCTGTGAATATTTCAGGTCTGTAGCAGATCAGTCTACTAAAAAGAAAAACATGATGTACAAATCAAAGGATTCTAAAATGGGTCAAAACCCACCTTATTCTCTTTCTTTTAATTTCTAAATCAGTGAATCCCAAAATAATTACTGTCTCTTGGGTCAGTGCTAGTATTGCTATGCAGTAATATCACAGCATCCTTTTATTTTAAGGTTGGTGTAGGTTCTGTGTTTCTGTCTTGGCCTGTTCGATTTAGGTTGGTGCTGGCACTTCCAGTTTGGTTCTGTCACCTTGCAAAGATTCCTTCTCACCTTGCATTGAGAAAAGGCACTGGGTGATGTCAGTTAGTGATTTACTCTGTTCTGTTTAAAATAAGAAGAATTAATTTTGGGGTAGGTTATCTACAGAATTCCAATTCAAACCTCTTAGTTTTCTTGCAGCATGAATCAGCTTAATGTCTGTTCCTACAATGTGAGCAATGATAGCAAAAGGTAACCACTGTTTTTGTCGTTCACAAATTACTCCTACTCCCAAGCACATCAGCTGGAATTCTGTGGTGGAGAGTGGGTAATAAATAGTACAAAATATTCATTTACTTGTAAAAGATGAGAAGTCTGGTATCTGACATTCTGAACACTTAGTATGTATTTTACTGTATGTTAGTGTTATATTATCAGAGAGTAAGCAAAGCTTGATTTTCAGAGTTTATTTCTTGTAGCAATGTAACCGTCTCCCTGCTTGTTTTATTAACTTCATCAGTGCTTGAGGATTATGTTTGCCATTGGTATTTTGCAGAATTTCCTTTATAAAAAGACCAACTGCAGAAAATAGTGCTGTGTGTATTATTTGCTTCCAGGTTTATTTTATGTTTCTCTCCATGGAATTATTGTGTAGGGGTAGTTAAATGGTTACCTTATCTTACTTAGCTGCCTTTTTTGCTGATACTACAACGTTTTAGCTGTGTCCTTTTCCATTCTCTATCATCAGTAGCTTTCAAATATTTATTATTTTGTTCCTATAAATGTTTGAGTTTTACACTGAAATAGTTTTAGGGTTATGACAAAAGCATTTAGTTCAGAGGAGAACATTTGCAATTGAAGGTTAAATGTAACATATGTCATCTGCACCTAAGCAGATTTAAAAAGCGGTTAAATTGGCACCCCTGTGTGTGCAGTAATTGAAGGTCATTTTATGTCACATTTCTCCCTTTAGCTGACATTTTTTCTTCAGTTTTACTGGTTGATGTGGACAGCATGGTGTCGTTGTAATGTGCTTTATTTGTACAGCTTTATTAGGGTAGTTTTAATGCAGGTATCTTACAGACTAGATATATGAAGAAATTCCAAAGATTTAAGCTGCCTTTTCAATAAGATTCTGGGTCTAATGCCAGAGCTGAACTAGCCAAGGGTTTTCAGACAGGTTACTACTCCCAGCTGACCCTCTGTCCTTATGCAGCAAGTTAATACTTATTTTACCTAACACACCTATGTGGATGGTGTATACATGTATTTCAGAGTCACGTCTTAACAACAAACATCAGTTTCACTTTACATGAGTTGAAAGATGAAGCATTCTACTTTAAAATCCCAGTTGTCTTTAGCTACAAGAAAGCTACTCTTTCAGCTTCCCTAGGCAGTCCAGAAAGGCTTGCTGCAATTGCACTGCAATCTGGCTGCTCTGATTGATGTGGTAATGGAATTCTTGTTTGCTTGTTTGCAGTAATCCCTAGAGGTCCTCCTCAGTATCAGTACGTCTACGTATGTGAATAGGAAGCTTTACATTTTTGATTAGGTGTCATGGTTTCGTATTTCTGCCGGCTTGGTCATTGCATTTCAGAAGTGTGAATCGGTGTTCTCCACCTTGCCACATCCATGTTGTGGAAGTTCTTGTTTGATTTCTAAAGCCCTAGTGACAAGCTCTTGTCACACTTAAAACGTGTCTCACCTTTAAGAACAAGTTTTGCAGAGGTGTTAGCAGAATTATTGCATTTGCTTTTGTCTGTAGCGAGGCTAAACTCAATTGGAACATCTAGTAGGGCACAGCAATGGTGCTGTGCCCCCCGAAAGCTAAAAATACAAGAGCCACAGCTGTCTCTGCAGCATCCTTTCCCATAAGTCCTTCTGATGTGTGAGGGGCCCTTCACTCAAGGTTGTTCTTCTGATGCAGACTAGTGAAGCTTTTGTTCCCCTCTTGTTCCCTTCAAGCAAGTTTTATGAAGTACAGTACACAGCTGTTAGTGCTTAAAAAAAAGAGGACTTTGTATGCAACACAAGTCCCATTTACATTTGACAGAATTATTAGTACTTTAACAAGAGAAGAGAACTGATAAAGCGCCTCCCTTCCAGTGGGAAAGTAAGGGCCTCACATCAGTGCCTTTTTAAAACACTGTGCTAGGAGCTGTGTTACGAGAGTATAACTAACGTGTGGACGTAAGTGGTACCGTATATGGGCACAAGAGACCGACGTGTTCCAAGTTGTGGAGCTGTTAAGGATGCACTGCAGTACTGCAGTGTGCAGTGTTCCAGCTGCGCCTCCCTTGCAAAGTGCTAATAATGAAGTGATATGAGTCGGTCTGCAGTGCCTCCAGTGTTGCCACTGTGGGGCTGCACTGGAATAAGATGGAGAACAGGGCATTCCTTACCGGTCTGAATCTGAAGACAGCCGAGGACTGGAAACGGGATGTTGGATGCAGGTGCAGCGAAAAGAAGAGTGAGCAGAAGTGATCCATCCAAGCTTCTGCAGCAAAAGGAAGATCAAGCAGAAGTGATACATCCATGCTTCTGCAGCAGTCTCTCCCCCTCTTCACCCTTACTCTCACCCGCTCTCTGCTTCTCCCATTGCCTTTCCCTCCCCTCCCCTCCCCCTTTTCCAATATATTTGTTTGGCTTAAATACAAAAGGGGAAAAAAGAAGTTGAGACTTTTTTCCTAGTTATTTCAGAACATTACTATTCTTTGAATTATTTAAACTCAAATTTCATTTAGCTTGTTCTCTTCTTGTGTTAAGGACATGTGGCCATTTTTTTGCATAGAAGGGCAGTGTTTTCTAATGCCTAGAGAAAAGGAATTGGATGCAGGATTTTCATTTTTGACACTCATCAAAAATGACTGAATAATTTTAGATGCTTATATCTAACTTCCCCTCACCTTCTGCTTCTTGGGCTCAAAGGTATAAGTCTATAATTTTTATTAAAAGCTAGGTGAATAGACCCTGGCTGTTTATATCCCTTTTCCTGCACTCTCCACAAAATATGAGCATTCTTGGATAATTTAATAATGTGTAACTTTCTCTAGTCATCTTACCTTAAAGAAGTTCCATACATGCTTGCCTTGATCACAATCCATATGTTTTCCTATTTTGCCTATTTTTCCCCCAGGCTTATGTGCCTTTTCTAGTACCTTTATAAATACTTGCTTTTTGCTGTGTGTTCTGACATGCTGGGGTTCACTAATTATGTGAAGTATGTATTAGAAAAAAACTTTTTAATTGTTACTTCTAGAATTTGAATGCAGTTAGAAGGTACTGTTTGCTGCATGTTCTGGTTTTTTTCTATTTTGCTTGGGTTTTGTTTCATTTTAAAACATGCTTTATCTTTTCATTTTGCCAGATTTATTACTTGCCTAAAATTCTTCATCTAATTTCTTGCATCTGAGCTCAAACAGATTGGATTCTATTGTCTTTTTTGACACTACAGTGTATTGGAATGAATATAGCTATCCCACTTGTCTTTTTGATTTAGACAAGGTCTAAATTAACAAGTCACATTTCATTTTGAAAACATATGTTTGCAATTCTTCAGTCTTACTCGGCATATTTCCCACTTTAGTGAAGATGGAAAAGGTCTTTGTTTCTTTCTCTAAAAGATGCTTCTTGCTTTTCTCCTCATGTCTGAAGCAATTATTGCTATAGTAGTAGATATTTTCTTTTTCATCCTTTGATGTTTTACTTCTAAGTTTAATCTGGTTATTTTTTATAGGACTAAAGTAATACTCAGAATCACTTTCACCATCTGTCTTCAAAATCTGTCTTTTCATTTTGTATTTGAAGGCAGACTGTTTATATTATGTCAGTGATCAGGTGGGAATGACAAAGAGCTTTTCTTATAAGGATTGATAACTTCATAATCAGAACTAAAGAAAATTAGCCATATTCTGGGTCATGTCACCCTTTACTGTGAAAAGGTGAGACCCATGGAAGAGAGCTTATACAGAGTGAACATGAACACCCAAGCTGAGGTACATCAGAATTGCTGAGAGAGCCTGGGATGAGTTGGTATCTGTCCATGTCACCTCCCCAGACCTGAAGTTATGACAGCTGACTTTGTTGTTCTGGCAGCAGCTCTTGAGTCAGACCATGTATTGCTGTCTGCTGTGTTTATGTATGTATGTAGTGTTGGATGTATCTTTTACCACTCATGTATTTCTCAGTGTTACTGCAGCTATTTTGTGGTCACAATAGCAAAAAGGTCTGGGTAATTGCGTCTTGTCAGAAGTATTTTTGTTATATTCCTGGTTATAAACTTCCTGTTCAGAAACTCCGCCGCTGTTGGCTTTAAATACGTGGTAACTGGTTTAAGAAAGGATAGATTTTTCATCAGTCATAGCACTGTGTAAATGTGTGCATTTTTCTGTTTGAGATGAGCCTCTGAGTGTTCCTTATCTTCAGGCAAAGAAACAGTTGCTATCCTATTGTGTCTGTGGGTTTTTGCAAGGCCTGTCTATTTTTTTAAAATGTTCTGCGTCTTCAGCTGCATTAGTTCTTCCACATTCCTACCATCTGCCTCCTCAGGACCTGAAATCATCAATGTTTTGTATTAAACTTGGTAATTGCCAACTCCTTAACTATTCATTCCCCTCCTTTTTTTTTGCTTCTCTCCAGTATTACACCATGCCTTTCTCTGGATTTTTCTTCCCTTTTTTTGATGTATATCAGAACCGTTGACAAGCTTTTGCTTCTCTTTGAAACAAAAGACAGGCAGAGAAGAAAATGGGAGTGGTTGCTGCCCTCAAGGGGATCAGCATGTGTATGGAGCCCTTCTGTGGGGTGGATTACAGTCTGGTTCAGATCTTGGGGGTGGAGGTCAGAGAAGAGGCAGTGGCATGAATGCCATTGTGATGTGAGTTTAACAGACCATCCCATCTAACTCAGCACTTGTAATGCCACACCTAGAGTACCTTGTCCACTTCTAGGACTTTGCCTAGATAAGAGAAGGGCCAGGGGCAGTTTTACCAATGTGTATAAAAGGATGTGACACAACCAGAGGCAGTAGGTACAAACCAAAAGGCAGGAGCTTTCATATGGACATAAAGTAAAACTTTTTTTGGTGAGGGCACGGGCTGCCTAGAGAGGTTGTGAGTTCTCCATCCTTGGACATATTAAAAACTAATTGATTTTTATTTCCATCTGAAGTGTGTTATTATAGTTCAATAACACAAACATGTTAGTGCTTTCAATGTGGTTCTTCCAGGTCTGGGAGATGAATGAAAGGCTTGTGCCTTAACTTGATAGGTTATCTATCACATGTACAGGCACTTCCTGTGGATGGGGTTTTGTGCAGCCTGGCCTAGTGGAGGGTGTCTCAGGCCATGGCAGGGGTTGGAACGAGATGATCTTTTAAGGTCGATTCCAGCCCAAACCATTCTTTGATTTAGTGTAGGAAAGTATACACCATTTTGTACTGGAAATTATGTAGGTTATTCCATTTCTAGTTTCTAAATCCAATTTGAAAAGAAAATATGGTCGTAATTATGGACAGCTCAGCAGAAACATCTGTTCAGTCAACCTTTAAGCAACAACAACACCAGGGAGGCTGCACTAAACAAAATACCCTTTCATTAAATAAATACTATTAAGTCATCATCTTCAGTATTAAGCATGGCCAGTTCAGTTCAGAAGCTGTGAAAAGAATCCAGAGAAGGGCACTAAAATATGCACGAGCCATGAAAATGTCTAAACAAAAATTACTGGACTTGAGCTTTTTAATCTAACAGAACAAAATTAAAAGCGAAGAGCATCAAATTTAATACAATCAACTGCTGTATTTCATACAATAGACAACTAACCCATGGAAGTCTTTTGCATACTAAAAGTTAGTATTGATTGCTGCCACAGTTTAACTGATATAAGATGGTGGATGCATATGTATGAGTAGTAGCCACAGTTATATCAAACAGTCTGAAATATTTATGGACATTAAAATTCCCTTTTTCAGTCTTATGCCAGCTAAACTAAATAGAAATAGAAAAGTTTTATTTGACAGCTTTCCTAGTAATTGGCTATTATGTGGTCTTTCACAAGCTTTATCTGCATGATCTGTTCCTTGCAATTATCAAGGGTTAGTTCAACCTCTGCTTTGATCTGCTATTGTTACCATATGGTACCACTCAGATATGACTAAATGCTAAAAAATACAGCATTTTTGCTTAACATTGAGTTATGTAGCAGAAACAATACTATCAGAAATACAGCCATTGATTAACAGAACTTACATATTTTTTGTGACAACTGCAGCTGCTTTTCCTTTTGACCCAAGTGCATTCACACTCATTCTCTATTATAGACTTGCCAACTGTTAGAGCATCCTTTTAGTTTGGTCCCATTTATCAAAATCTCTTTGAATAGTAGTTGTATAAGTGGAAAAAATGACTTTTAGATAGGTAACAGCATACTTGAACAGTCAGCAGTATCCTATAGGAAATGGAGAAACTTACTCAATTATTTTCATACTAGAAATACATGTGAGTTCACTTTAAAGTATTTTGCAGATGGATAAAAGTTAAGTTTTATAATTGCGATCTATTATTTAACAAGGAGAGCTCTAGCTGTGGATCACTCCTTGACATAATCGGTTCCCAGGTCATTAGCCAAAGTAGTGAACAGGATAATGGTTGTTTTGCATTATTGTAGAGAATTTAGGCTTTTATAAGTGCAAGCAGATCTTGTTAGTTTCTGAAGAATGTGTCAGTCAGAACATGAACAGTCCAGAGACCTACAGGGGCACATATAAGTAAAAAGTTCTGTTTCACTTTTTAGTACCTTGTCCATTTTATTACAAAAAACATGGGTATGGAGAAAGTATACGGCCTTATAATACTACCACTCTCTGCAGCCATTCAGTACTTCCCAATGAGAATTTCTGTCTCTTGGCTTTAATGAGAAATCTCTTCCACAGGGTTGCCACACTCAGCCTCAAGGCAGAAAGTATCTACCTTGACTTTTAACATGCCTCAGGCTATCAATTGCTAGTAAAAAAGTTGTTCATTAGTGGGTAGGGATCCTTCCAGCCATCATGAAGCATAACTGGTGGCAGATACAACGGATTTGTGTTTGAGAATGATGGTTCCAGAAACTGAGTGTCGTCTGAGGTTTTAATTGCATGCAGGCAAGCTAAGCCATTATCTTATGAAATCACAGTGTTTCTGAAGGTCGTTCTGTCCAAATGAGGGGCTCTTTCAGATAGGAATCACAAGCCATGGTCAGTTATATTAGACTTCATAGAGTGACTCCACTGGAAGGGCATTAAGAGGTTTGAAGCCTGGCAGCCAGAATGAGAGGACTGATTCTTAACCACCTGTCTTTGAAAATGGAGATTGGCAATTGGTCAAAAGTTAAATATATCCAAGAGCACTTTTAGTTTTCTTTTTAATAATCATGTAATAGATGGCAATTTGATGTACCATCTTGACATAGAAAACATGGCAAAAAAGGAAAATTTATCTTGTCCTCTCTACAGTAAGGCAAAATCAACGATGTCTGCTTTTCTTTATATTGTCTAAAACTTTATTTGGCTGTTCAGTGGTGGAGAATTCACAGCCTCTCCCAAAGAAATCTAGAGCTTCATTGTTTTCACTGATAGAAAGCTTTTTCCTCAGGGTCTGATCTGAATCTCTCTTGCTGCAATTCTGACTGTTACTCTTTGTTCATTTTGGCATCTACGTGTAGAGTGTGGTGATTGCTGTGTCCTAGTTTCTTTTCCTTGAGAAACAGCCTATATTAATGCAGTCTTTGTGGATCTAGGACCTTAAATCTGTTCTCAGCCTCATTTATCTCATTTGCATTTTGTACAGGTTCTGAGTTGCATCAGTCAGAATTGAATGTATTACTCCAGCTCAAGTGATAAGTCACACCAAGGAGAGCAAAACTCATTTCTCTGCTTTTACACAGTACTCCTGTTTGTGTTGCGCTCACCTTTTTTGCAACTACAAGGCTGACTTATATTCAGTTTGTGAACAGTCCACCAATACAAGTACTTTTCTACAGAACCATTGCATAGCCACTTAGTTTCCTCATTTTATGTTTCTCTAGTTATGTATTATACAGGAGTGTCAAACTTCGCATTTGCCACTATTGCTTATCCCTGTTGTTTCCAAAGTAATTCACAAATTCACAAAGCCATCAAGAGAATTCTGATTTTAGGTTGTGCGTTTCAGTGTACTCGCTCTCTGACTGATACTATTTTCAAATTACTTCCACCTTTTTATCATGCCTCTGAATATACAAAGTCCCAGTTGATAATAAATAAACAATAGTTCCCTAAGTAAAGAATTCTGAGTAGTTCTTTGGCCACCTACTTACAAATTTATATATCCCAGCTTTGCTTGAGAAAATGTTAAGCAACACTGCATTGTGATGACCAAGATACACAAGCTATGCTGCTTCTCTTCTATCACAAGGCCTTTTGTGCTGTCAGAGAGAAAATAGACTGATTTGATGTGACCTGTTCTTGACAAATCTGTGTTGGCTGTTGCTCAGCTCCTGGTTAATTTCCAGGCAGTTGTGTATAGTGTGATACCTTACATGGGTTAGCGGTGGGCTTGGCAGTGCTGGGTTAATGGTTGGACTCGATGGTGTTAAAGGTCTTTTCCAACCCAAATGATCCTATGATTCTATCTTGTGCTTTAACCATTGCACATATTTTCCAGAGCATGAAGACAGGTGGAAGAAGCAAGGTATTTCAACACAGGTTTCTTGGGTCAGCTGAGAGGCTAGGACCTAACTTCTTGAAAATGTTGAAGGTTCCATATAGATTGTGGGTTGTGTCTGCCCAGAGTGTGCCCATTTCAGTATCTTAGGACAGCCTAGAGTATCACAAAAAAGAATGGGTTGTCTGTGTGTAGGCCATAGAGTTCTGAAGCTGACTCAGTCTGTAAGTCCTTAGCTGTTCTTATTCCCTTCTTTAGACACAGGTGATACATGTGTGCTATGTATGTGTAACTAGTATGTCTAATTTTTCATTTATACTCTTCATTTCTTCAAAATTCATCTTTTAACAGTTCTGAAATAGATGCGTATCTGGGCATTTAACAGGCTAGACTATCAAGCCCAGATGATTTGAAGGCATTTAAGTAATATTTGTTGAGCTCCTTGCTTGTTCAAGGTCAGTTCTGACTGTTTTGCCTTTTGTTGCTCGTATTATTTGTATTAAGCACCTCAACACAGTAGATTTGTGGTGAAGGTTCATGGAAAAAAAGGAAGTATGAACATTAGCCTTGTCTCTCTATTCCTTTAGTTTTCCTTTCAGTGTTGCACAGTGGACTTTCTTTCATCATCTTCTTGCTTTAATGTACTTACAGAATTATTTCTTCTGGAGTTTGATGTGTCCCTTTCCAACTGTGTCTAATTTTGACCCATTATACCATGTTCTGCTGTGGTATTCCTGCTTAGTAAGTTGACCTCGTTTCCATTCTCTACATGCTGTGAGATCAACAGTGAGATCCTAACTAAGACAATGTGGTCTTATTGTACAATCCCCATTACTCCTTTGCAGGAGGCTTTGCACTCCATGTGGTCAGCATTGTTTATTTAAAGAACTGTGACAGTTTCTTTAACTCCTTTTTCACTAGCACCATGTTCTTCAGGATTCTTCCAAGTAATTCTGCATTTATTAAAGTATGCCTACTTAAAACACATTTTTTAAATTCTATTGTAATTTCTTCTTCTTTTTTCACAAACAAGCTTGATCTTTTGTATTACTATCAGTCATGAATTATCAGATCGTCATTTTGCCAGTTAAGTCAAAAATGTCAATTGTCAACTAAATCTTCCAAGTCCTCCTACATACCATTTGCAGTTCTTGCATTACTGTTCAGCCATCAAAGACTGTAATAAATGTACCACTTCCATCACATTATCCTCTTCTTTAACCCCTCCTTTTATAAATAAACTTTTTTTGGCAGTGGATCACAGAACAGGATTTATTTGAATTTGATTTGCCCATACTGTTGGGCCGTGTATATAAATGCAGCATTCAGATTTCGGAGAAATCAGCAAGTCTGTCTATAGAGCACGTTCCTTTCCTCCACAGTGGCTGTTTTCAATCATTTCTTATCTATTGCCATATCTCCAGACCTTCTTGGGGCATCACCACGTGGTGAAGATGACAAAGCCATTCTGCCTATAATACCTATTAAACCACCAGTTCATAACCAATATGTTTTGTCATTGCTGATAAAAATACCAACAGATCCCTAGGTTCCATGATGATTCCTTCAGCCTCCGTGTCGCTTCTCATCCACTCAGTCTCATGTCTGGCAATATTCTTAGAGTGAAGGTGTTCATCATGAACAGTGAAAATGGGAGGGTTGGCAGGTATCATACCTACCAACACCTTCCTGAGGTTCTTCACATGGTCTCTGTTGTCCTCGTTTCAGATTATGTAGATCAAGTCAATACTTGAACATACAGCTCTCTAAAGTGTTTTCCTTTAGAAAGTCAGTCACTAAAGTTGCTGCATCTTGAGATGCTCCGCTGGCGCTGTACAAGCATCACAGGTCAGTGGGATGCTGGTGCCCAGCACCCGAGAATTGTATTTGTTACAAATTCATATTACAAAACAGTGGTGTCTCTCCACACACATAAATAAAATGTAATGTTTCCTCTGTGTGATATAAATGCTGCTAAATTTTTCATTTGTAATATTTTGGAAGCTTTAATGCAAAGGCACCAAAATGTATTTTCTCATATCTTCCATCATTTGTAGATAATTTCTTTTACATACCTTTGGGAAAGTATGTGAATTATCGAATTGTTCTTCCCCCAAGATAAAATATAGAGTTAGTAGCAATTTTTAGAAAGGGTATTAAAAAAATGAGTGGTACTTGACACTTCATATGGATGATTCTTCATTTCTCTTGCTGTTTTTTTGATTGGTTTTATATTTGTGTTTTTGTTTGTTTGGATTTGGTTTTGTTTGGTATTTTTATTGTATGGCTGAGAGCCTTAAAAATATGGGCCTGTAACAAAGATGGGGAAGAACTTTATTGCAGGGCCTGTTGCTATGGGACTGAGGGGTAATAGTTCTAAACTGAAGGAAGGTTGATTTAGATTAGAAATAAGGAAGAATGTTTTTTATGAAGAGGGTGGTAAAACACTGGAACAGGTTGCCCATAGAGGTGGTAGGTGCCTCATCCTGGATACTTTCAAGGTTAATTTGGATGAGGCTCTAAGACACCTGATGGTGAATGTGTCCCTCTGATAGTTCAGTGTGTCCCTGCTCATTGCAGAGGGGTTGGACTAGGTGACCTTTAAAAGGTCCCTTCCAACTCAAACTCATCTATGATTCTTGTCAAATGGCATGATATTCATACATAAGCTTTCATTTTAAAAATATATTATACTACACAAGAACTGGGTACAGTGGATCATTAGAAATTTTATAAATACGTTAGGAGAATTTTGAATCATTTGAAAGAGATAGAAATAATAGATTGACTAATTCCTTGTCTATCAAGATTCTAGCCAGAATCAGATAACCTACCCTTGCACACCTATGCAGTAGTTGCTGTGTACTCACTAAACCACCAATCTTCAGGTTGAGCAAAAAATATAATGCCTGCCTTAATTTCAGAAGAGAATTTTCAGCAAAACTTGGAGGAAAATAATTGAAGTAGTTGTTCTAGAAAGGTTACTCAGTTCGTTTTGGTAAGAGTGTTTGTCGTTTTGTAATGCAAATAGATGCTGGGTTTTAGCAGATATGTTTTGGGGTTGGGTGGTTTTTTGTTTGCTTTCAATAAAAAGAGGAATTTTCAAAAGCCACTGTGAATTCTGCATGAAAGTATTAATTAGAAAACATAATTCTAGCATTGTGCTTAATCAGAAAAAACAGAAATTTAAAGCCCAACAGAATAAAACATAAACTTTCCAAGAAATGTTTGTTGTTCCAGCTCGTTAACACACTGTCTCTGTTGGACAGCATTTTTTAAATACCATAAAAATTAACAGTGTATTTAAGAACTGCTTTATTGGCATGCTTCTCCAAATTCTAATTTAGAGCTAGTGGTTAATTGTGCTGTCTCTATCATCAGAGCTTAGAGAAGTGAATACACTCCGTGACTTCAAAATTTCCCCTTTAACTTGTTGGCTCAGGTGAAAATGCATTCTCCAGGTGAAGTAAAAAAATAGTTCGGTAGAGGTTGTTAGCTAACATTATAGAAGGATGACCTCTTAGTTTAACAGAGCATAAAAGATGTCAGCCTGATTTCACATGACTAGGGTATTGAGAAAAAGCATAAAATATCTTTGTTTTTTGTTGTTTCTGACGGACTCTTTCGAAACAACTAGATATAAAATTACTTGGGTTTTGTCTGTTCCAACTTGTTCAAACTGCTTTTCACCATGTAGAAATCTTTAAATGAACTGAAAATGGCTTAACTATTAACTTTTTGTTAGTTTAGTTTGGGTAGTGGTATCCACTTTCTGCTTAGTCCTTTATTGTTTCTATAACACTATCAAAATTTATGTTTCATTCGCTTCATCTCTTTGGCCATTATGAGTTTCTTTAGCATTTTTGTCCTCATCCTTTTCTCTTTGAGCTTTTTCTGGTTGAATAAATTCTTCATGTTCCATTCCCAGCAAACGTTTTCTTTGATCTCAAATTCCTAAGCAAGTTTCGCAAAGTCACTGGGGCTGCACAACGCTTTATTTCTTCCATTTTGAGTATTGGTATCCATATGTGTACCAAGTCTAGATAATGTTGTCTACTTTCATACATTCCTCTATAATGTTTAAGCATGAAATTATTCTTTCACATCATGTTAAAATAGATAATTGTAAGCTTCTCCTCTAATTAATTAGTGTTTTTCCACCTTCTGTATCATTAGATGCTCTTGTGTTTAGATTTTGTTTGTTCCAGCTACGTAAATCTTCCATGAATTATGTGGTCCCATGAACACAGGTCTCTGGAAAGACCCTCCTCTGCCAGTTCATCAGAGGCAATGACTATCATGAAGTAATTTGGTGACTTCCTGTTAAGTTTGTTGTTCTTACATTTCTTAACCTGAGCATCTCTAACATCATCTGTTCAATCTTGCATAGTTCCCCAGTATTTGAAAGCTGCCGCAGTTCATACCTGAAGTGGTCAGTGAAGTGTGCAGCCATTTTTTGATACAGTTCCCAAATTGACTGTTATTCCATTGTTAGTTAACCTAAAACATTTTTTCTTCTTAGGTAACCAATATAATTCTCCCTTTCTGCTATTCTTTCGAGAGTTTGTTTCCCTTTCCTTTTGTTCTTTTACAGATATTTACTACTTGGCATTTTTTTCTGGTCCACAAGAACTAATGACCTTTACCCATGACCTTGCTAACATTTGCTTTCTGTTCTGAAGTTGCAGCCTGTGCTTTTTTCTCAGGTGAACTAGCTCACATATGAATTTGTTTAGACCTTTTTCTAGCATTTAGCTTGGGGTTTACAGTTTCTTTTTGAAACTTTGTAAGAAATTTGCACCCAGAAACTTGGCACTTTTTTCCAAAGTATATTAGCCAACAAAAATAAAAGGTGGGGTAACTCTTCCTGCAAAACTTGCTTTTCTCCTGTCCTTACAGCAGCAGGGTTACGATGAAACTAATGCTGTTCTTCTTGTATTCACATGGTAATATAACGTGGCAGTCTTTATAATGCTCTTCATTTATGCAGTCTGGTGGAATAGCTCAATCACACTTGGCTGCAGTTTCATATTATGTTTAATGCAATCTGATACGGGATTGCTGCTGACAAGGGGCAATCTCTTTCTACCTATTGTGGTACATTCCAGCTTTGCATGAAAGCTAATAGTCGTGTGACCTTAGAATAAGTTGGATAATTTTGCTCATTTAACAGAAAATTATTGTCCACAAATCATTACTTTCCTGTGAGTTCTTTTGACCTGGCTGGTGATGCAGTTGCACTGTTTGCCATCAGCTGAGCCGTGGAGTGTCAGGAGGTCTGTACCTTTCAGACACAGCCTGCAGTTAAATGTGGTTAAATACTATAGTATAAGAATTTCATGTCTGTATGACTCTTTTCTGCAAAATACTGCCAGGCTTAGGGACAAAATCTTGAATTTAATGAAGATTGGAGTAGAACCTACGTTGACATGTGGGTGTTTCCATTTCATCTCCTTTTATATTGAAACTTAAAGTAGCTTCAACACCTTCCTTAGGGGAGCAAAGAGTTGTTTATTTAGTAGTTTGTGACTTTGCATCTGACCTTTCTAGAAAATTGTGTAAGTGCTGGTTTTGACCATATTCTGGTTTTTTTTGTTCAGGTGCAAGAGGGACTGGTATTTAAAAATCCCACTTTAATGTATTAATTGTGGAATTTAAGTATTTCTGGCAAAGTTCATTTGTGCAGGAAGAAGATGATGTGTTGTAGTAGTTTGATTTACACAATAAGTACATGTTCTTTATGACCTTTCTCACCTCACTGGTTTTATTTTCTTGCTGCTTCTGCTGCATGTTTCACTGTTTCTTTCCAGTTTTTCTTTAGTTTCAGCATTAGTCATAGCCTACGTGTAATTAATATGCATACATTCCATAACCCACATCATGAGATGTATAGAAACGTTACATATCCAGCCCACTTAAATGCAAATTCCATGACATGTTGGCAAAACAATGCCATAATGTAGCAGGAAAGCACAGGCAGAAGTGCTGTAGGTTCATATCCTCCTGAGGAACTCTGTACCACACACATACTATTTTCTTGCTGTAATCGAATGCCTTTAGCATTGCCTACTTTTCAGAGTCCATGCTTATTGCTATTTCTCTCTTTACTACTTCACATCTTTCTGGTTTATTCCTCTGAGATAATTGTAGGACAGGATGTCAACTAGGCAATGAATAAATTAACAAAGACTTCTCAAAATAGGGCCTGTATTATCAGTGAAATATGGAGCTCCGCGAGGGAACTACATCGAAATACCATTCAATGTTTCTGGCATGCCTGTGTCTTTCTGGCTCCTGTTTGAAACAAGCACTGAGAAGTTGGGGATATTACTTAGCTATAACATCTGTTAATATGCTGGAAAATGTGCTGGATTTTACTGCTAGATTACAAATAGTGTTATCAAACAGTTATCTCTTACTTACCTTGGAGGATGTAAAATAGTGAGTGTTTGTTCTAGCAACATTACCTCTTCTGCTGTTTCCTCTCTTTTTAATTTCCTAATTTGTTTTTACTGTCTATTTATTGTGCTAGAGGTGATACCCACTGCTAATTTGTTTCATATAATTACTTTTTTCAATTATTAGAATTCCTTTGGTTACCAGACACATCCTCACAAACTTGAAAATATACATTAAGTTTTATGGTAAAAGGCATCTCAATAGTTGGATTGCTTTTAAAAATTATTGTAGAAAATACTGTGATTAAGACTTTTAATGTTGTCTTATCATTGAATATTTGAGAGATGTAGAAAAAAAAAATTCTAATGTTCTTTCACCGTTCTTACTTTTGATGCCTATAAAATTATGAGTAGAGCTGTTTTCAGTTTCAGTGCCGAGTTTACATCAGTTCTTTTAAGTATGCCTGTCATCCACTCTTTGGCCAATACAGCTTATTAGCTGACATGAGTATTAGGTTTATTTAGAAGCAGCAAAGTTACTGTCTTCATTGTATTTAATTAATTTGTTTTGTACCGTATTATAGGCAGATGCACAAGTACAATAATGATCTTGATTTTTGATTGCGCACAATGCCTCTAGACAGTCTCAAGACAGGGCTGTGATTAAAGCACATCAATCAGTTATAAACTGAGTTATCATCAGTAACACTTATGACTGAAGAGAGGACATTGATGCTGGATTAGTTCACTTCCATTTGCACTAACGACTATCATGAAAATGGTGGTTTAGTAGTAGTCATTTTCTGTTCTGCCCACTGCCTGCACTTCCCCCATTTCCCCTAATTGCAACTCTGTTTTGATGTGATCTTAGCTGACGCTGTTTCTGACACTATCTTCTGCTACCACTGGCTTATTTTCTAGATGGGAAGCGATGGAGTTTTGCGCCTCAGTAGCTCCGCTCTAAATAACGAGTTCTTCGCATATGCAGCACAGGGGTGGAAACAGCGACTGGCAGAAGGTAACTCTCTGCTTGCTCTCAGGTTTGCCCAAGGTTAATTGTTTTTATGAAGAATGCCTCTTTTTCTACATTTGAGAAATACTGTTAGAATAGAAACTGTAATAGAGCAGTAATTCAGCAAAAGAGAAATTGCTGATTCCATTTTGAATTTAGAGTACATTTTTGCAGCTTGCTGTGGCAGCTTAATTTGACAGTTAAAAAAAAAACCCAAGTATTTTCATCACTGTCAGCCTTGGAAACATGAATGCATGCAACTAAATCCCACCAATATACCTTTGAAATACTGATGTTATATAGTAAATGAAATCTTTCTATGTCACTCTCTCTTTTAGTTGTCATTATTTTCATTTGGCATTGTTGGATGACTGTGTCAGAAATCACTGTATGTCATCACTGTATGCAATTTATAATTACTCATATTTAGCTAGTCCTTGACAACTTTTATTCAATATGTTAGTATTTGTTTTTTAGGAGAATTTACACCAGAAATGCAGTTGCGCATCAGACAAGAGATTGAAAAGGAAAAGAAAACAGAACCTTGGAAAGAAAAATTCTTTGAAAGGTTTTATGGTGAAAAGTAAGTACTGAAGCAAATAAAAGGATTTTTTTATGTTTTCTTTTAGGAGGAAATGAAAATATAATTCTATGCTTCACATAGCTCGGTCATATGCTGTAAAACTTAATAAAGCAGTTATCAAGAGCAGTCATACCCCAATATAAGAAGCTGAGGGTAGAATTATAGTCATGTGTTTGCACTTGCATTACAATTGCATTTTTAAAGAGTCATAACTCATCCATAAAAATTCATTCCAAAGAGAGCTTAAGACATAAGCACGTGAATATTTTTTAATTATCTTCTAAAAGATAGCATTAGGGCAATTCCTCCATCCTGCAAAATATAAATACAGCTTCTACAGATGAGAAGACCAGTAGCAATATTTCTGTAGTAAGTTTTAATTTGTTTTATCTTTTCTAAGCTAGTTGCAAAGTTACTAAAATCAAATAGAGTTTTTTATTTTTTGACTGAGATGGCCCGTTGGCCTGAGAAGAGTATATGACATAGAAGAAATATTAGCTAGAGACAAACGAAAGTGACAATGACTAATCTAATTCTAGAAGTGAGATGGAAAGAATAAATAAATACCTTTAACTGACTAAACTTAAATATAGTATCGCTCCAGATGCACAACTGGGGTGAGTCAGCACAATTTCATTGATGATGATACAGAGATGGCATTCTTCAGCAGCTGAAGATTCAGTTCTTACCTCCATTTTTTTAAAAAAACAAAATTTAAGGAGATTCACATCTTAAAATCCAAGAATTTTCCCTTTAGAAATTACTTTTGAAAGTTAATTCATCAATATTTAGAATTATATATCTGCTTTTAAAAATACTAAGAATTTATTATGAAGTATAAAGTAGCTATTTAAAAGTTACTGATTTTTTCTTTTTATTTTCAAGTATTTTTTAATTATATTGCAGAACCGCAAAATGGGTAAGGTTGGAAGGGACCAGAGTCGTTCATCCGATCCGAGCTCCCTACTCAAAACAGGGTCATCCTAGAGCACATGGCACAGGATTGCCTTCAGGCAGTTTTCCAGTGAGGGAGACTCCACACCCTCTCTGGGCAATCTGTTCCAGTCCATGGTCACCTGCACAGTAAAGAAGTTCTTCCTCACATTCAGGAGGAACTTTCTGTGCCTCAGTTTCTGCCCATTGCCTCTTGTCCTATTGCTTGGCACCACTGAGAAGAGCCTGGTTCCATCCTCTTGACACCCTCCCTCCCTTTAGGTACTTGAAACATTGATAAAGTCCCCGCAGTCATCTCTTCTCTTCTCAAGGCTGAACAGGCCCAGCTCCCTCAGCCTGACCTCATAAGAGAGATGCTCCAGTCCCTTAATTATCTTTGTGGAGCTCTGCTGGATGCTCCAGGAGCTTTTCTGAGCTCTCTTGTACCAAGGAGCCAGAACTGGACACAGCACAGAACTGGACACAGCACTCCAGATGTGCCTCACCAGGGCTGAGGAGAGGGGCAGGATCCCCTCCCTTGACCTGCTGGCAATGCCCTTCCTAATGCACCCCAGGACACCACTGGCCTTCCTGGCCACCAGGGCACTGCTGGCTCATGGACAGCTTGTTGTCCACCAGGATCCCCAGGTCCTTCTCCGCAGAGCTGCTTCCCAGCAGGTCGGCCCCCAGCCTGTGCTGGTGCCTGGGGTTATTCCTCCCCAGGTGCAGGACCCTGCACTTGCCTTTGCTGGATCTCAGACAGTTCTCTGCCCATCTCTCCCACCTGTTGAGGTCCCTCTGAAGGGCTGCACAGGCTCTGGGGTATCAGCCACTCCTCCCAGCTTTGTGTCCTCAGTGAACTTGCTGGGGAGGCGTCTGTCCCTTCATCTAAGTCCTTGATGAGTAAGTTAAACAATACTGGGCAACAACAATATTGAACCTTTGGGGACACCACCAGTGACGGGGCTCCAAATACACCCTGTGCCACTGATTACAACCCTGTGGGTTCTGCCATTCAGTCAGTTCTCAATCTGCCTCACTGTCTGCTCAATCAAATTTATGCATAATACTTAGCAGAAAAATTGTGCAATGGGAACCATCATCACATAAGTTGTCTTAGTTTTGCTCTTAGATGTTTTTCACTTAAGAAATCCAGGGCACAGGGAACTCTTCATATAAGTGATTATCTTAAAGATTAACTAAAATGTTTCTGCAGTAACAGTACTATGTCTCACAATCCACTGCTTTGGACAGCCAGGAAATGTAGTGAAAACGAGGCAAGAAATGGACAGATCCATTTTAGTATTTTATTTTTTGCACCTTTGCTAGATGCTTTCCCCCAGTGTATTTTTTCTACAGCACTTTATCTTTACATATAATGGAAATTCTAGGCTCTTAATGTGTCAGACTTTCTTATTGTAAAGTACTTAATTTCTTAGTAAACAGCTTTGAGACTACAGTTTAGTCCAGGTGTCGATCCTTTTAGTAGCAAAAAAATGCTAGTTAGGTTTTCAGATAAAGAACATAATGGCTTCTCATAATGCGTGTCAAGAGAAGGATCGGTGACTAACCTTTCGTGGAGGAAAGGGCTGTGTAAATACTGGTATAGGGCCTTCCACAAGAAGCAGAATATTACCAGCAATGCAGGAGTTCCTCAGTCAAAATTGACTGTCACATGCACAGAGAATGATGCTCATAATTCTGCAGAGCCAGCCATCCTGCTGTGCTGGCTGAATGCTGGATACCATAGTGGTTGGCAGGTAATTGCTCAGTCTGTGATGATACGTGTCATTTGGTTTCATAGGTTTCTGACATCAACATTGTTATGCAAAATGTCATATTGCACATAATTTCCATTTTGACTGGAGTATTGAATATGGTGCCCCCTGCCCTTTCCCCTGCTTGCATTGTTTCGCTTGCATTCTTCTGCTTGGCTGTTATGTAGGCAGATCTGCTTTGCTGACTTCAGCCCTTTTCTTCATCGTTTACTGACAGAATGGTAGCTTTTGCTGTAGCTTCCACCTTGTGTTGGTTCATGGGGCAGTCTCCTGTGCAGGCCCGGGAGCTGGACTCAGTGATCCTTGTGGATCCTTTTCAACTCAGGCTATCCTGTGATTCTGTGTTCTGTCACCTTTTTTCACTTTGGTTTTTAAACTAGCATTCAGTATGATTGGGCTTTGTCTCTTCTCAGCCATGTTGATTTGACTGAACCAGCAGAATTTTTAAGCTTCCCTGAGCTGTTTCTCACATGCACTGTGTGCAAAATGAATCTGTCTTGCAGGCTAACTTGCTCACTTTACAATCAGAGTAGTATTTTTGCTCTGACTTAAGTGAATTTGATCTTCTAATATTCCATAAGTAAATTCAAGTTTCACGTTCTGCTTCGAGAAGAACCATTAATAGATGCAGAATCTTTGTAAACATTTTTATACACTCCACAGTTGATGGCAATCAAAGACTTTGGAGTGCTTTTTCCCGGTTACCTCTAAGCATTGCATCTTGTGTTTGCTCTTATCTGTACCCAGGCTGTTTATCATGGGACTGTCAGTTGTAGTTTACTTCCATTGACGTTCTTTTTCCACTTCCTCATGTTTGTTCATTTTTCCTCTGACTTTCTTCAAAATACAAAAACTTACTCTGCAGTCATTTATCTAGGATCAGCTGATAGATGTTGCTAGAAATCCACATTCTTCTGGCTTGTTGCCCCAGAATTGCAAGGGTTATACTCTATTATGTCAATATATTATTTCTTTTCCCACTTTTGAGAGTTACATATCAGGATAGTACTATCAGCTAAATCAAAGCTTTAATTTTGGGTAGACCTCCTCCAATTTATATTGCTGATTTAATCCTTTTCTTACTTTGTTGGTTTTTTTTTCCCCAGTACTACTTATCACAGCACTAGAATATCAGCATTCATATATCCTTAAATAGCTGTTTGGTGTTTTTTATTGGATGACTGAGTGCCCTTACTTTACCAGTTGAATCCTGTCCTTGGCACTTTCATTGAAGTCTGTTTGCTGCTGCACTCATATTTTTGTGCTGTTTTGCAAACTTTGGGTGTCTTTTTCTCTAAGGGAGAAGACAGATCAGCTGTTTATTTTGCAATCTGAGATTGCCTTAAACATGCTGATCTTGAGCCTTCTTTAGAAAGCCTTTTTCTTCACTGCAGTTTCTTCTTCAACATAGTAGCATTTCCAATACTGAAAAAAACGGTTAATATTCAGTACGTGTTCTGCTGGCCTTAATCTGCTTTATCTTATTTTCCTTACAGTTCTTTATCTTCAGTATGTTGGTAGAATGTGTGTATTTGTGTAATGTCTGTGTGACAGTTTCATTCACCTTTATCCTGTCCTTCATTCCTTTGCTGATTTTCAATCCATAAAGATAACCATCAGGCAATATCTTTTCATGATGTAAGCCAGCTAGAGAAAATAGACCATTGATTCAGTTTTCAGTAATGGAGTGGATTTGTTTTCCCTTCTCATTTTCCTGACATAACTTTGGCTCCTTAACACAAGGAATTTTAGTGGAAGTTACTCACCTAAATCTAGCTAAACTAAACTTTACACACCTAAACTTATAACCTAAACTTAGACTATATGGGGAACTTATAGTCTATACAGAAGAAAGACACATCTTCTGAAACGCATTCAGTGTCGGAAATGTGAATTTGCTGCTCTGAATTGTTCTCTAGAGGATCCTTCCTCAGCGTATTGATGACATAGGGAGATTTTGTTCATGTTAAGTGTCTAGCAGTAGGCAATACTAATAACTAAGTGTGCTTTTTGGGATGCCAGTTCCACGCTGGGTTGGTTTGGGGGGGTTTTTTGTGTTTACAGCTCTCATTGTAATACATCTGTTCAGTATATTTAAAATGCGTGACCACAGATTTTGGTTTTTTATGTGTTCTTTACTTTCATATGAACAGGCCTTCATGATCTCTGTATCCTTTGGCTATGCACTGACAAGCAATTCTGCTTCCACAGCTTCTGAATATCTTTTATGCTTGCTTGTTTCCATTTTATTCTTTATTTTCTGATTAAAATGATAACAGAGATCTGTTTAGTAGATTAGAAGGTCCTTAAGACCATGAAATTTCTTTTAAGGCCTCCCACCAAGCTTTTGTGTATTTTCTACTGTTATGGAATTGCTGAGGCATAAAGTCTGCTTGGAAAATCCTACTAAACATGCTGAACGCCTGTACTCCCACTGGTCTTAGAAGGAAATGAGGATGTCAGAGCACATACATTTTTTAAAATAACCTTTTTTTTATTTCATCTCTTGGCTTTGGTTTTGTTTTGGGGTTTTTTGTGGATTTGTTAATTCTGCTGAAGTAATAAAACTTTATTTAAACTAGTATTTCCAGGATCAAAGGTAACAAAATTTTCAGAAGAATACATAGTTCACATGGTTCCTTTGCACTTCATCCCTGAAAATTAATGCATACATTATAAATACTTATCTTCTTCCTCCTTAAGAATGTTAAACTTCTGTCATATTGCTGGCTGTGTTGACTCTAAAAGCAGGTAAAGGAGGGAAAAAGGGATTTCCTTTACAACTATTACTACTAGAATAAGATACAGTTGTGCATTTCTTCTGCAATGGATGCTGTACTAGTGTTGCAGTATTGTGCTGGTATTTAAAGAAAAATAAAACAAGTAAAAAACAGAACAAAACAAAACAAAAAAACCCAAACAGGAATGTAAACCGAGTATGAATAGTGGTGAATCTTTGTAGCTTGCATTTTTTGTTTCGTTCAGGTGTCAAATAGTTAAATGATGAATAACAGATTACTTATTTTAAAAATATTCATGGTTTTTAACACTTGTAAGAAAATCTCAGTAGTTAGGTTTCCAAAATACGTAAAACTATGTATAAATTAGTTAGCCACCACTTAAGCAAGCCACTATTTTAAACTAGAAAATATGTATTTTTTGCAAATAAAAGATGTGGGTGAGAAAGGTTAGCCTATTCCCTTATCCTTAATGTGATGGAAATGCCTATTTTAATTTCTGTTTTTCCTTAGGTTGGGAATGTCAAGAGGAGAATCAATGAAGCTCACTGCAGTGCAGAACAATGATGAAGATGAAAGCAATTCTTTGTGCAGATCTTCTGGCACACCTGGTCCTTCTAAGCAAGCAGCCTTTAAGGATCAAGAGGAGAAAGGTGGTAAAGTTCCAGCTGTACCAGAGAGAGATTATAGTCCGTCTCATTGTAGTATGGAACAGGTTCCTGTCAAGGATCTAACGGCAGATTCTGAGGATATAGTCATATCTGAGGAATCAGTCATTCAGGAGGAAATTGCTGAAGAGGTCGAGACAAGTATTTGTGAATGCCAAGAGGACAACCATAAGCCAGAACGGGAGTTTTCTGAGGAGTCTGTAAGTCCAGCTGGCACAAATGAGGAAACAGAGGCAGTACAGCTTGCAGACAGCACCGAGTCCTGTGTCATGATGAATGATGTAACTGATACTGTATCTCACATCGAAATTAAAGTAGAGTTGAAGTCAGAATGCCCTCAGGAGGAGATGTCAGTTGTGATAGATCAGCTGGAGGATTGCATATCACCAGCACGATCAGCTTCATCCACAGACTCTGTCAGCGGTACAGCTGAGAAGGATTCTGAGTCTGCAAAAGAGCTAATTGTGCCAGAAATGCAAAGTGCTGCTCTGGAAGGCTCCTTGTTCACTGGTGGAGGCATTGCAGTGGATATGGAGCTTCATAGCGACCCTGAGGAACAGTTGTCTGAGAATGCTTGTATTTCTGAAACTTCCTTTTCCTCTGGGAGTCCAGAAGTTTGTATTGCTTCTCCTGGAGGAGACACTCAGTCAACTTCAGAGGAACCCTGTACTCCAGCATCTCTTGAAACAGCTTGCTCATCTGAAGTGTCCAGTTCTGAAAACATTGAAGGTGATATTCAGCAAAAGGCCAGTGATGAAAACTTGCACACACCCTTAATGTCGGAAATCTCTCCGATGTCCACCTCACCTATAACCTCAGAAGCATCTCTGATGTCAAATTTACCTTTAACATCAGAGGCATCACCAGCTTCTAATTTACCTTTAACATCAGAAACATCTCCAATGTCTGATTTGCCTTTAACATCAGAAACATCTTCAGTATCTTCTGTACTACTAACTTCTGAAACATTTGTGACAAACAGTTTGCCTCTTCCATCAGAGATATCTCCAGTTTCTAATTCCCCAAGCAATGAAAGACTTACTCTGCAACAAAGGAAATCGCCATGTTTGTTGGAAGACTCCCTTCCCACTCTGAAAGAAGAAAGCTCTGTCATTCCTAAGGTGGTTCAAGAAGAGAATCTTGTTCAGCCAAAACAACTTCAGAGTGCCCCTGAAAATGTGAAAGTTGGTCCTCTAACAGTTATACCTGATACTTCAGTGTTGGAAGAGTCCCAAAGCAAAAACCTCAGTCATCAGCCATGTAAGTCACATTCTGAAACTGAGAAATCCTACATTGCATCCATCCCAGAACACAGTCCTCCAGAGGTGATCAAAAATAAAAATCACAATGTTCAGCAAAGGGGTGACAAGAAAGGTACACTCTTGCCCTCAGAGGTATCTGTCTTATCAGAAGGATCACTTGGCAAAAATATCGAGTTGCTTCCATCAAAGGCACAAACAGAACAATATACCTCATCTCTAGAGAAAGCCACGTTCTCTGAAGTGTGCAGAAGTAAATCTCACAAGCTAACAGGCAGCACCCAAAGTCGTCTAGAGAGTTCACATTCTTCCAAGTCTTTAGAACCCACAAAATCACCGGAAGCAAGAAATGAAAGTAGAGACCCAGAGATCCCAAAGAGGAAAACAGCAGAACAGCACGGTTTTGGAATCTGTAAAGAGAAGAGAGCTAGAATAGATGATGATCAGCCTAACCGTAATGCTTCATCAACGAGTCCATCTGATAAGGAACAGCCACCCAGAGAGGAACCCCGAGTTCCACCTCTTAAGGTAAAGTAGTGAATAAACAGGATGGCTTGGAAACAGAAGTTTTATTATCTCCCTCTATGAACTGCATACAGGCACAGCGCATGCTGTATTTTTTGTGGATGTATAAGGGCTGTTAGTACTGATGGTTTTGCTTTACTATTATATTTACACCATGCCAAATTACTTCTGATACAGATATATCTACTGTTGTTCAGTAGGTGCCTTTGCTAAAAAATTGATTTTGTGTGTGGGAAAGCTTTCCAGGATCCATGGCCTAATCTAATTCAAGATCTTCCCCATCAGTCACACACAGTACTCATTTTTCTAATTGCCCATCTGTATTTTGTGCTTGTTCTCCTGTGGATGTCTTCTCCAGCAAGCATGAATAATAAATGTTATCATAACCAATACTTAGAAAAACAACTAGCACCTTAATCCAGCAAGAGAACCAAGAGTCAGAATAGTTGAAGATCCCTTTGCAAGCCCAGGGCTGAGGGTGGGCTGAAATATAAGATTTCCCTGTAGAATTAACTGGAAACAGAGACCTATCAGGGGAAGTATCTGATTGATATATGTATAGATATCTTCGTTAATGTCAAAGCAAAAGGTAAAAAAAATACACCACCTAAGCAAACACTTTTATGTGTATTATTCTGCTATGTAAGAAAGTATATTTCTGTTGAAAAAGGTTTTCTTCATAAGAGAGAGTTCTACAGATTTAGTTACATATAGGCTCAGTGTTTTGACCCTTTTAATTTTGTACTTGATGACATCAGCGAAGTTTAAGATCCAATTTACTGCATTTAAGCCATTGACTTTGCAATACTAGTTCCTGATTATTCAGAAATGCCCTTCTCTGCATTTATTTTTAACTGCTGCAGTCACTGAACATTGTTAATATGGCCAGGAGGGCAAATAGACTAACTGCTTTAATCACTAGTGCAGAAGCATATTTCAGCTAATTTATTTTTAAGAGCAGTGATGCAATTGGAAGTTAACCCTGCTCTGAGTTTAGTGATGTTCTTTCATATTTGGAAGGTATCTATCTAGCCTAATAAATTCTAATAACTCTCTAAGCATAAAGGAAAATAGATCACTAGGGAATAAAAAAGGTCATTACTATAATAATAATAAAAATAACCAAGCACTTAGAGCTCTAGGATTTCTGCAAATTTACTCTAGGAGTAGTGCAAAGTGAAAACTGAAAAGAATTGCTGCTGAAACAGAAAGCAGAATGTTTTGAAGAATTGTGGGCAGTCAATTCTAGTATGCAATTCTAGTGTAACAAATATTTGGCTCTTGTATCATCTCACGAGCAAACCCCTATCCTTTGTAATTAAAAAGAGGAGAAAGAACCCCAGTTCTTCTAAGTCATTCTGCTATATGGCTGTCACTTCCCATCATGTCTTATGACTACATTTTCTACAAATACTACCTAGTTTTCTTCTCAGCTCCTTTCAGAAGATAAGTCCTAGCATTAACCACAAAGTCCTATTACTATGGACAGCCAATAGACATATGTCCATTTTAAGAAATTGAAACTTTTTTTGCCAGCCTTGGGATATTCTGAGAGAGTGTGTGAGTTATGAAGTGGTTCCAAGACTCTTAATCCTGAAAAACGATATGCCTAATTGGAAACATCCTAATAATTCCTGTGATTTTACAGCTTATTATTTTGCTGAAAGTGCTAGGTATTTAAATTTTTATTATTTGTGGGTTTATTATTTATAGGCTTGAGGAATTAATTTTTGAAGTGCAGTAATGTAGAAGTTATCCAGGGATGTACTAAAGTGAGTCTCTTAAAAATGCAAGTGAGCAAAGGAAAGGCGTATCCTTTAGTGACTCACTTCTTTTACACCTCTTAAATCCTCTGTGGTGGAACTTGGAAAACAGGCTCAGTGGGGATACCACTACATCCTATCTAAAGGCAAGATTTGTTATCTGGTACATAAGCAAAACACAGGCTGTTGCTGATGTCTTAATCACTGGAGACCAGGGAGAAAGGCACTACATGATCGTTACCTTTTTACATGTTTGCAGGAAGGGGTTGCTTGCAGGTTCTTGCCCAGTATCACTGCACAAGGCTCTCTGATCACCTCAGGCAGATGCCCTGAATACAAAACAGGTCTGACAAATTGTATCTGATGAGCATCATGTTGTCATCCAGTTCAATCTTTCTTCCTGTCAGAAGGATCAGTGTGAGTAGGCTAACACAGGTGTCAGTTATTCACGCTGGAGGATGATAAAATATTGAAGCGTAAATATCATTAAGTTTTAGCAGTTTTCTGTCCACCTGCACTGAACAGTAATTTCCTTCATTACCTTTCTCTGACCCTTAAAGAGACAGCTGGTTATTTTAGTGAGTTGATGATCTCGTTAAAATTTACTGGGGTTTTTTCCTTATCTTCCTTTAGATTCAGCTTTCAAAAATTGGACCACCTTTTATCATCAAGAGTCAACCTGTTTCTAAACCAGAACCTCGAGTTTCCCCAAGTACATCAGTCAGCAGTGGGAGAAACACTGGGGCTAGAACTCTGGCAGATATCAAAGCAAGAGCTCAGCAAGCAAGAGCCCAAAGAGAAGCTGCAGCTGCAGCAGCCGTGGCAGCAGCTGCGAGCATAGTCTCTGGAGCAATGGGGACCCCATGCGAAGGTGGAAAGACAAGAACGCTGGCACACATCAAGGAGCAAACAAAGGCCAAGCTATTTGCAAAGCATCAAGCCAGAGCTCATTTACTCCAGACTAATAAAGAATCAAAGTCACAGTTCAGCTCAAAGGAAGGTAGTACCTCATCTCTGGAGATACCAACGACTACTGACACAAAGATTGAAGGTTCTACTGGTGTCATTATAGTTAATCCTAACTGCAGGTCCCCTAGCAACAAGTCTTCTCATCACCGTGAGACCACCACTTTATTGCAGCCGTCCCTTAACACAGCTACGTTACCAGAAACTGCTACTGAGATATCTGTGCACAGTTCTGATGAAAATATACCTGTGCCACAATTGTGTGAGAAAATTATTTCATCTACCTCTACTGAAAGTAACAGTGTGCCAGTGCTTTATAATAAAAGTTCAGTCTCTGTGTGTGTTTGCAGCACTGCTATGTCTGGAGCAATTAAAGAACTTTCTTTTGCAAGTTCTGTTGATAAATCCTCTGTGTTAATGTCTGTTGACAGCGCAAACACAGCAATTTCAGCCTGTAATGTAAATATGCTGAAAACCATCCAAGGGGCTGATACTCCATGCATAACTGTTGGACCAAAATGCATTGATAACAGTAATGTCTCCCTAGACAGCACAGTCTTATCAAACGCCATTGATGACAAAAGGTTGCCACTACCTAGCAGCAATGTGAATAATGCGGTCTCCAGTCATTATGCCACTGTGCCAGCTTCATCTATTGCAAGTAACTTGCCAAATCATCTCTCTGGTAGCTCTGTACTGATTCCCCCAGTGGGGACTACCAACAGATTTCCTTCTGATAAGATAGCCATAACCGGGTGTAGTGAGCAGAGCGCTATCTCCATCCACACTACCGTCAGGTCAGCTTTAGGTTGCAGTGAGGCCCTTGCAGCAGCAGATTCTGTTGCAAGGCCGCCCATTTCGATGTTTACTGGTAACATGGTGACAATAAGCTCTTACGATAACTCTACTAAATTGAATGCTGATCTCTTAGAGAAAAGTTCTGGAGCACGAAACCGGATGGATTTCTCTGGTAAATCTCAGCCACTGAGCTTTACGCAAACTGCCATGAATAGGTCTATACCTTGCAAAGTCATTGTTGACCACACTACGAACCAGAATTCCAGTCTGTCCCTTTCTTCCTCTATTGAAAGCGCAGAGAGCAGCATTGACCTGCAGAGCAGACCTATAAGGACAGAAGCTGCCTTACAAAGTATAGCCTGTCCTCAGGTGTCTGTCATAAGCAGGCCTGAAGTGGTCGCTAATGAAAACCTTGAGCACAGTTCCAGCTTTATCGCCATTACAGCAAAGCAAGACAGCAAAAACTTGCAGGCGGGTTGTTCGAGTCTTCGAGAAGTGCCTCTCGCTCCTCAAGGTAAATTAATTGAGGTGGTTACTACCAGCCAAGGCTTCGCTGAGCAACTAAGAGGTCCTTCAGCACTGAAAAATGAATCCAATGCTGCCTGTGCCAATCAGTACAACACTAACAATAGAATTTGTTGGCGTGATGAGGAGGCAATGAATACAGACCAGCCAGCGGTCAGCCATCTTACCTCTGGTAAGCATAAGGAATACGCAGAGCAAAACTGCTTGAAAAACGTCAAAAGCGAACCTTCCGGTTACACACAAATGTCAGAACGGCAATCCAGGAGTCTTTTGACAAGCATTGCTGTTCCTGTTAAGTCGGAAACTAATGAGTCTGACAGGGGCTTCAGGATGGACACCGAGGATTTTACAGGACCTGAAGTGCCTGTCCAGACTGCAGAAATAGCCACGAGTGTGCAGCCACCACAAACCTCCAAGACATCCATCGCGGACTCCATGGAAGACTCCCTGTCCCTGACAACGGAAACCCTAAAGAGAGTTACGAGTGCTGGGGGCTCTAGCTGTCGCTTGTCGTCAGTGGAGGCCAACAATCCTTTAGTGACACAGTTACTGCAAGGCAATCTGCCTTTAGAAAAAGTGCTGCCGCAGCCCAGATCAGGAGCCAAACTAGAAATTAACAGGCTTCCCTTGCCTTTGCAAACTACCTCAGTATGTAAAACAGCAGTGGCCGAGAGAAATATTGTTGAACATGCTTCCAACTCTCCTAATCCAGATGGTAAAGGATTTACAGCAGGCAGCATGGCCCCGCTACAAATCAGAAAGCGTGAAAACCATCCGAAAAAGAGGATGGCCAGGACTATAGGGGAACATGCTCAAATTAAATGTGAGCCTGGGAAGGTGTCAATGGACACAGATGTTAAAGTGGCTCCTTGTGTAATTAGTTCCAGCATGAATCAGCTAGGGCACGGACAGCCATTTAAGCAGGAGTGGCTTAACAAACATGCCATTCAGAGCCGGATCGCTCACAGCCCGGAGATCAAGCAGCAGAAGAGACCATTGCCTTCGTGCAGTTTCCAGCAGAGCTTATTTCACATTGATAAAAATGGCAGCTTTCACGCAGAAGCCAGTACCTCACATAGACAGCATTTTTACCAAATGTCCATGGCTGCAAGAGGCCCCATTCCTACGGCAGCTTTGTTGCAAACTACTTCAAAAGGCCCACCTGGCTGCAACGCATTTGCTTTCAGCAGACACCTGGAACAGAAGGGTTTGGGAGACGTGAATATTTCTACAGCAGCTCACCAGCTGAGGCTAGGAAGTGTGTTTTCCCCTAATATTCAAATTAAGGATGGTGATGACATTGCCAGTGCCTCTCAAACTCTGCAGAGTAAAACATTAGTGCATCCCCCTGTTCCCCCTCCACCCCTGCCACCTCCTCCCCCTCCTCACCCAAATGCAGAAGTCCCCTCTGATCAAAAACAACCGACAGTTACTATGGAAACCACTAAAAGACTTAGTTGGCCTCAGCCAGCAAGCATCTGTAGCAATATAAAATCTGAACCTGTTTCTTTTGAGGAAGGTTTAAGCAGCAGCTGTGAACTGGGCATGAAACAAGCTTCCTATGATCAGAACGAAGTGAAAGAACAGTTAAAAGCGTTTGCATTAAAAAATGCAGATTTCTCTTCCTATTTACTTTCTGAGCCACAGAAGCCTTTTACCCAACTTGCTGCTCAGAAAATACAGACGCAGCACCCACAGCAGCAGCAGCAGCAGCAGCAGCTCTGTGGAAATTATCCAACAATACATTTTGGTAGCACAAGTTTCAAAAGGGCAGCATCTGCAATTGAGAAATCGATTGGGATTTTAGGAAGTGGTTCAAACACTGCCACGGGCCTGTCTAACCAGAACGCACAGATCCCGGTTCAGAAATTTGCTGACAGCAGCAATGCCGATGAACTGGAACTGAAATGCTCTTGCAGGCTGAAAGCCATGATCGTGTGCAAAGGCTGCGGGGCCTTCTGTCATGATGACTGCATAGGGCCTTCCAAACTGTGTGTAGCTTGTCTGGTGGTGCGGTAGGAGCTGAATCAAAGATGCAGTATCCCTTATCAACGTGGGAGAGCAGGACAAAGGAACAGAAAAATTGGAACAGTTTAGGCCACTAATGGTTTGCAATTAGTGGATTGATTTTTTTTTTTTTTTAACTGTTTGGTTTTTTTTTTCTTCTACATGGTGCTTTCAGAACTTAGTTATTCCTGCCTGAGTGCCATTTTCTGGGAAGAAGAGGAAACCTGTAGAAGTAGTTTAAAAAAAATATAGCCTTGTTACTGAAGCATCTTATGAGCTCTCTTGCTGTGCTAAAAAAAAAAAATGCATTAATGCATGTCATTCGTAGCTTCTATTTATTTGCACAAAGTGCAGCACATTTTTTCTCCACTTTTTGGTAGCTGATACAAGCTGCAGGTTAAAGATCAGTGGAAGAATAGCACTATAAGAAGTGGAGTAACTATGCAGAATGAATAACACACTGAATAGCAGCTGGTGTGAGTGGGGTAGCGGCAAGGTGCGGGGTGCCGACCATCGTAGCTTCAAAGTCAGTTTGCAGTTTTTCCGCTGACAAGATTGTTCTCTTCAATTGACTCACTATCTAGGGCTAAAATATAGTCACTTCACCTAACAAAAGAAATTTAAAAGAGGAATTTAGATTGTTAGAGAGGTTTCCTTATGTGCCTGCCAGGGACTGTGGAATTCAAATCTTACTCATCATCTCTTCTTTGTTGATTCCTTGAGAATGATTTGTGTATGTGATGAATTAGCGGGACCAACACTGGAAACACATCGGCTTCAGTAGAGTCTGGAGAAAGTAACTTCTCTGCTGGAGATTATAAATCTCTTTTCTCTTTCTGTTTCTCACTCAAATGGTCTTTATTTGTATTTGTCTCTCTAATCTGTCCACTAGGTTTGTCAGTCCCAAATATATAAAAATAAGGTCAGACTTAGGTCATTGGTTCTTGAAGTTGTAGCCTTTCTGTGACCTAAAAATGATGTGTTCTTCTGATGAACGAAAAAGGAAAGATTTTAATTGTATATTGGTTGAATGTTGGATTATGATTTCTTTTTCCTCTTACGTGAGTTACTCTACTTAAATAACATCTGAAAGTTTTGCCATTTAAAGTAATTTTTAGAAGTACTTACAACAGTGACTCTTTTTTTTCTCAAAGGAAGTCAGACCCCTTTTAGAAATTTGGAAGCAAAATGTATTTTTAAAAGGGATACTGCATCTTTAAAGTAACCTTCAGTATTTATCTAGTACTGTATTTACATTCAGGACTATAGCTGCATTCCAGATGTGCTAGCCACCATAACAGCAGAAAAGAAAAACAGTGATTTTGGAGTCCTATTCACCTAAAAGGAAAATAATATAAAGGGATAAAGCACATGCAGTTGCTGGGGAGATGAAAACACCTTGGGGTTTTTTTTACTCCCACTTCAAGAACACAAAATGTGGAGTTCAAGTCATCCATCTGCCAATATGAGGTTGGATCTGCCCAAATATCAGCATCAAGAGAAAAGTTTTTTTTTTACCATCACAGTAGAACCTCACTAATCCAAAGACCTTACAGGCTGCCCAAGAAAACTGATTTTCCTTGCACAGTTTTAAGAGAGCAGTGTAGTAAGAATGTGTGAGATGTAAGAGAGCTTGGTTTCATCGCGCAGTGAACTGTTGCATTCCGAAGTACTAATCTGAATGATAGAGCTACATTTAGGAAATGCAAAGTATGCTGTATTTCAGAGTATACTTTATCTGATTTTTGTTTGTGTACTTCTCGTCAGCTGTAACCGGTCTCCCTGACGCGGGGGCATATTAGTGAGGTTCTGCTGAATGAAGAAATCACATTTATTTTCTTGTGGGACCATTTTCACGAACATGATAAATGCCGTTTATTGTCTTAAAAGTGAGCTGGAATATCTACAACATACATTCCTGTCATAGGAAGCTCTATGGTGCACCTTGATGTTCTCTTTTATTGTAATTAGCAACATATCAATATTATTTTTGACACTGTGTGGTACAAAGGCCATTTGTAATAACTAGCAATTTGTTGCTGATACAATAATACATTTCTTTTCTATACAAAAGTGCTCCTTAATATGACATGTCTAAGGAATGGCTTCTCAGCACTTTCAGGTCTTCTGGTAGGAAAATAAGCCAGCCAAGCAAAAACTTAAAAGTAACCAAGTGAAAATTAGCATCCACTGCTATGCCAGCTGCTGACGAAACAGCGACTGGGCAATACTCATGAGTAAGCATGAGTGTAGTCAGTTAATGCATATCAGATTCATATTTGAGGAGCCTTTGTATTGGAATTGTATTGCATTGTATTTATACTTGGTAGAGCTAGGATACTTCTATTTAAAAAAAAAAAAAAGAGAGAGCAACCAGTCTTAGACTTCTATTTACCTGTGTTTATATAAGCCTGCTGGGAATCCTTATTTCTAGCTCAGGTTTTCCTGTCCACAGCACATAAGTCAATATTTGTTTGTACTTGCATCTTGAAATAGTTCTTGTATTGACTGACATAATACAGAAATAAATTCTGGCCACAACATAGTTTTACTTTGTTCAAAGGGTAAGAGTGTGACTAATGTGGTAGGTCACTCATTCATGTCATACTGTCATTTTTGTATCAGGATTGCAACTTGCATGTTTGAGGTCATGATAAAATGTATTTAAAATGGCATTAGACTGGATGGTGCTATGTTACATAACACAACTGACCAAACTCTTCCATAGTGCAGTTCAGCTCCTTTCATTTTTGAGTCATTGGAGTTGCACCAGGAATAAATTTGAGCAATTAGTTAGCAACAGTGGTGAAGTGTTACGGATTAGGTTTAGGGTATGAAAATACTCAAAAGCAACCACAGTGATGTGAGAGCCTGATTGAATCCTAGTGTGACTGAAAACCTTACCTGGATTTTGGTATCACACAAATGCTTAGGGGAGAGCGACCCTAGGCCTTTGATAAGAACCCAGTCACATTTAGAGGTTAATTTTGAATGACTCCTTTTTTTGTTGTTGTTTGATTGTTCAGGTTTCAGGCTCAATGTCATCGTGTTTTCTAATGACCCTGCAGTTTGCACCATGGGGTGTTAATAGTTTATGCACTGAAAAGTGGTGAAAGAATTTCTTAAGAACACACTGCTCTGTGTTTGTGTGTACGTACGTATGTGTCCCAGTGTCCAGCATGTATAATTTACCTTTTTTTTTTTTTAAATCTCCAAAATTGTCCCCCTACTCCTACCCCTGGAGCAGCACTTTTGGGTGAGAGGGAGAAACACTTTTTCTTTCCTCCTTCTTTATTGTTTTAATTGCATACCTGTGAGATATGCAGATAACGTTAGGGCATTTGCAGTGAGTGTGTTTGTGTGTTTCTGTTCTGAAATAATTTTCCAAGCAGAAACTCCCTTTGAAATAATGTTAAAAAAAAAATTAAGAAATGGTGAACTGGATGCTCCCTGTTTGCATTTTATTTATCTGCTGAGATCTAGTACATGAAATAGCATTTAAAAGACAAAAATAAAGGTTGAGCCATAAAACAAAAGGTATATTCTCTGTACTATAGACTTTCTTCTTGAGGGTGGTGCATGTTGTCAGGGTAAGCTACAGAACGTGCAGATGGTTTTTCAGGGCCCTGCAATTCCTTGCACAGTTTTTAAGCTGGTGCATATGGTGCTTTATAATGCAATTTCTGAAGTAAAATTACCTTATGCTGCACCCCCTTCCCCTTATGAACACACGCACAATTTCAGAATCGTTATTGTAGCCTCTGGTTTAGCAGTTTCTCCAAGGTGTGGTGAAGTACCAGGATAAACACTCGAGCTGATAAGTGTCACCAAAAGGGATCATTTTAGCTGACACACGTGAAGGGCCCTGCTCTGAACACTGAATGACTTCTGCAGTCTCCTGGCAGTGGCGCAGTGGCTCATCTCCCATGGCTCTGCGGAGCCCTGGCAGGGAAGCAACGAAATATTCAGTGGCTTAATCATGGACCTGTGTAGCTAAATGTTTCTGAATCTGTGAAATCCTGTTGTCTTCGGTCATCATGCTTTGTCACTGTAAAACCAACGAAAAGAAAAAAAAGCATTTTTTAGTCTAATTTAAGGAGCTGCTTCTTTTATAGCACATAATATTTCGCTTTGTACTATATTTGATAGTTAAAGAATAATTTAGTCCGTAGAATAACTTTGTTGTATTTGTACTGTTCATGAATGTTACAAGAAAAGTGCTTTACTTTGTTGCCATAATTCTCTTGTACTGCTGTAAAATATTTTTTCTGCTTTATGGAAACTTAACTCAATTCACATTTTCAGTACAGGGTTTTTTGTGTGTATGTATTTTTTTTTGTCAGTATTCTGAATGTTTACATCTGTTCAACATTAGCCATTCTATGCCTTTATAGGGCAGTATTACTCCTGCAGTATAACAGCAATGTGAAATCCACTCGTACCTAACACGCATGAGAAATACAGATTTATTGGGGAGATCCCTAACGTGCATAGATATTTTTTCTATCCGCATTCAGTGAAGTAAATACCCTCCTTCAGTCCTCTACCAAAGAAAATGTTATTCCCACAGGACAAGCTCGGAAAGTGGTTCTCTGAATCTTCAGAAGGGGGTGTAGTTGGTTTCAGCAAGATTGCTACAGTTTAATGCTGTTATGCTTTGCTTTGTTACCCCACCAGATGTGACTGGGTGAAACAAGCATTTTAGCAATTTTTTGTGTTTCAAGACAGTGTTTTGTTTAGAATTCAGGGATCATGCTTTCTTTAATGGTGCTGTTTGTTTTATTATTTTTTTTTAAGAAAACAACCTTTTGTTGCCTACAGAAATGACCATTCACAAAACCATAAATTAAATAAAATAATTTGTCTTCATAATTTTTCTCCCTTTCCTTTCCCTCTTCCCTGTCCCTTGAAAATAACAACTGGGGCTTCAATATTAAAATATTCTGGAAAAAAAAATAAAGAGATAAAATAATATTTGTCATTTGTTTATTTATTTTGTGTTCAGTGCCTTAGGCAGGAGGTCCTGTTTGTGCACGTCCATTGTATGTACAGGTTAATGAACTGGAAATGTGAGAGAAAAATCAGTCCTTTGTAAAGGATTTTTCTCTTATGATGTAAGGCACAGTTTGAATGACTTCTGATGTAATGCGAGTATTAAGCATCTTATACTAGTAAAATAAAACTAGGTATTGTACATTAAGTTGTTTAAGTAGAACAGTTTGTGGATGAAAATGGTTATATTACTTTGGGTAGTTTATGCTGGCTGTATTTTAATGCTTTGCCTCTGCCTGCAACCCTTTCCAGAGCATCCTTAACAACAGCAACCATCCCAGGATGCACTTTCCTGATTTCCCATTCCCACAACAGAAGAGATTAAATGCCCATGGTGCATGAAAGGCAACCACTCCAAGTTATATTCCTCAAAGCAGTTATTTCTTCAGGCCTGGAAGGTCTTCCTGAAGTGGAAATTCTGCAGCCATTGTATTAAAATGTAAAAAAACCCCACCATTTTCATCATGTTAATCTGCAAAGAGAGCTTTGAGTACTGATGGTGAGGGTGCAAATGTTACAGGGTGGGCAACAAACAGCTTTTTCACAAGCTTGCTCAGAAATATCAGAACTAAACACCATCTTTTGTCCAGCCTCCTGTCATTATTATTATTTCAGATGTGATACCATCTGAGGGTCTTGTCAGCAGCAGATGACAGTCCTGTCTGCCAAATTCTGTCCAAATGCAGAAAGAAGGCAATATCAACCTCTGTAGTTAATAATCCAGTGACCTTTTTTTCATATCCAATACCCACCTGGCAAACCCCCTCAACCTCTAATGTCATACAGATTATTTAACTCAGTTTGTTTTGCTTAGAAGCTTTTTTTTGCATGGGCCTGTGCCAAAGCAGGGACCAGATCTGCTTCTGACAGTAACGGCTTTTTTAAAATTATTTTATTTTTCATCTAAACAATGTAATGAAAATCATTTTGTTAAATCTGTACTAGCTAAATATTCACTTTTGTCCTTTCCCTTAATTTTAAACCTGTAAAATATTTCTGTGCTTTTTTTTTTTTCCATCTTAAAAAATAAGTATTCACTTTTTCTGAGGGGTTTGCTAAGGACCTTGTAAGTGTTGCTAAGGGACGCCTTGTGATGGCTTTTGTGTCGGTGTGCTGTCTGGGGCTGGGTGAGCCCCGGCTCACCCTGGCAGTTCATCCAGCAGATGGCATCAGGAGAAACCAGGCTGCTGTGGTCTCCGAGCATTCCGCTCCCCGGCCGGAGCGCACGGCATGGACAGAGCCTGCCGCCAATTCACAGGGTTTCTGCGTTCCGCTGCCTTTCGTGCAGAGCTTTGGTTGGAGTGACAACAAGCCTGCCTTCCCCCTCCCCAGTCCTGGAACTTGGCTTTCAGTAGAAGTGATGCCCCGAAGCTCACATCATCCTTTCCTGCGCTTGGCACTGTCTGAGTCGTGCAGTCTGGAATTGAAGTACTGATACGCTGGAAAAAATTCTTCCCCAGGCCAGAGCCAGAGCCGGTTTTTTTCCTTCCTGCAGTTTCCTTTGTCACTCGTGGATGAAGAGCAGCAGCAGCAAAGCTCTTTGTATCGAGGTGCTCCACAGAATATAATATGAACGTATTGCCACAGCTTGGTGTGCAGAGGGTGTTCTGCCATCGAGCCTGGCCTTTGCTGGGTGACAGGACTTGCAGTGGAAGGACCATCAAAGGCAATCATGGAATGGTTTAGGTTGGAAGGAATCTTAAAGACCATCTAGTTCCAACTCCCCTGCCATAGGCAGGAAGACCTTCCACTAGACCAAGTGGCTCAAAGCCCCATCCATCCAGGCCTTGAACACTTTCAGGGACAGAGCATCCACAGCTTCTCCAGGCAATCTGTTCTAGTATCCCACCACCCTCACAGTAGAGAATTTCTTGTTAAAATCTAATCTAAACCTACCTAAATCTAATCTAAACCTATTCAGTTCAAACACATTGGAGCACCACCACCTTGGAGACAATTTTCCATGCTAAAGAAGGTGAACAGTCACATGTTACTAGCTGGTAACTGCTTGTGGAGGCAGAGTACATTATTTGTACAGCTGGGGATTTACAGAAACTGAGCTAGACATAGAAATAAAGCCACATTCATTGAGATAATTCAGGCATTTGGACATTGGCACTCTGCAAATACATAGGAGGCACAGATAAGAGAAGCTTATCAATTGTAACTGAATTAAATGTCAAGCACTTGCTTTTAAGTATTGAAGGTTCATTCTCAGAGCTTGGGAGATGCCTCTTGATTCACCATCAGTGATGATATCAACAGTTGTTTCATGTAGTCATGGGGAAAAAATACCTGGATTGCACTTTTTGGAAGCTGATGACACTGGATAAATGTGAGTTTCCATGCCAAGCCCACCTTTCTGTTCTGTGTCTTTTGTCCTGATCTTGTAGACCTTAGTTCATCCATCAGTTTTGTCTCCATGTTTTCCAACAAAATCTGAGAGCTTTCTTCCAGTGTCTCTGGCATCCTCATGCATCTGCCAGCAGGGCAGAGAATAGTTTCATATCCCATACAGAAAAAACAGATTTGGAAATACACTGATTATACTGGATAGTTGGCTTCTATTAATAAGAAATCATTACTATATTGAGAAAATAAATTACTATTTACGTCAATATAAAGGGGGAGATGTGAGGGGTTTTTTAAATATTGGTCCTTGCTCTAGTCTTATTTGCGCCTGATTCCCAACTGCTCAGATCAATTGAGCAAATCACTTTTTCGTTCTCCTTGATTGAGAATCCTCAGCCCAACATCTGCCATGCAGAGTCTTTGCTGCTGCTCTGTGGATTTCTGGCATTTAAAGGAGCAAATCTGGACAATGTGGAGAGACTTGTATGCAGTGCCTCAGTCTTCACTCATTTACTCCTGCACTGTGCAGAATAAGATGGAGTCTTTGGGGAAAATAATAGAATTATCTGTGAAAATGCAGTAACACACATTCCTTGACTTCCTTTAGGTTATTGAGTGGAAAAGTCCATGCCTCAGTTTTTTTTTTTTAATGAGAGTGAGCAGGAGCTGACCTTCAGGAGTCAGAAAAGACCATAGTCCCAAGTTCCATCCAGAAGTGAGTATTTCCATTTCAGCAAGTCCAAAGCACCCTCAGAATATCAGGAAAACAGAACCAATGAAGATAAAATCATAGAATTTTTAAAGCTGGAAAAGATCTCTAAGATCATCCAGTCCAGCTCAGTGTCAGCCAAGATGTCAAAAGAAAGAAGTGTGGATAAGGAGATAGCATGGGACTAGAGAAAAAGCAGCTTAGTTTGCATTTTTGGAACAAGTGATCCTGCCAATTGTTTTAATTCTGTATCTGTAGAATTGCAAACGTTAAGAACATCCTTTGTAGCTCTAAATTCAGAGAGAAATTGAAGTATTTAAGGAAAAACAGGTCCACAGCTGGTTGATAGGATAAAATTACCAAAATTCATGGCTAGTTTTTTAAAAACTATGTTTGAAGGTATTTTGCTGGTTATAAAATTTAAGTTACTCTATGATCAACATTTTTCAATTAATGATCTTTGTTTTGATTTCCTAAAATAGGAATTTCAGAACATTTGTTTCCTGGTTATAAAATTACTTGCTTGCACTGCCACACAAGTCTAATTCATTGTGTAGGACAGCTCAAAAAGTAATCTAGAAATACATTCAGTGTCACCTATTTCAGATAAGTACGTCGTGTGGCCTAGAATGAATTAATCTAAGTTGGAGGGGAAATGTGCATTTGTCTTTTCAGTTCCTTCAAAATCAAGTGAAAGGGCAGTGAAAATAACCATGGGATTCAAGGGAATTTGAAGAGTATTACTGGATTTGGGGAAGGTACCTTCTCCATTCCGCATCTTCTAAATTTTTGGAGAAATAATGTCAAGACCTTTATGAAGTGTGTGGGTGACAGCAAAGAGGAATTATATGTACAGTGGTGCCAGTGGTACTCGAATACTTAATAAAAAAGGATTTAGAGAAACTTGGGCAGAAAATGAAATAACTCTTGGGAGGAATAGAAAGAAATACATGTGAGGTGTCAGTCACAAGGGGTTCTCCCTGGCATCTGATGATTGTGACAGAGTTACAAAAATAAAAAGATTGAGGGCTAGTGGAGCAGAGCAAAGTATTAGGAAAGTGGGCTATGAAGTACATTTAAATCAGGATTACATATTACAGAATTTCCTCTGCTGCAAGAAGAAGGCTGATTTTATTCACGTAATTTAGAACCCAAAAAATAGGATTGCCAGAAATCTGAAGGCTGACTTGTCTCTGGTGCTCCTCAGTAGTCTCACGCTGCTGAGGGTGGTGCTGGTGGTGGTGGTGAAGGTCTGCTTCACCCACCCTGCAGGGGCTTCACTCATGGAGACTGTTTGTTTCAGTGCCTCACTGTGCTTATCCTCATGTCTAACCCAAATCTCCCTTGCTGCTGTTTAAGCCCATTCAGTCTTATCTGCTCTTCACAGGCACGGAAAATAACTTCTTGCTATACTCTTCCCAGCAGTCTGTTAGATAGCTAGGCTGCTAATTTTTGTCTCTTGCTTTTCCATTGTTCAATCTAAATAATCCTGATAATCAGCCTGTCTTCATAGGTCATGTTTTCCAAATTCCTATCATTTTCATTGATCTTCTGTGGACTCCCTCCACTTAGTCCAAATTCCTTCTGCTTTCAGATCCCAAGAGTGAACGCGTTATCTCAAGCTGAGGCTGAGCAGAAGGGTGGGACTGGTCTGCATGCCCTAGAGGCTAAAATTGTACCCTGTGTCCCAGATCAATGTTTAGTTTGTCCATGACCTGTTTGACTTGGGTTCAGTTTGGGCCCAGTAACCCCGTGCATCCTTTTTGGTAAAGCTGCTTTCAGCTGCTTCTTCCCCATAATGTATTTGAAGAATTATTTCTAAGTATAGAATATTCTGGTTATCAGTACTTAGTGATATCATAAGCTTTTAAACCATAACTTGAACTTGTCCAAAAAATTTTAAAATCTGTTCCTATGTCTCAAGAAGCTGGCAGTATTTCCCAAGTAGGTATCATCTGCAAATTCAGAAAAAGGGGACCATGCTATCACAGGATAATTCCTGTTGAAGGGCCTACAGTAAGTCATCAAGCCCAGTCTTCTGCTCAGAACTTGATGTCCCATCACTCATCTCATTGACTAAAATGCTGGAAGGAACTGGAGCAGAGCCAGAACTGACTCTGCTGCCGTTGCTGCTATGACTGTGTGAGAATGGTTTTCCACCCATTTTTTGACTAACTTGTTAACAGTCTTGCCTAGACCTTATTTTTCTGGTTTACTTATGAAAAGGTTGTGGAAATAATGCTAAAAGCTTTACTGAAATTGAAATGTAGGATCTACTGCTCTTTAGTCCATGGAGCTTGTTACTCTGTCAGGGAGGGAGGTTAGACTGGGTTGGCTCAGCTTCTTATTGACAAATTCATATTGACCATAGCTGGTTTACTTTTTATCTCTGAGGGTGCTTATAAACCATTGAGTTGGACTAACAGTTTTCTAGAGAATGAAATGAAGATGATGATACTAATTCCCTGTCACTCCTTCTGTTTTTTTGAAATCTGGGTGGTTATTATGTTCATCCTTCCCCAGTTTTCCCTGCATCACCTGATTTCACGAGATAATTCCTGATGGCCTGTGGCTCAATCAGCCACCACTTCAAGTGCTACCCGGTGACAATCCTGATGCTCATATCAGTATGAAACATACAATTCATAGATGTTCTCTCTAACTTATTTAAGACTGAGATGTACCCTTTTCTCTCTGGTGCCAACTGTGTTAATTATCTGATAATAATCAGTATTTTAGGGATGGTTTTCCCTCCCCTTTAAGTAGCTGACCAGCTGCCACTTTGCTGTTCCTCTTAACTGCTGGTGTCCATCCAGAGTGCCTTATTTTGTTGCTGTTTTTAATGTTCTTTCCTGGTCAAACTTCATTTTTTGGGTGGTGTTTCTGATTTCACCATTACAGGCTTGTACTATAGGTTATCACTTTTTGTGTGCTACCTTTCCTCAAAGAAAGAAGTTCTCCAGAAGAGCAAACATTGTTAGAAGTTGTCCTCTGGCAATACTTATCACTTCTCTGCAGTAAAAATTGACTCGCTTCTTCAAAACCTTGTTTGAACTGAAAAAGAAACACAAAAAAACCTGTGTGACAATCCAAGCCCATCAAGTAATTTTCAGCTATATATTAAAATACCTCCCAACCATTATTGAAAATTTTTAAAATTTAAAAGGTAAAATGGATTTCAAGGTCTTCAAGATCAATAATATACAATACACAAGAGAGGAACTATGACGTTCAAATCGTAGAGACAAACTCTGAAGAAAACAGTACTTTGACACAGCATATGTTTTTGCCAAGCTAAAGCTAGTCCTGAAAGAAAAAGAGGGGTCCATACTGAATGTCAGAACATGAACTGTAATAGTAAATACAGAAGAATGATAAAGAAATAGTGAGCATAATGTCTGTTTAGTCTAAAACATGAAGAGCCTAATGGATTAAATCCCTTTTGTACACCAAACAAAAACAATTTCAAAGGACTAATTCACCTGTCATAAACACTAAATTAAAATTAGCTGCACTTTCTCACTTTCCTACACATTTCGCAGAATTTAGTATTTTTTGACTGGTTTTCTGTGGCTGTACAGCTGGTATTTATTTGCACCAGTGTTAGGAAATGTAAATGGGTACCAGTTCACTATTACAGGATTTTAAATCAACTTAATGTTCATTTTACCTGTGAATAGATCTCTGTCACTTGTGAAGAAGAAAGAATCTATTTCCTCTAATGTTAATCTATGGTTTGAGGCATCCTCATGTAGAAGCATTACATGGACATGAAGTAGAAACTCTGGTTCAAAGCAAGCACACAGAAAATAAAGAAAACCACTGGAATTATTTATGTTTTGATTCTTTTTTTTCTTTAGAATAGACTGAGATTTGTTTGGAACTGGAATGCGTAAGAAGGACCCAAAAGTTTAACATCCAACCAACCAAAGTGCTGCAAAACCCCTGCTGCAGCTGCCACTATCAGTCCTCTTCAGTGATGCCCCACTTGTCACTTTGCCAAGAAGGAGCTGTTGCAGAAAATAAATAAATTCCCTATCATTCGACCAAGCAGGAGAGGTCTCAGCTTTGGCAGATGCAGGAGTGTGAAAGAAATAAATGCTAATCAGACATTTAGAAAGGCAAACATTCCTTGTTCATGCCTCAAAAATAATCTGTCTGCTGTTCGATGCAAAGTGTTATTAAAGACAAGGGGGTTCATACACACAGAATTTTTTCTATCGAAGATCGATGGCATAGAGAAGTAGGTTTATTATTGCTTAAATGATAGGGTTTTATTTAAAAAGTACTTGGTACTACACAATAACCTTTCCTTATATTTCAAAATTGTTACTCTTTAGTTGTCTTTCTACTTGCACTCTAAAACTTATTGATGTACTTTATATTCATCCTCCTACAAAGAGCTGCATGAATTCACCATATTCATTCTGAAGGAACTGGGAATGCAGCTGAGTTGTGTAGCACAAGCACCTAAAGGGTCCCAAAGTACGTGGGTGAGGTAATCGTGATTGCTTCTTAATAGCACATGCATTTGTGTGCGTTATGCATGTAAGTTACATTATAGTTACAGAGGATATCTGCCATAGACTTTTTCTGCTGAAAATGATTGCCTTTGTAAGCAGGAGGACCTTGCCCTGCAGTCCATGTGGACAGCAGGCAATATGGAGCAGGCCACTAACACCTGAGAATGTTTCTGCCTGTGTCTGGAAATGTTTGCGAGCTCCAAGGCCAAAGGGCAGAGCCAGCACTGGGAGTTTCCTGGAATGGTGCTTCTTGGCGCAGGCAGGAACCTCAGCAGAAGCTGTTCCTACAGTGTATTAGTAGGCATGACTGTGTTTAATTGCTGACAAAAGTCCTGGTCACTCCTTAATTTACAGTCACAGAAGAAGCCAAGATGTCTGTCAAGATGTACAGGGTTTATTTTCTGTACGTGAGTTGCTTGGGTCACGTGTGAAGGCACAGACATAGAAGGAGTCTGAGATGTTCCACTTTTACAGGCACACCTCAGCCATCAGGGAATGTGGGCATATCAGAATTGCTGCATGTGTGCTATAGACACACTTTTAGCCTGAAAATTGCAGGCAGTAATATGGTAACCCTAAGCGTGGGGCGGAGTCTGTGCAGAGAATTGTTTTAACTTTTGATCTTACTCTTCCTTGTACCGTTTGCCTCTGTGCTTTGCTGAAAAGCTGTTAAGTGTAAGATTAACATGGTTGCAGATTTTACTCATTATCTCCTTATTGTTGTGTTTCTCAGTTTTTTCTCATTCATCAGCTTAACATGCTTATGTTCTCAAGAGGAAAATACAGATGTAGCTCACTTACACTGTTGGGCTCAGCATTACACATCTATCCCCTCAACTTTATTTCAGTATAATCTGGTTCTTTTCTTCTCTCTAAACATGCTGTGTTAGTTAACTGTCCTTCTGAAAGCCAGAATTTACTTCACAGAGGCAGAAAGAAAAATTAAGAGCTCTAATTGAAGAAGGAATTCCTTTCTCCAGTATTTACAAGACATTTTGGAATTTTCATTGTCTTTGCAAAGTCTCAGTATTGTATTTTTCCTCAGGCAAGAACATTCACAATGTCAATACTCTCAGTTTTTCACTATCTCTCCTCTGCCTCAGAAATGTAACCTTTCTCCAGCTCCTCTTCTAACCCTCTGATTATATCTCTTCCATAACTTCTTTCCTTCTCATTTTACTGCTCTGACTTGTCCGCTGCTGCTGTGTCTCCTGCACCAGCTGCCTTTGCTCTGATTTTTTCAGTTCCTTGGAGTTTACTTGTTCAACACTTGTTGGCCACCAACATTGAGACAAGCCTTTGAGACAAGTCCTCATTTCCCAGTGATGCTTATCTACAAAGGTGATGCCTTAGGTTTTAGCTTTTATGTTTTTCAGATCCTGTATTGCCTAGTATGTAACTCTGAAACTTCATATAGCCTGTTAGCTACTGTTCTCACGTTTTGGTTAGGCATAACAAACCCTCTCTGGGCCTGAATTCAAGGACACCTTGTTGTCCCAGGCCCTGAAATATGTAAACTGAGCCTCTGGACAGGGGGAGTAAACTTGGGGTAATTACATCATTACTTGAAATTATAATTGGAGAATTAACCCTGATATGCAAATAGACCAAACTTATGAAAGTGTGAAGAACCCGTGACCCAGGGTCCATCTCGGGTGGAGCCCCTCAGAGGCTTTTGACTCCCAAGGTGTACCTTTGAAGGCCCTTCAATAAATACCTGCTTTTATTCTCTTATTCTTGTCTAGCCTCTGTTTTCAGGTAGCCACTTCAAGGCACCAAAGGATGGTGGAGACAGAGATGGATGTCTTTAAGATGGAGTGTGATTCTTTTATACATTCACAAGCCCAAAGATCTGCTTGGGAGAATCACATGGGATACAGCTTTGGAGAAAACAAAGGTCCAGGAGAACTGACTGATTTTCAAGGATGACTTATCTGAACTCAAGAATGGCCCATCTCTACAAATATATAATCAAGCAAAGCCAGCAGTAGGAGGCCTGCATGAATGAGTGAGGAACTCCTCTCTTTGGGAATGAGTGTCATCTTTCCTTTCTAATTTCATCTTTCTAACACAAGAACTCTCCTTTTCTCTTATGTTTATTTTGGACTTTTCACCCTATTTTGGTCTCTGAATGTAACTCCTCAGGATATGGCAGTGTGTAAAAACCACATATCAGCTGTTGCTGCAATTTTGTGTCTCAGAGCTGTCATGTGGAAAAATACATAGATAAATGGGGGGCAATTTCCTTCTACCGTTTAAACTTTATTACGATAAAGAAAATAGTGTTATTCTTGTAATTATTCGTTATTATTTATAAATATTAATATTACTAGTTATTATTTATTATTGTCTTCTCCTATTTTTCACTATTTAGCTTTTGAATACCCTTCTTCCATTTGCTTCTCAATTACAAACTAGGGGGAAAAAACCTACAAAAACTCTTTATGCAGTCTCACAAGTCCCAGCATAATTATTCTTAGTCTTGGCTTATGTGAGCTGTGTGAAAGGATGGTCCCAACCAATTTCTGCTGAAAGAACATTCGGTGAAGAAAGAAAAAGGAAGGTTCCATTGGTGACCATCCTGTTCATACCACCTCTGGCTTTCCTGGGGACTCTGTCATTCAGGTTGTATAAAGCAATGGGATTCCTGTCATGGGTATCAATCTTGGTGACCAGGATTTACAACAAAATTACTGGTTCCCAAAACACCTGATGAAGACATTTGGTGAGCAGAATTCCAAGATGTGCTTGGTATGCTGAAGAGGTAACTAAGGGTAGAGCGCAGATGACATATCCAGTAAAAATCATCCTTTTCAACACGTTGTATACCATATTCAAGAGAAGTAAGGCTGAATAATGCTTGTGAAAAAAAAACAGTGTTTGTGTAGGATTTCAAGTGTCTGCAATAATTTCTTCCTCTGTTCAATCCCTTGTCATTGCTTTGGGAGAGGTGACTGGACTCAAGGAAGCTATTTAAGTGGAGGGGAACGTGTATAAAGCAACCTTTTGTTGGGCTAATCATCCATGTTTCTGTAGTCTGTGTTAAGGAATGTAACTCTGGCTTCTCAAGTCTGTCAAAGCATTTCAATTTAGGATTTTAGGATAAAAAAACTTCTCAAAATCACAAGCTGGAGTTCTGATCTCTTTAAGAAATATCCAAATGGAGAAATATTCTATTAGACTATTAGAATTGTGCATTCTTTTTCATTATTTTAATGATCTATGCATACCTAGTATATCTAGTTTAATTAAAAGTAGACAGATTATCACAGGAAGAAAATGCTAATTCTTTCCCTTTTGTTTGAAACATTTGACTAAATGTACTTCCCCATTATTTAACTTTAAATGCAAATTGCACTTCGATATGTAATTAACTTTATCTTTATTTTATTCTTCCTAAGAATCATACTGTACTTTCAAAAATGTAATTTGACTTTCAGGAAACTATGGTTTTGCCCCTGTTTTTGTACCTGCAATATGAACAGAAATTCCTATTTTTCTCATGAAAACTGAGCAACAACATATTGAATTAACACAGCAAATATCAGTCCAAGTTAAAATTCACAAAAACACAGGCTGAGTTAAAAATTTCTTACTCTTACATGGGTAATCATCAAATTTCATAGACTGAGTTTAACTAATTAGGGTATCTCTTTTTTGGCAGTAGACAATCCTGTTTTGATTTAAATTGGAATGTAGAGATGGTATTAACTCTTTCTTTGGCTTTTGTGCATCTGCCAGTAAACTCCACCAATTCAGGTGTCCAAAACTAATGAGTAACTTTGAAAACTTGGTAAGAATTTGCCAAATATCTGTAAAAAAGCTAGAGATAAAAGACTCTGAAGGTTCATAGTATCTAAATACTGAAGGTAGTTAAAGAAGTGACTTGAACACAGATTTTTAATAGATAACTCTATTTGTTGAAGGTTTAAAAAAATATATTGGCTAGAAGCTAAACTGAGCAATTTAAAATTACGTTTTTAACAATGACAGGAAACTGATCAACCTCTGTAAAGAGGTCCTGAAGCGTCGACAGTTGTGGCCAATTCTCCATCATCCATTGTGTATTTATAAGTCAAACATTTCACTAGATCTTATCTATTTCAACCATTACAACTGAGGTGTTATGGGTGAAACAGTCACAAATGGGGGAATTTTTACTTGATTCGATTTCAATTAGCACCATCTTCTGATTCAGGTATTTGGTGGGGGGTGTCATAAATGAGAAGGTATCTCTCTTTCCTTCCTTTTTCCCAGGCTTAAGGCAAACATCTCTACTTCTCTCACTGGTGTCACCCTGCCTTGGGTTTGCTGTGGATTATCCTCAGTCCCTCCTCATTCATTCCACAAGTGCATGGGCAGCTCGGCAGCCAGTGGTTTCCTTCTGCTGCTCCTTGCCCATTTTCCCCCTGCTCCATGGCCACAGGAGTGGCTGAGCCCCTCAGGGGTGGCCCCAGGCTGCAGTCCCTGGCACTGTCCCCACTCTGACATGGGTCACCTCTGTGCCCCAGAATATCTCCTTCCCTGCGGCTCCTTCACACATCTGCCCAAGATGCTCTCCCCGTGTGTCTCCTGGCCTTTGTGGCTGCTGCCTTTTCTGAAGTGTGTTGGAGCAGAAGCACCACGTGCCCCTTGGACATGGAAGATTTGCAGGCTGTGAGTGGCTCACACCTGAGCTCAGAGCTGGCTGGACCTACCTGTCACAGGCCCAGGGTAGCTCGTGACCTTCTCCCACGCAGCCCCCAGCAACTCAAATGCTGCCTGTTATGCTCAATGCAGCACATTAGCTTTTCTTTTTCATATGTCAGTGTACTTGAGGCTTTATAATCAAAACATTGTCCAGCCCATGACTAAAGCAGATGCCATTTTCAGGGTTCCAAAACGGCTTGTGTTATGTGACTTATTCTGCCTAATATTTCCTGTTAACACAGAATAAAGTCCTGTTTGGAAAGACCATGTTCTTCCGATCCTATGAGAATTATTTTCGGCTACTTTGTCATCTTGTTCTATAGTGACAAGAAAGCATATTCCATTATGTCAAAAATAAAAGGATGTAAAAATGTGTATTTTCTCTGAAACTAAAGGCAACATTTCAATTTGCCTTCAATCATTCCCTATTGGGTCTGATTTCAGTAATTCAGGAGCTCTTTGCTCAGTCTATGAGACTTCACTGATAAAGTCACACACTTAAAAAAGGTCCCATTTCAACAAGGCAGTTATGTCAGTATATCACTGTAAACACATGCATTTAAGTCAGTCCTTTTTTTTATCAGAAAAGCCCTTTTAAATGCCTAAAAAATAAAGTAGAAATTGCATTCTCTAAGTGTCTGAAATAAGCTCTTTCTTGAAACTCAAATGCTGCTTTTGCAATCCTTTTGCTACTCTTTTGCAATCAACACTCCCATTGAGTACCATTAGGTGTCAAGATTTCGCCTTGAAACATAATCTGTTATTGGATTTTAACAAACAAAACCATGAGGGCAGTCTGAACACAGGAGAATGAAACCTACCAGTGACATTTGTTGCTGATGATGTGGGGCCCTGATAGATGATTCAATTTGAGAGTGCAAATTCAATTCCTGACCCACATGTCACTATACAGAAGGTTTATGTAATTATCATTAGTGTGTTGTTATTTATCCGTGTGTAGATCCTGCTGACTTTTTATTACTTGCTGCTAATGTTGTCATTAAAAATGCATACCAATTAACATAATTTTGAAAGGCAACGTGAAAAATACCTAATTTAGCTTTAAATTTCAATTATTTCCTTTATTTATTTTACTTTCTCTTCAGCAATTTCAAAATAACAGTCTGGGTAGAAAATAGATGGGTAAATAATAGCCAAGTTTAGTAATTTTCTTACCTCTGTAGGTAAAGGTGACAACTTGTCATTTTGTGCTAGGCAAATCACAAGCTGTCACCAGTCTTTGGCCAGTCATTTCTTTTTATTTAAAAAAACCCAAACCCTAGCACAAATGTCATATCTTGTTGCAGCATTGCAGTTTCAGGCCCTTCATGAATCACTTGAGTAGGTAAAATAGCATCTGTCAATTTTATTATATTGGATTTATTGAAACGAGGAAATTAGGAGAATGTAAGTATATATTAGTCTCTACTTGGTATTTTATTGCAGTACTCAGTTACCCAGGATGGAAAATTCTGATCTGTTTACTAAACCCTTTAAAAATAATTTTCTTTCCTGCTTTACTTGACTGAGGCTTAATGATCGCAATTTTATAAGGCTCTGTTTCTTATAACAGTAAAAGCCTTGACACTTCTTTTTAGATCAGCTTCTCAGAGCCTTATAAAGAACACAGGTTTCACATAAGCTTCAAGATGAAGACGGAAAGTGGGGAGTGATCTTAGCAGGGAGCTAAAATCAACAATTTCAGCACAAGAAAATTATTGCTCTACTCAGGAGAAACCCATTACCTGGAACTGCTGCCTCCTGTTCTGCCAGGAGGGCTCAGTCCCAAGGGCCTCCCAGATGTCAGAGAGAGTTAAGGACCAAATGTCAGAAATGTTGAAATGAACCTGTGGCTGGTGATTGGGTCCCTCAGGCGAGACAGTAAGTTGCCTAAGTCTAAGTTTCTTGCTGAAGAACCATATCTATACATGGCTCTTTCAGTAATAATAGTCACTTGCACTTAACATGTATAGCACCTTTAGTTCATGCTATCTACTCTATTTTGCATGTCCTTTTGAGCAGGTGGGAAAGCAGAGCAAGCAAGGTCACAGGGGTTTTTTTCTATTGTATACACTCTAGATTCATTAACAAGAATATAAATTGAATTTGAGAGTAAAAATTTTTATACTCTTTCCTTTGATTCTTTTGATTGTTTGCATAGAATGTGGTGAGTTGGCAGGGACCCAGCAGAATCATGGAGTCTGACAGTTACAGTCAGTTTTAAATACATTTGTGATTTTTGATTTGAACAGAGCAAAATAGTGAATGCTGCTAGTGCCAAAACATGCAGTTTGTCAGTCAGATTCAGTGCCCCACCAAAATCTAATCTTATCTGGCCACCTGGATCTTGTAAAGTCCGGCTATTTCGCCTGATATTGCCATCTGGTGAAATATTAGTCATGTTGCAGCTTTGATTGCTGTTCCATTTCTCAGGCAGATAAACTACATCGCGTATTTTAAAGGAAGAGAGGGACTTAGAAGTTGGATCTTCCATCCATAAACTATCTAGTCTTTTATTTCTTTCAGGATCCATTCCAGCAGTTCCAGCTGAAAAATCTTCCAGAATTTCCAGTTTCTTTCCTGGTTTCCACAGTGAATATCTCACAACTGAAGCAGTACCTATCTCTGCCCTGATGGGGAGTAAGATCCTGAAACATGAGCTCAGCCATATGGAACAGAAGTGAAACATGATATTGATGGAGGTCACTTGTGCAATGGAGGAAAGAAAGTGCTGACACAATGTATATTTTTTGTTTGTTTTTATCCATGCTAAGCTCTTGAATGGCTTGATAGGAAAGATTTGTGGTGTATTTCAGTGCAAAAAGACACACGGTGTTGGAAATTGGCTTTTACAAATGTCGCTGGAAAACAAACATTCTGCACATTAAGTGTATGCACAAGATTCTGCTCTAGGTGGAAGGTCCTGCACTGTTCTGTTTTCCTGCTTTCTCCCTTTTTCTTTGCCTTCTTTTATTTTTAATTTTTTATTATTATTTTTAATGTGTTCTCCTGGCAGGAATTAGCAGATCAAGTGAGGTTTACTAGCACTAGACCAACAACGTTATTTGAAACAAATGTATAATATCCTGTAGTACATTGTCTGGTTCTAAAGGTTTTAGTTCCTTTGGTGGCACCACACTTGGGCCTTTGCATCATCATTCTCCTCAGTATAAGGAAGGCTGTAGGTTTAGAAGCGTCTGTGAAGAGCCTCTATGAGACGGTCGGGACATAGATGAGAGATCTCTGAGGATACTTTTAGAGCATGGGGTTTATTGTGAAAGGGCGTGGGTACGAGGGACCCACTTGGAGCTGCTAGGTGCAGCCCGAAGCAGGTCAGAGCAAAGGGAAGAGGGAGTAGAAGAAAGGGGGAAGAGGCAGAGCAGAATAGAATAGAATACAGCATAGAGTCCAAGTCCCGTGGTTGCCGATTACAATACAATAAATCATCTTCTGTGCTGAATATTCTAATTTCTATTAACCAATCTAGAACATGCTACAAATCCTACTACATTAACATATAGCCTATAAGAATCATCGCATTACCATATGGCATTATATTTTAAACCTTAAAATCTGCTTTTTGGACCTTCTGCCACATTGACAGGGTCTGTTTTGACCCTCGGACTTGTCAGCAAACAGAGGGTTTGGTTTTATTAAAGGGGGATTTCTTTCAGTTGGCCATACCATTGTTTTCCAGTTGTTCAGTAACTGGAGTTTGGTATCTCAAAGCTTGTCTTCATTTCAATCTCGCTTGTAGATTCCATATTGTCAGCATCTTTTGCTATGTGAACATATTTATAAGTCTTTCCTATTTCATCTTCCCCAACAGAAGGCTAAGACAAAGACGGTGATGAGATGGAAAGTGCTCTGTTACAGCAGTAGTAGAATATCCAAAGGTGGTGGTGTGTGGCTGATGAGTTCACACTGAGGTGTTCAGGGGAAAGGGAGCCTGTCTACCAGCCAGGGTTTAAGGGCAGGATGCTGAGACCTTGAATCAGGAGAGAGAAACTGAAATAAGGTGAGGACTGTCAAAAGTTCAATCATTTCTTATGACGGGGACCAAGTGGCTTCAAAAACTCATATTGATGACAATTTAATTGGGCATATTTATCTTGGAATGAGGAGCATTTATCAGAAATGGGACAATTATAAGTATACATAGCAATCAATCAAATGCTAGTTATAACTGTGTTAGTTTCCTATTTCAGAGGTCAAATACTGGGAAAAACTCGGTAACATATGAAACACATTCACTGATAGAAAAGTCTGTGAGTTTTAGTGGTTCATCCTATGCTTTGTTTTAATTCACAGTTTTAAATAAAGATCAGAAATAGCAGCTTCATAAGAGAGCTGTATGGGAGTAGGTTTATATGTTAATTTACAAAATTATCCATTAATAATTTAGAACAAACATTAGAGAAGTGGCACTTTATCTTCTAATAATAAAATTAAAGAAAAATTAAGAAAGAGGTAAGTTTATTTTGTGAACCAGCAAAGCAATATTTGCCTGATGGATTAGTCCTATTTAATCAGAACAGTGAGCAGCTGGATAAATCCTAGCTAGAATATTAGGTCATTTGTTAGCCCTTCAGCCAATTACAGCTACAGCTGCTCTGTGCTATCTTTTTCTTCTCATCACTGAGCTGCTTTTTTTTTTCCTTGAAAACACTAGATGATGAGGCCTCAGTAGATAAGAATGTAGGGCAGAGAGATCTTACAGCATCTGGGTACTGGTGGATAAAATATGGTCCCTCTCATCACCAACAAAGAGTGTCAGTGAAACTTGTTTGTGGAACTGGACAGCTGCAGGACCAGGGTCTAGTCCTGACTTGGCAAGAAGACAGCTGAAGTGCCTTTTTCTCTACCACCTAAGAAACTTCTTTTCTTCCTTTTTTTTTTTCTTCCTTTTTTTTTTTTCTTAAACAAACTACTTAGTTCTTGGGGTTTTATATTTTTAATTATCCTAATTTTCATTTAGGCTGTCATTATAATGGTAATGTTTGTGGTGAACAGTTTGCTTTTGGGTTTGGGGGTTTTTTAATGGGTTTTATTTTGTTAAAAAGCAAGCAAACCCAAGTGAGATAATAGCTGAAAAGTCTTGTCAGTGCTCCTGAAAGTGGGGGTGAGTGGAGTCTTCCTGGCTCTTCAGAGCTTGCTTGTTGAAACTGGAACCTGGTACTGTCCTAACAGAGCAGCCCTCCTATGGATAATGTGCGTAAACCCCAGCATGTGCAGCACGAGAAACCAAACAAGATGCAGTCATAAAAATCTATGATTCAAGACTTGCTGCTCCAGCTGCCTGTGCATAAATCTACAGAACCCGAAGGGATTCATCCCACAGTACTGAAAGAGCAAGCTGATGTCATGTCATCACAAAAACTATCTCCATTATTTTCCAACAGTCTCGGGAGTCCGGGGAAGTCTCATTTGTGTGGAAGCTGGCAAATGTTGCCCCAGTTTTCATGAAGGGTAAGGAGAAAGGCCTTGGTAACTACAGGCCTGTCCATCTCACTTCAGTGATTAGTAAAATTATGGAAAAGGTTATTCTGGGAGTTACTGAAAAACACTTGAGAGACAACACAGTCCTTAGTCACAGCCAGCACAGCTTCACAAGGGGAAAGTCCTGCTTAACAAACTTAATTTCCCTTTATGACAAGGTCACCCATCTAGTTGACCAAGGGGACATGTGGTTTTAGCAAAGCCTTTGATACTGTCTCTCACAGTATCCTTCTGGATAATCTTTCCAGCACACAGCTGGATAAACACATCAGGCAATTGGTGAGCAACTGGCTCCCAGGTCGGGCACAAAGGATTGTAGTATATGGGGTCACATCAGGCTGGTGACCAGTCACTAGTAGCATTCCCCAGGGCTCCTTCTCAGGCCTGGTGCTCTCCGTGTTTTTTAAATGATCTGGGTGCAGGAATCCAATGTACAGTAAATAAGTTTGCTGACAATACTAAATTAGGAGGAGCTGTGGTAGAGAGGCCTTGCAGAGAGATCTGGATAGACTCAGGAGCTGGGCAGTCACCAACTGCATGGAATTTAACAAGAGCAAGGGCTGGATTGTCCAGCTGGGACAAGGTAACCCTGGTAACACCTACAAACTGGGGGGCAAGAAGATGAAGAGCAGCTCAGTGGAAAGGGACCTGGGGATCCTGGTTGCTGGCAAGTTGAACATGAGTCAGCAGTGCCCTGGCAGCCAGGAGGGCCAACCCTGTCCTGGGGGGCATCAGGCACAGCATCGCCAGCCGGGCAAGGGAGGGGATTGTCCCGCTCTGCTCTGCACTGGGGCGGCCTCACCTCGAGTGCTGGGGGCAGTGTCGGGGGCCACACTATAAAATAGACATAAAGTTGTTAGGGTATGTCAAGAGAAGGGCGACCTAGCTGGCAAAATGTCTTGAGGATAAGACAGAACCACAGAATCAACTAGGTTAGAAAAGACCTCTGAGATCACTGAGTCCAACCTATGACAAAACACCACCTTTTTAACTAGGCCACAGCACAAAGTGCCACATCCAGTCTTTTCTTAAGCATCTCCAGGGACAGTGACTCCACCACCTCCCTGGGCAGCCCATTCCAATGCCCAGTCATTCTTTCCATGAAGAGCTTCTTCCTCAAGACATAAGACCAGTGGCCGAGGCTACTTTTTTGTTCCAGTTGGAGAAGAGAAGGCTAAGAGGTAGACTCCTCATAGTCTACAACATCTCCAAGGAGGACAGCAGAGGCAGAGGTGCTGATCTGCTCTCTGGTGACCAGCGGCAGGACATGAGGAAATGAAAAAAGCATTAAGAGAAGTTCAGGTTGGACTTCAGATAAAGTTTCTTCACTGAGGGGGTGATCAGTGACTGGAACAGGCCCTCAAGGGAAGAGGTCATGGCACCTTTGCCTGTCAGATTTCAAGAAGCATCCCAATGATGCCCTTAGACATATGCTTTAGTTCTAGGTGGTCCTGCTAGGAGAAGGGAGTTAATGGTCCTTATGACTCTCTTCCAACTTGAGATATTCTATGATTCTGTGAAATATTTGGACCATGTCATGTAAGCTAAGCTTTGGGGTTTAATCAGTTGTGCAAGGTGGGAGTCTGTTTCTTTAGTGCACTGTAGAGGAAAGAGAGCAGTATATTGGTACCCAGCTTGGTCAGGAGTGTTTTGTACCGTCTCTGCCCCACCTGGGGCTTGCAGGGAGCTACTGATGGTATCACAGGACTGGACTACAGCTTTGTAGCAGCCAGCAACATTTGGAGTTCATGGGATATTCAGCGGCAAATCATACATTGCATTTTATTGACTAGTTCTGTCTCATACACCAGCTTTGTGCTGCAGTGCATCCCCGGTTACTCCATGTGGTAATAACAGTGTGTGCTCTTTCTTGAATGTGTTAATTTTAAATTATATTTACACAGTGCATGGATGTGAATCAATTGAAGTTTGGCATTCCTATTTCAGGGTAGGAATAGCTGGTCAATATGAGCTGTTGTTATTGATTGGCCTGTTTATGTGTCTGTTATGCAAACCATACAGGTGATGAATATCAATGTACAAGAGTCTGCTGAAATGCTTTACAGTCAGAAGCATGGAGGCTGAACATGGAAGGCAGTCTCCCGTGTTGGAAAGCAGTTGCCAGTATTTTGGTACAATAGATTCATCTGTAATCTAAAGTATGCATAAAAGAAGAAATGTGAAATACTCTATCTTAAAGGGAAAACACGAACATATGTTTCACAGTACACTTCTGACATGTGGTGTCTCACACTCCAGAGAGACTTTTTTTTAACTTCAGAGGCAGAGCTGGTGTTACAGCTATGGAGTTTCCACATAGAAGCACAGTGGAGCCTCTTTTCTAGCTATACTCTACGTCTTGCTCTGCTACCTCCTCCAGATTTGACACAGACCTTCTCCTGCCTGTCCTCAGTGGTCTGAGATCCTAAGCACTTGCTCCGATTCTTGTCTTTAAATCTTGATCTAATCAGGCACGTGTTTCAAGGAGACAATTAGGATTGAATAGCAATTAGGAATGGATAACACACCATTATTGTAAATCAGGATTACTAAGCATTTACATCATTGTAATGACAATATTTGTAGAAGAAGAGACCAAACCTATGACTAGTAAGGGAAAATTAAGATTAATCATAAGCCAATTGTTGGCTCTGTAACGTGGCCCCTGCAGCAGTCGTGGGGTCCATCTGGACTGTCTCAGGAGCAGAACAGGGACAGGGCTGTGACTCTGGGAGCTGTGATATGGCTCCATGCTCCCTGAGACGTGACACAGAAGGATTGGTTGATGCTTCCTGACTAACAGCAGATTGACTGTGCTGACTGGTGTGCTGGGGATGACTGCAGCACAGGCACCAAGTCTATTGTTTGTAATTTAAAATCCCCTCTGTTTTGCTTCTCTTACTCTGTTAATAGTCTGTAAATATGTCTATACATGCCCCAAGCAGATGTGAGCTTGCTTCACCAACGGCAGCTACAGCCTTACTTGAAGCTACATAGCCATGCTAATGTGTCAACAACCTACAGCAACAACAAAAAAAATTGATTCTCAACAAGGCTTATTAGCTTGGGCCCAGCTTTACACAGGCATGGCTGTCCAGCTTTAATTCAGAGCTCGCTTGCTTCTAGCTAACTCCAGATGTGGGCAGAATATGATAATGACAGTACACAAAATGCCATGCAGGCATAACAGTTCTGCATGATTTTTAGAAACATGATATTCTTTTAACACTTCAATTTGAGAGTGAGTAATAAAGTTAAAAGGAAGCAAACAGATGAAACAACTCTCCCTGTTTAGAATGGGATTCCTCCTAGAAAAACTCTGTGGTTTATATTTTAGGGTTCTTCATATGAGATCAGTCATCCATATGCTGTCACTTCTTTGGAACCTGGGATGGCATTTTATGGTCTTGAGATGAACTTCCCATAGCTTGCAAATAGAGAGGCTAATATGGTTCCAGGCACAGGGTACCAGGAGACCAATTTTTCTGTCTTGGTGGCAAAATGGGAAGAATAATAATGAAGTGTTATATACACACTAAGCTACAAGTGGCTCTAGCACAGCTTACACTGGAAAATAAGAACTACCTCTTTGGGAATAAAAAGCTTTTGCTTCCATCCACAAGGGGATAGAACCTTGCCCCTGTGAAGCTTAGCTGGGGATGCTGACATAAGGGCTAAAAGCTTTTATTTTTGTCTCTCATAAATAGATGAAGTTAGAAATGCAGAAAGGTGGTGTGAATATCTAAATTCATAGACATGAACACTAATATTGTTCTGCATTGCTTACGTTGCTTATTAATCCTTTCTGGAAGATTAAGGAACAGGCATTGTGGGTTTTATTCAATGTGCTATGATGAACCTGAAGAATGTTGAAACAAGTTTTGAATTCTCCTTTGGCACTATTTCATCTAGCTGAATACAAATGATTTTTTATTTAAAATCTGAACTCCACTTTCTTTTCTGCTTTAATCTGTATCATCAATGCCATTCATTTTGCCTATGCTGTGACTTTCCAGAATGATCCTATTGTAGAATTATTAAATATACTTTTGCCTTATCAGGCTTACCAGCAATTATTGAAGGTTGAGTTTTTTATCTTTCTTGAAGAAAAAGGAATTGCTAATTTTACAGTTGGATAGCTTAGGGGTAAATTTGTTCGGTTTAGAGTGAGGTAGTATTCCAATTAGTGGCAGACTGTTACAGTGATTAGTCACACTATACCAAATACATTTCTTTGCTTACCACAAACAAACTCTTTACCAAACTCTTTATCTGTACGTAAAAAAGAAATCATCTGATGTGATTCCATTTGAAACGTGTTGACTGCTGTGACAAAATACTTCCTCTGGGCTTTATGTAGTTGGTCCATATTACATCCAGGATCATCTCATTAGATAGCCCACAATTATTACAGTAGTTTGGGGTATTTTCTCTTTCCAAGAGGTAAATATTTTGGGTGACATTTCATTAGAAAACAGTGCTAAGTTTTAAGACACAACATTCTCAAAGTATCAAACCAATAAGGAAGTTGCTAGTAACACTTTTGTAACGTTCCACTTTCTCCTCCTTCACCTTCTTCTTCTCCTACACCTTCTCCTTGTTCTCCTTCTCTTTCTCTTCATGACCCAAGTTTGCAGGGGACAATTTGGAAGATTTTATTTGTTGTTTCAAATCGTTTGGCATTTGTTGTGCAGAGTGGTGTCACACAAGTATCTAACAAGACAGGAAAAGGTGGCTGATGGCCTTTAGTGAAAAAGAAAATGGCAATTGGTAGGTTAAATTCAGACTTGTATGCATCAATTCTGTCACTGGCCCAAGAGAAGGGAATATTCTACACAGCACTTACTCGGATGGCAGCCTGTTTGGGAAAAGAATCATAGTAAGCCATTCCATCTTACTATGCATAAATCCAAAGTCACAAGGAACATCTTATTTTTGATCACTCAGCTTAAAAAAAAGATGAGGTGTGGCACTGTACACCAATTAATTCTCCTACACTTTGCAGGAGATTCAGAGTTACAGTTGTCTAAAACCTGTATTTCCACCAGTCCCACTGCTTGGAAGTTGAGCTGCCTTCTTCAAACTGGCAGTTCCCCAAGAGTCAGCAGTTGGAACTCTGAATAGGAGAAACAGATTTGGGTTTTCCTTGGTATGTTCTCTGTCATGTTTACCTCGTGCAGATTGCACTGAAGGCAGTTGCTGCTCACGTATGCGTTGCTTTTTCCCCCCACTATGTGTGCATGGGAAGATTTTCGGAGAACAGGTGGGGATGACACAGCCATGTGCTCCAAGTACGTTCATAGATTCTGGAGCCAAGAGGGAGGGCTGCAACAGTCTAGTCTGACTTCTTACATCATGTTCTTCTGCACATGTGTAAAATCGTTTGAGAGGAAACATTCCTTTTGATCTAAGCATTTATTTCCTTAGCTGTGTTATTCAGTAGTCCTCAATACCAAGGACCTTATTTCTCCTGAGATAGTAAAGCCTTTATGTGTTGAAGCAGGAGGGAGGTGTTGGGGTGTTGAATTATAAAAAAATGCGCAGGCCACCAATGACTGGATTCCTCTCCAGGCCCATACATCTGTCCTTGACCTCTTTGCAGTCCGTGCAACTGGAAGTCTTTCCTTCAAGTTTCTTACCATTTTGCTTTAATTTTCTTCAGCTCTCTTTTAGCAGACGCCTTGCATTTTACTTGCTGTCACATTTTCTTTCACCCTGTGAGCTGACAATCCAGTCTTTGTTCCTCCAATGATTTGGCTTCTGCTTCTAATTTTCAGCTGTAATTCTGCTTCCTCTCTGTCGGTTCTTTGGACCCAACCCCTACTTCAAGGCTTCCCCCACCCCCCAGCCTTGGTTTTGTACATCAGAGGAAGAAAAAATTGTCTTCTATATTTGCGTTTCTTTAAATAATTCACAGCTTTGACCATTTTCATGTGTCTCTCTCTTTCAGTGATGCAGCTTAGTCACTGTTTTCCTACCAGAATTTCTAATTCTTTTTCTTGTAATGACTTTTCTTGCATTTCTAGATAAGTATTTTAGGATCCAGCCCTGCTGATGATCCTGAAAGTAACGTGGGCCAACAACATCAAGCCCACTGGAAGTATTTTGCTGAAGCAGCCATCGCCTTTCAAGTGCAACTGCTTCAGAGGAGATTGGTTTTTCATGCAGATTGTGGAAGAGATAAAAAGATCTTTGGTTAACTGCATCACCGGTGAATTCTTCCTCTACCAGGTCTGTGAGGGAGACTTCCACATCCGGCTTTGTCATTTCTTTTTCTCTCCTGCTTTCTGTATTCCTGAATCTGCTGACTTGAGTATTTCCCCAACCAATTTATGCTTTTCAGCAGTACCTGTTTTATCCCCACTTTCTAGGATGGAGACCACCCTGCTTCTCAGGGTCCAACAAGCAAAACTTGTCCCAGAGTTCTCCTTCAGCTCCAGTTTTTGTGATTGTTGTGCAATCAGTATTTTGAGTGAAATGACTTTACCTTTCATTGATTTTTTACATTTTGTTTCTTTCTCTGGCATTATGCAGCAGGGGCAAGCCTATTCAGCACCATTAATTGATAAATTTCCATTGTTGTGGCTTGCTACAGGTTGTGGAGAGCTTAAAACACATTCAAAATTTATCCTGGAAGACACTCAAACAGTAATGTTTGTCAAAAAGAAAAGTTTTCTTGATAAACTTTTTTCTTGCCTTCTAAGAAATCCAGAGCATGAGTCTTGTCTGTCAGTTGTTTCTCCCCTAGAAAGAATTTAGAAAATATCCTACACTCACAATATATTTGTGGAAGAGCATCTCAAAACCTTTCTGCAATAGGGAGCTAGGGCCAGCCACTAGAAGGCAACATGATCCCACAAACAGCCAAAGACCGTATTCCCTCAGAGCTACTTAAGCCAAAACCTGCACTGCTGCTCAATAAAATCACTTTTGCCACTTGTGTGTGTAATTAGGGTAGGGGATCTATTAAAACTACAGGATTTTTCTTGGGCAGTGGTTGCAGCACTGCAGCATGTGAGAGGCACAGCACGAGAAGGGGCAGTGGTCACTGGTGGCACACAGGTGTTCAGTCTTGTGCTTTAACAGCATTTTCTGTGTTATAATCAGCTGTGTTTGTGATGCAGGCTGATGACAATCTATTGGAAAACAGTTACATGCCAATAATAGTCTCTTGATGATCATTGACAGTTTCTTAGATCTGAAGCCCTGTAGGACTGTGTGAAGGGGATTTGCTGTGCTAACTTGCTTTTGTGAGCTATCAGTAGTAAACTACTTGTCCCTGTCAGGAATTTAATGCTCTTGAAGCATAGTTAATACATCCCTATGTCTGGGTGAGTATACAACTACAAAATAGATGCAGTGCTCCTGCTTCACCTTTTCCTTTTCATCTCTCTTGTAGCTGAGAGACTCAACAGATGGTCCTTTATATGTCTGTGTATTAAAACTGCAGTGTAAGACATGCCACTAAGTATTCTCTGCCTTTTAATTTTAAAGAAAACATATAAATGGAGGAAATCTTGCTCTGTGGATCAGAAGAAGAGTGTCCAATTAGCATGGCACTCTGGTCTCGGAGTGCTGCCCCAAACCAAGCCCCTTACAGCTCCTAAAGGGACCATCTTGATCTTTGTCACCTATTTGGGGGGTCCTGGTGATGTATTTTTCTTGTTTTTTCCTAAGATTCACCTGGAATTCCACTCTCTCTGCTGTAATAACTTGGTCTCTTTCAGTGGCTTTTGTCTTATGCATGAATGACAAGGACCTGTCTCTGCGTTTACTCCTTTTTACTCACTTGTGCCTCATGTGCAGCCTCCTCAGGTACCTGCCCCGGGCTGGAGGCTGGAAGAGATGCCATGGTGTCCCTCAGAGCACGTCTTCTTCAACAGCATGAAGGGGAGGGAAGAAAAAGCACCTGAGGGGAAATACCCTTGCAGCAGGTAAGTCACTCCTTCTCCTCACTATTCCTTCTGATTGGTAAGTTTGTGGATCCAGGCAAGTGTATTTACTGTAGAATCTAATAAGATGCCAAGATTTAATTAGATCAGACAAGAGAGTCATAAAATAATCATGTACGGCTTTGAAAGCACCAGCTCACCTGTTGCAAGTCAGGACACATAGTTCTCTTTGATGGCTACACCTAACAAAAATTGGGCTTTTTGCACAGCTTCACTCCTTGGAGAACAGAAAGTCCTATCTTGTACCAAGCCTCCAGATCCTCAGAAATAACTCAGAATTGTTCTGGACTGTATCAAAGCATTCTACAAGGCACATTGTGCCGCAGTACTTTTTTTCATTATCATTGGGCCTGTGTGTCTGTGGGGCTGTATGTATGTGTGTGTGATGAAAATTGTCCATAAACTAGAAATCTAATTACAGAGATTTTCATGTCTCCTGGCTCAGTAAAATACTACCAAGACAAGGTCAGGGCAAACCTCTGTTGCTGAAGGACAAATCAATACTGATAGACTCTGACTAATCCCTGAGGCTGCTGTGCAGGGGGAAGGCAGGGCTCCCTGTGTGCCCACTGGCTGGCTGGGAGTCGGGTCAGGGTTTTGCTCAGGCAGGTGCAGAACCTGTTGTTTATTTAACAAGGTTGGCGGCAGCTGCTGCCGTCGCTTCGGAGCAATTAAAGAATGTGTTGTTGGGTAGGAGGTTGCCAGGTGCTGGCTGTCCTATATGCTGTGACAAGCAGGGCAAAATTTCACGTAAACACCTGCCAGCATCCCAGGCAAACCCGAACTAATGGGCTATTATGTACCTGCCATTAAGCTGCTTGTGGGTTTAGCTGACAGCAGCATGTGCACACCAGCTACAGCATCAAGAGCCTGGAGAGATAAGATATGGCCGTGCTTCCTTGCCTCCAACAGATGCCAGGCCAGGATGTTTGAGAAACACCAACAACCACTTCAGACTTTACCCTCTTCAATACGTGGGGCCCAGTCCTCTCATGGGGTGAATCGGTGCTGTGCTGGTGACAGCAGGAGGAAGGTGTGATGCACATTCTGGAGCTCTGATAAGGATCAGACCTGCCAGCCACAGCCTGATGTTTCAGCATGGGGTCATTTTTCCTCGTGGAACCTGGCTTTGGGGTGGGCTTTCTTTCCTCCGCAAACGTGGCATGGCAGGTTAGCTCCTTAGCTGATTCTCAAGCATGGACATGATCTCTGCTCCATTAACTGAGACTGGTGCAAGTGGTGTCAGTAGTCACAAACTTCCCCCTGAAAAGAACAGATGCTACTACTGAAAAAAGAATAATGTCCTTGAAATATTTAAAAACATATCTTACAATGATTAATACACTTCTGAGGATGCATGTGATGCATTGTGCTTCTGTTACTTCGGTGTATGAGACACCCAGGTATTCTGCTGCCATTGTCCTCTGAGAGCAGAACTCAGGGAAGGAGGCCAAAAATGGTTACAGGCTGCACCTTCTTTGAGGTGATGCAGCCAGAGATCAGGAACAGCCTCTCGGAGCTCCTCTCCAGAGTTCTGTGGCTAATGGCCCTCAAGGGACCATTGACCAGGCAGAAATGGCTGAATGACAGTAGGGATGTAGCCTCTGCCCTCTCATCCTAAGTGATGCTGGAGGAGCAACCAGGTGGGCTGGGTCTGGCACAGAGGCTTTTCCATCTGGGGAGAGGGTCCTGCAGCTTACAGACCTACAAGTGATAGCAGTCATGAGGAGGGGGAACCAGTACATTTTCAATTTATCACCATAAATTAGACCATCAAAGTTTATTTTTCCTGTGTGCTTTAGCACAAAAATGGGTGCTCTGCTTTATGAAGTTTGAGAGCCAATGGATTGCTATTCAGAATTGTGTTTTATTTTGAAAGCAAAAGAAAAATGTTTACTCAGAATGTAGTTGTGGCCACAGTTGCTTAATCACTGACCTTGCTGAATTAATGTGTCCAGCAGCAGTGACAGCGACCTATCCCTCCTTTCTGCAGTCCCCATCCAATCACTCCTGTTCCCAGCTCTGTTTGCACTCTGTGACCGCTTCCATGTTCAGTCAGATGGAGTGTGTGCACATGGACAAGTAACTGTGCCTTTTGGACTGTTCACTGAATGACAGAAATTCACAGATTAAAAAGATTATGGTAGAGATTTCTTTTGTTTTGTAACAAGACAATCCTGATAATATTAGTTGATTAGTGACCCAGGAGTAATTTACCTATGTTCCATCCTGGGGAAGTGAAGGACTCTAATCCAGACTCAGTTTCTGTGCACTGTGTATGTTTGCAGCAGCAATTATTATATATGGATTTTTCTTCCTTATTAAAAGGAAAACCTGCAGTCTCTTGCCCCCTGCAGTTTTTAGTGAATACTGTACATAAATGATTTATTCTTTTCTTTTAGAGAGGGCTTTGCTCTGCACGGCATCTGTCATCTGGGATTTCCCCCCTCCCCCTCTTGCAGAAATGTAGCTGGAAGCTGTTTGACTCAATCTGAGAACAAGTCAAATTTGGTTGTATTAATTCCATCAAGCTTCAACTACTCTTTAACATTCTCTTTCATCTGGAGAGAGCCTTCATTAATATGCACCATTTGTGATTAAGGTAGCACTTGCAGGACCATCATAGGATTATGTGCAGATTACTACACATTTCCATGAAATTCAGGTTTCTGGAGTTTAAAAAAAGAATACTTACAATCTTAAAAAAGTTTTTTTTAATCACCTTTTTACTCTTGATCAAGAGAAGTCATGCCCCTAATTGCTCTCTAACACATGATCTCTTCGTTTGCTGTGTCTTGGAGATGGGCAGTGAGACAGGATTTCAGCTGAAGGATGTGTTGCCCAACACCTAAATTAAGATGGATCAAGAAAGCTAACCTATAAAAAGTCACGACTCAGTGGGATGCTGGGGTCCAGTGTGGTAGCTCTTCTTCAGGGGGGCAATAAGTGTGTTACATTAGGTAACTAGTAGTAGTAACTGTTAGCAAATGCTATGTATCATGACTTTTTATTTTTTAACAAAGTTCAAAGCAGCATTCTGAAATAGAGCCATCAGGTGAACTCCCGTGGAGTTCAAGGCCAAGGCCAAGGAAATGCAGTTGCTGGCATGAGATAAAAGAGAAAAATGAAACAGGTAACAGAACAGAAAACTTTGGAAGTAGATGACTGTATCAAAGCAAAGCATGACAGAGGTCAATGGGGAAGAAGATTAAAGTAGAATAGGAAAAGTAATCAGAGGATGTCTCAAGTGACAGCTCTTGGAGGGTAAACTATGTGTTGCTGAGAAAGAAGTCTTTGAATCAGTAAATACACCTAATGTAGTTATCCATTTTCTGATGATCAAAACTGCGCCCACTGAAGTGAGTTCAAAAATTTCAAGACATGCAAAACTGAGTCTGCAAATAGCCTCAGCAGTATCACCACTGAAAAAGGCAAGTGTCACCTGCTGGGGCTTTCTGATCACAAAGAAGACCTGGAAAATCTTGACCAACATGAAGAACAAACAGCTCAGCCATGCATGGCTTATCGGAACCCCCTTTTTAAGGCAAGCCTTTACCAGAGGACCTGGAGCTGATTACAGCATGCTGGGACTTCAGTGGGGAGAGGAGAAGGTACCTAGGGCAGGTCATCACAAGCATGCAAAAGGCTTTGGTGCACAATCATCGCAGAATCATGGAGTCATGGACTGGCTGGGGCTGAAAGGCACACCAAAGACCATCCAGCTCCAGTACCCCTGCTGTGGGCAAGGACACATTTCACTAGACCAAGTTCCTTAGAGGCCTATCCATCCTGGCTCTGAACACTCCCTGGGATGGGGCATTTGAACCAAGAAACCAAGCAAGAAGGAACTTCATATGAGGAATGTTCATTCCCTCGAATACAGGATTTTTCCTTTTTCTGCCCACTGTGCCTATAAAAGGATAACTCTGTCTTTATAGAATGTTCCATCTGCTCTGCTGGAGGGTGGAAGAAAGTGGTAGGTCAGAACTCCCAAGAAAGAGACACAGCCTTTTACCTGTTCAGCAGAGGTGTTATAACATGGGTCAGTGGATGGAGTAGTTCTGAGTTACTGTCCTGGAGAAGAAAGGAGAACAAAACAAAAAGGACTAAGAGGATGAGATTATCTGTAAGCAACAGACAGAAGCGGGGTCAAATGGGACCCTACAAGTCCATGCTGAACTACAGCCTAAATGCCTTCTCCTGCACGTGGACAAGCACACAGAGCTTGACCTCCCTCACTGAAGAGCTGTGGGTGATGGCCGGCGATGTGCTTTGTGCTGTGTGTGCACAGCACTGAGCTGGAGGGCATTTACAGGGGCCTTGGTGGCTGTGGGCTAGGAGAAAGCAGGGAAAGTGAGACAGACAGGACATGAGGAGCAGGAAAAATAAGATGTTGAAAATTAGAGAAGAAAAGGTGAGGTGGGAGCTTATGGCTGCAGCTGCACTTTTCAGACCACACGGGCCACTTGGAACTGGGAATTACTTTCTCTGTCCTTAACCACAAATGCCTGCATTTCTGCAAAGTATAATTTATGGGGAAATTCCATAATTTTTCTAAAGATAGTGCAATTTGCATATCACATTTGCATTGCATGACTTATTTGCATACCAATCCCACTTAGTTTTTCCCCTGCATTTAAAAATTTCAAATATGTTATATCTATAGGCAAATATTGAACATGTTTTTAGCTACCACTAAAACCACCATTTAATCATTGGAACATGTACTATTTGTTCATGGCAGGAATAGTAGCAAAGGCTTGAAGGATGTGCAGAAATAAGAGTGGCATCAGGAAAAGTTTTCAGAGTGAAAACTAGGTACTAGTTTTATGATCTTCAAAAAGAGTGTGTTGGCAGTGGCTCATGGTTGTGGTTGAGGTTGTTGAGAGGAGAATTGCTGTGACATCATGAGGCCCTTGTCTTCAGAAGGTACTGTGGGCACCGAGGGGACAGAGAAGTAAGCAGGTTTAAGGAACTGTTTTCTGCAGGAAAAGGGAGCTCCAGTCTTGAAGGAGAACCATGGACTGGAGTAGGGTAATGTAGACTTATTTCTTCTTCTAAGTATGATGACTAGCCCAAGGAGAGGATTTCTGTGGGGGGGGGAGTCTGTCACTGGCCTGAGGGGTGGAAGGGCCCCCAGGGAGCTCTAGCTAAAAGGTGGGACTCCATCAAGAAGTGTGACTCATGCCAATTGTGTATTGGTGGCGGTAGAAGAACTGTGTATTTTAATTAATTTTTAATTAAAATCTTGCAGAACTGCTGAAAGCGGTTTCCACTCTTGGAGTTGCTGCCTGCCTCAGAAAAGAGAGCAGGTTGTTGAATGGAAGAAACATGGTTATCTCAGGTGGGACTGGGCAGCTCCTCCATGAATCGTGCTATTTCCCGCTTGGAACTGGGGCACATGATAGCCAAGGATGCTCCAATGAAAAATGAAAAGAGATACTTTCACTCTTTTACTTCTTCTGCTCTCATCAACCTTCCCTTCTCCTGACTTCTCTGCCAGTTAGTCTCTCATCTGTTTCACCCCCTCTGTTGTCCCTATCTCATATTTCACACACAAAGCCTGAGCTTCTTCAGTATAGTGATAAGAGAGGAGAGAAACAAGGAGTTTGAAGAAGAGAAATACAACCCAGAAAAAAAAAATCTTCAATTGAAGAAGGAATGCCATATTGTTTGTCTTGTGTAGTGTTCTTGTTCAATGAAATTATCTCTACAGTCCCATAATTAATTCCTTTTTCTTGCAGTTACATCAATTAGCATATAACACAGATAAATTGAAGAGGCAGTATTTTGCCTCCAGCAGCCAGCAGTGCAATACGTTAAGCCATCAAATCATCTATGGTGCTGCAGAACATTTCTCCCTTTGAAAAAAAAGTGCCCACCATTAAAGCACTTGCAAAGAAAAACGAGACAGAAGTTTATGGCAAAGAGGTAGTGCTTCAAATCTACATTTTATGCTGCTAAAGAGAGCCACAGTACTGTGACCACAATCCCATTAAATGGAACACTTTCTATTTAAATCTTCCCATGACATGATTCTGGTATTACTGCACCGGGGAGGCACATGACTGTCAGGCTCAAAGGCTGCTCTTCTTTCCTTCCTTGAGTGGCTCTGCAGTCTCAGGCTGTCACTTCCAGCTCAGGATCTCAGGCTAAGTGCCAAACTTCAGCGCAGAGCAACGCCTCACCTCTGGCTGTCGCTGAGCCCCTTGGCCTGTGTGCCTTACCCAGCGAGGCATTAGCAGCTTAGTGCTCAGGTGAGAAAGCTCAAGACCTCTCAAGGAAAACTGCAATGCTGTTACCCCTTCCCTGGGCCATCAGCTTTGTTGTGTTCCTCACAGGATGAACTCCGTGTGTTATTCGTGGGTGCCTGTTATGGACAGAGTGATGCACTTCACTCATAAGAAAGAAGTAGCAATTTTTTTATCAGTTTAAACCAGCAATTTAACAAAGTTTGATAGCAAATGTAACAGTAGCTTGACAAGATTTGTTGGCAAGATACACTTGGTTATTTACTGCATGAAGGCCAGGGGCAGACAAAACTGTCAGGGAGAGCCTCCCATTGAGTCATGAGGTTCAAAAAAGACCCCCTTTCATTCTAAACTCCTTCTCAGAAGGGAGTTTAGATGCAGCTGGATCCAGACTTAGACCCAGACTTGATCAATGGTTTATAGCCAAATTATTATATGGACACAATCCATCCTTTATATCACTTATCTAAGATTTAAAATTTGAGTAAGCTATTAATGACTTACTGAGAATCCATTGTGGCAAGAAACCTCTCAGTGTTGAGGAGTAACCTAGAGAAGTGTCCTTTCTCAAGGGGAGATCCTGGAGTGCAGCCCATGGTTGTGCAGGAGAGCTCAATGGGCCCCTGGCTGTCCACAGGTTATGGAGTAGAGTAATGACTTACAGTCCTATTTGCATACCAAATACACAAGTTAGTTCCTGCCAAACCTGGCTTGAGTCAAACCTTGACCGGGTCTATGGTGAGGGAGTGGGGGTGTTTTGCTCAGATTAGGCCTTGGCTATTGTGTCGTTTTCCATCTGCTCTGAATCCATTACGGGCCGGAGGCAGCCATCAGCACCAGATTCATCCACTGCCACCACTGCTGGTAGCTATCCCTTGAGCAGGTGTGCAGGAAATAAAGGCCAGGTTTGGGGAGATGGGGGAGCACTTCCTCACAGTGCCTTGCCTGTCTTTTTCCACTGGTGGGTAGGCCTCTGGCAGTGTTAACCTGGCCAGCACAGAATGGAGAGCAATGACTCAAACTAGAAGTTTTGAATCACCCTTTGGGCAGTCAAGGCGTGCTGTGGTTTCTGACCCGCACAGAGAAGGGTTTCTCACCATGAAGGGCAGCAAACCCCAGTGAGTTACAGTCAGAATCCATGTGCACCCACTGGAAGTGCCTGGCATTACCTGGAATGTCGCACTTAGCTTTCTGTCAAGGGGCTGGTCCCAGCATCTTGGATACATTTAATGCTGGCTTACATTAAGCACTTGCTAAATGCTTGCAGTAATCCCGAGTGCAGTGTACACAGAGTGGAGTACAGGAGCTGGTTCAGAGGAAAAAAAGATGCTTAAATGAATCTTCATAGATTGTTATCCCAAGCTCTCCAAATACTGGTGATGTTACAAACAATAGTATAAGAGAAAAAAAGGAAAGTAAATGATAAACTGAAGTCCCACAGTCTTACTTTGTCCACTGACAGGCTAAAATATTCCTCCTTTTTTTGTCATTCTGTATTGCAAGGTCAGCCTTTTGTGCTCCCAGTTCAAGAGCTTCAGTGTAATCATCATTTCTACAATGTAGACAGCTATAGCACCATTTTCATATTTACCTGGGTTGTAAAGTATATAGAAAACCCATCAGATTTGGGATTCCTCGTAGAAACAACTAGCAATAGCCAGTAGATCAACTGGATTGTCGTTTTTACTAGGAATATCTTTCACTTTTGCATGTTGGGTTTGGTTTTTCAAGTCTTGTACCTAGACACTGAACTTTTCTTTTTACCATGGCTTGATCAGTTGCCTTAGCCTTGGTTTTCTTCTTTCATCCCAGAACATCAGCAATACTGGAACAGGGAATTGCTTCCTGGTAACTATTCAGTGTCTGCCTAGCTAAAGTGATTTTACTCCCTCCTTGCAGGTCATAGTGGGCATGGTCTCAGAAAGGACACAAAAACCTGAATATCAGGTAAGTTCTACTTCCAAGGTATTTCGCATATCAGTCCTTAGCAACACTGGGCAATGCAGAAGTCTGAATTAATGTTCATCTCTTCTTTGGGTCAACAGGATTCCACCATCCTCCCTAGTGCTCACTATGTGAGAATTAAACTCAGCTAACCACCCCCTCAACCCCACAATCCCAAATAAGCTAAGAGAGATAATAAATTCAAAGGGATAGGCAGGTTAAAATATGGTGTCTGTCAGGTAACTGAGCCCATACTTTGTTGCAAATATTTTTAAATAATTTTCCTGGCCAATATCACTATTTATCAAAACTCTCTTTTGTTTAAGTAAGGACTTGCTGCCTCACAGCCTGTCTGCCTGGTCCTGCAGTGCAGCCATTAAGCTGAATTTATGACACAACAGTAATTACTGTGCCAAACCCAACCAGCTGCTGTTTAAAAAAGAAACCCCCGAAAACCTAAGAAACAAAACCACTGGATTGTGCCTAACAATGCAGAATTAGATGGTGGAGGACAGGGAAGCTTTATTCGAGTGCTAATATTCAGCAAAGTAGCAGGGGCACTGGAAATGAATGGCAGAGTAAGTAGCACGTTGAAGAAATGTCTCCTCCAAGTTATTCCATTGTAAGAGCCCTCTCAGTGCAGGGTGTTGCCACAGGGTAAGGCGCACAGAGAGCCAAACACTCACTTGGAGTGAACAAAAGCCTGTCTCCCGCTGTTGCTTAATGCTGTAACTTTTATTACCAGCCAGTGACAGCGGTTTAGCCTCCCTTCCTTTTTCTAGATGATTACATTCTTAAGCCGATTGACTGCAGTGACTAAAGGCAGCTGTTGATCCACACCCTTTCCTCTTTCACACACAATGGCACACAAAGAAAAGAAACACCAGTTTTTGTGTGTTCAGGATAGGCTTAAGGTTTTGATTGCCTGAGCAGAGGTGAAAACTTGGTTGCTGTATCAGGAGCCCAGGATCCCTAAGGGTAGGTAGAGTTTGCACGTGCCTAGCAAAAGCAGGTGGGGATGCTTTGAGTTTGGGAGCACAAAACTGAACCTCTTCCTAAGTTCCCTTCCCTCCTGCCTCAGACGTGGGGGAAAGGGGGGGAAAGGGGAGTACAGTAATAGTATGCATTTGGTTGGATTTGGGCTACTAAGTCATCAACCTGGGAAAACCCCGACAGAAAAAGGGAGGATTAGTGAACCAAGTATAAATGAGGCCTGCACAGTCTTTATACAGACTTAGATGTAGATGTGTAAATGGAATTTGTTTCCTTCTTTTTTGTTGGTTTTTTTTTTCCCCATGGTTGTTTATGCCTAGATTTGTTTCCATGCCTAAGTCCAGGCAGGTGCTTTGCTCCAAGCTCAGAAGACCTTCAGGACATGCAAAGTGGCAGCTGTCTTTTCTGTTAAGGCTGAGGGGTGCGATGCCAGCGCATGAGAGTGTGGATGGTGTTGAACGGGCAGTTCACTGAACTTGCAGGCCATCCACTGAGGCTGTAAATAGCACTACTATAGGAGATGGTATTGGGAAAGGACTCCTCATAACCACAAAACAGCTGTTAAGCTGGATCTTCGAGAAGTACTGCCTTTTAACTAACTTGCCTGTGTGAACTGGCACAAAATTTTACCCAGGAGGAAAGATGACAGTGGAAGTGGAGTTGCAGCTATAATTATCCAATTAAGCTTTATTGCAAGGAAAAACATGTTTTAGATATCACCTTATCTGCTGTAAATTAATGGGAAAAAACCCCAATCTCTTTCTGCAAAGATTTAGGTGACAAATTTCCTGCTTCAGCCTCTGTTGGCTGTGATGCACAGTAAATACATCAGTACAGGTCTCAGGAGAGGTTGATCTAACAAGAAGGCTCCTGCTGCTGTCTTATCTCAGGTGAGAGGTAATTTACTGTTTAAAGGAACATCCAAGAGCAAGGCCTCATTTGCAAAAAGAAAATACAAATGAAGCAAGTCGTGGGTATTTTTTTTTTTGTGCACAAACTAGTGAGGCAATGTGGCTGTAGCGAAAAGGGATCTAACCAAAAAATTCAGATCTGCACTTTCCTCCCTGACAAAGCTGTGAGGTATCTGCTTAGGAGCCTCTCTGGCTAATGCAAAAACACACCAAAAAGTTCTTCCAGGTGAAATCCAGCTGAATGTGTCCAAGATACAACTGCAGCTTTTAAAGGGATAGTCATATGTGAAAAAAAATACTTTGACATCTCAAAACAAAGTTTTCAAAAATGGTTAAAGCAAAAGGTACTTTTCCTGCTGGGAACCTGTGCCATCTGTTTTGCAGCTTTGGAAACTGCAATAGGGAAAAAAGTTCCTTTTGTGTGCTAAGAACAAATGAGAAATGCTGGTATCCCTACTGCCTTTTGCTCGTCTCACTCTCTCCATATACCTAAGCTCCCATTCATATTTGAGTGACATAAAATGATTTATGAAGTATTGGCCAGACATACAGCTTGCAAACTAATGGAAAAGCTTCTGATTCTGCTTTGTGCAGTGTGAAAATGGATTTATGCACAGTGGAAGAACTTAACAGGGATGACAATTTGATAAGTGACATTGTTGCGGTAAATTATTTTGAGGAGAAGCCGTAGACTGGATCTCAAAAGCTTGAGTAGACATAGATAATAGCTCACTGGTAAACTATATCCTGAGACATGAGAGCACTGCTGGTGTGCTGTCAAATAGGGAAAGTCAGTTCAATAATGAAACAAGACACACTAGGGAAGCAGGTGATTTTCCAGGTGGTAAAGAAGTACGAGCGTGGGTCTGAGCTGGAAAGGTCCCAGTCCAATGGAGTTAGCACTGAGGAGTGAAAAGATCCTGCTTTTTGTGAACATGTCAGGAAGCTTCTTGGTTTAGAAACACCTTGGAAAAGTCTGCACCCTTTGATGGAGTGATATAGTAAAATATGTTATTTTAATTTCAACCCACAAGTGCCTGATTATAGTTCATACAAATCTGTTTTCTGTGTGGATGAGACAGGTGTGTAAGTCACAAAACCCCCTGATGATGATAACCATATAAAAGGGTTGAAAGCGTGGTTCTACTGCTTCTCTTCACATCACTTTCAATGCACCCCTGGTGTCTTCAGAATAGTCCATCAACTGTTACATTACCTCAAGTGAAAGAAACTCAGGCTTAACTTCAGCAGCCCATGTAGAATACGACTGTGGAAGCTGCTTCTCCATGATGAGCTTTCCAAAGCCGTGGGCTTTCAGGTAGGGATGGTGTCGTTTACACAATCTCTACAGCCAAAACTAAAATAAGTGGCTTGTCTGGACTCCAGGGCACAGGAGCCAAGGATGCCACACTGCCCTGGGCCACACTGATCCCTTGCAGACACCGTCATGTCTGAACACACCCCCTCCTTTTGCAAGTAGCAGTGATTGTGAATGGACATACATCAGTAATCACTTCAATGGGAAACAAAAATCCCAGTGTTGGCAGATGCATCTATTCCATCATTCAGAAGGATCTGCGTCTACTTATTTTGGTTATCTCTACCAGTAGGTGTCATGATACAGCAACCTGTGAAAATTCTTGGTGGAGCAGGCGATAAAGTGGTTAAATAAACACTAATAATTACAGAATTTTATTTAAATCATTGGATGCCAGTGGTTAAAAGGGTGGTTAATTTTGCTAGATGCTGCCACACAGACATTACTCCCCTTGCTTTGGGCCCGCTGCAAATGAAAACCTCTGACATTGCCCCCAAAATTTGTCTCTGATGCCTGTGCAATACACCAGTTTCTCTTGTTCCAAGAATGGTACCTGCCCTTCAGTGGGACACACTAATAATGGGGTGGATAAGTGACTGATGAGTGACATTCTCTAAAGAAATTAACGATAACCTCTCCTTTGAAGAATGAGATTCAAAACAAATGCCACGTGCATTTGCTATGTCTAAGAGCAGTCCACTTAGATATTTTTGTCACACATATCAAAGCACAACTCTCAGCCATGTCCATTTTTGTGATGACTTTGGTTTCATCCTTCCCGGGGAAAAAAGAAAGGCTGTCTACTCTGGGAAATCAATTAAAAGGAACTGTAATATGTCAGATAGTCAATCAGGTGCCTGCGCTAACGAGGATCATGTCCATTTTTGATGCAAATTACAGTGTGACATGAGTTATCTCACCTTCCCAACAGCAAGTCTGGTGTGAATGCCAGACAGGGTGTTTAGTTTTCAAGCCTTTGCCTCTGCAGGCATGCTGCAATTTCAGAGTAAAGCAGCAGTGGTTTGAAGTTTGATCTGATTGCTGGCCTGATGACTTCTCCTGAACACTTCTCCTGCTCCCAATGAAGGCATCTGTTAAAATGTTTTGAGGTAGTTTTTTGCTTGTTTGGTTGGTTTTGGTGGTTTTTTTGTTTATTTATGCTAGCCCTTTAAACATTGTAGTTGCAAAAAAAAAAAAAAAAAAAATCCACCTCCATCACATCACATGAAAAGGCCTGTTGCTATTCAGTGAGAGAACAAAAACTGAAGTTCAAAATCTCATTAAAAATGTCTAAGCCTTCCTTTGTCTACCTTTGCTTCATGTTCTCAGCAAAGTTCTTACTCTAAGCTCCAGGGATCATGTAAATCTATTCTAGGTATTTTTAATGATTTTTGCAATCCGTATTTTGAAGCCTGTTAAGACATTTATGTTTACTACTGTATTTCTAGATTCTTAAAGGGTTAAAATGAAAAACTAAAGGAGTCTCATTAAAAGGATTCCTCAGCACAGATGGAAGCAAAAAATATTTAAGAATATGCACTTAGTTTTAGTGAAAACTCTAACCCTGAAAATTCAGTGAAGAGGGAGTATAAGAACAAACACAGCATGAGGTTAGGAAGGTACCATGGTACAGGGTTAACCACAAGGAGCCTGTGAGTGACTTCTAGTCAGGCAAGATTTGATGGAACTTTTTAGTCAGACTCAACAACACCCACAGAGAAACCCCTCTGGACCTCTGACCTGGAGGGGCTGATCGCCCAAGTCTTACTTGAGCATTGGCTGATAAGCACTGCCATCTGCAGAACAGAACCAAAACTACTTAATTGGTAATACAACCTCTTTGACAAGTGTGGGTTTTACACTGCACACCTCCAGCATGTCATACTGTCACTCTTGAAGGGAATGAGACAAGATCACTACATTATTTTGGTGTCTCAAAATACTTTGGGAAGAAGCCTGGTCTCTGTTGAATTCAACAACAGCGAAATATTCATGAAGCAAAGCTACCTCAGTGAGCCTGCTTGTCACAACTAGCCCACTTCAGCGTGGTTTACCATTTCTTAGCATTCCAGCTGAATCTACTACTTGGCAACTAAATTTTACAAGTGAACATACTAAATTAGCTAGCAGGTTTCAGTGGATGAACACAGAGTCTGTTGCACCCAAACCAAATGCTCACAGTTTTTTGAATTGGAGGAGTCTCAATCAGTAATGAATGAGCTTTTTACCTTCATCCTAGAGATGTCAGCCTTCTGGAAAGTAACTTATAGTCAGAGTACTTGGTGCAAGCCTCCCAGCTCAGCTGTGATTGCTGGAAAAGTTATTACAATGAAAGCTGTGTAATCAACTGTCCTGCTTTTGTCTGGGATAGAGTTAATTTCTTCCCAGTAGCTGGTACAGTGCTGTGGTCGGATTTAGAATGAGAATAATGTTGATAACTCACTGGTGTTTCAGTTGTTGCTCAGTAGTGGTCAGGGATCCTTCAGCCTCTCATCCCACCCCACCAGGGAGCAGGCTGGGGGGCACAAGAAGCTGGACAGCTGACCCCAGCTGGCCAGAGGGATAACACACACCATATGGCTCCATATATAAACTGAGGGAAGGAAAAGAGGGAAAAAAAGCCAGCCAGGACCACTGCTCAGGAACTGGCTGGATGGTAAGCAGTTGCAGCCTCTTTGTGAGGTTTGCCAAATCCTGAAGCTATGGCTGAGGTGAATGCTTCTCATTTTTATGAAGATTTTCAAAGGTCTTAGCCTGAGATCATCTCTCTGTTCAATGAGTTTCATCCCTTTTCCCACTCAGGAGTGGCCCCAATAACTTTTATTCACAGCCTGGGACAAGATCTGCATAATTTGAATTGTAGGTAACTGTTTCTGATAGTTCACTAATTTAAATTTGGTGAACAAAAAGTGCTCGCTCTCAAAATGTGTCGAGTCTTGACTCAAGTAACTTCAGACAAACAGATCTGGGTCTGTAGAGTTCTTTCAGGGCTGGTGCTCATCCAGGCACCCAGTGCCTACTGATTTCTGTCATCATAGTGTGCCATAACAATGTCATCCTCTTATTGGTGGGGAGCAAGAGAAGCCTAATAAAAAATCAGTATCCTTGTTAGTATTCTCATTTTCCCCTACAGAAGAAAATAAAAGTGTCCTTTTATAGAGACAAGGATGGGCAGATGGCCCTTTTTAAGCAAAGAAAATTAATTTTCACTGCTTTACATCCTAAAAATGTACCATCTTAGCATGATGTACAGAGAGACAGCTAGTAACCACATTTCTCTCTCAGTTTTTTGGCAGTGGAATTCTCTTTCAAGTTCTGAAATATCAGCCTGAAGTCCCAGTGACAGTGACACTGGGAGAAACTGCCCGTGGAAGATTTTTTGAACTACTACTGAAACACCCCCAAGCTGCCCACAATGCCTGAGGTACAGCATTTCACAGAGGTTTTCCAGAAACTTCTCGGCCCAAAAATACAGGGAATGCAGCACCCAGCCAAAGCGCCATTGGGAATGTGAGCTTTTCTGTAGCCTCATATAGAACTCATAGCAGCCCTCTCCTAGGCATGATCTAATAATGGGCCAAGAGATTGGCTCCTCTGGGATGCCATGCAGAAGGAACTTAGCAGGGCTGAGGGGTGGACCGATGTGAACCTCATCATGCTCAACAAGGTCAGGTTCAACGTCCTGCACCTGGGTCAGGGCAACCCTCAATATCAATATAGACTGGAGAATGGATGGATTGGGACTGGAGAAGAACTTGGTGAGAAGAACTTTTGGTGCAAATCTGGACACAAGCCAGCAAGGTGTGCTTGCAGGCCAGAAAGACAGACACATCCTTGCCTGCCTAATTAAAAGTGTGGCCTGCTCTGGAGTTCCCCACACAACAACACATGGATTGGCTGGAGCAGGTCCATTTTCAACAAAAGTGTTCAGAGGGCCGGAGCACCTCCCTTGTGAGGAAATGCTTAGAGAGCTGGAGTTGTTCAGCCTAGAGAAAAGAAGGCTCTGGAGCAGCCAGAGCAGCCTTTTGATACATAAGAAAGACAGAAAGTGACTTTTTACCAAGGTCTGCAGTGACAGGACAAGTGGCAATTATTTTTAACTGAAAGAGGGTAGATTTATACGGAATGTAAGGAAGACACTTTTTGCAATAAAGATAGTGAGGCACTAGAACAGGTTACCCTGAGAAGTTGTGGATGCCCCATCTCTGGAAATATTCAAGGCCAAGTTGGACAGAGCTTTGAAAGTTGTCCCTGCCCATGGAGAGAGGTTGGACTAGATAATCTTTGAAGGTCCCCTCCAACCCTAACCATTCTTTGATTATTTGACTATTCCAGAATGTAAATGATTTGGTGTTCAAACCATTGAAGTTTAGTCAATAACCACGTGGTAATTTTTTAATTGAGCATGGTTTCAAGCCCTTCATCATGATTGTTTGTAAGGCCGCAGAATGATGAATGGCAGGGAGACTAAATGGGGTGTGCTGTCTTCTTTGAGACCCGAGCCCAAACAGGAGAGTGGATTTACACCTTAGAGACTTCCCCCCAACAGTAGTAGAAATCTGGACTCCATATACTGTAAACAAACAATACTAATAGTAATTTTTTTAAAAGGAGAAATCATATGATTTTATATTTTAGCACTGGGACAATTAAATTTTCCAACTCTATGCTAGATATTAAGGATTTATATTAAATCCCTAATTTTATTTCTGTTGTTATTTATAGTTTAAATCAATTAATATATGGTTTAATATAGCATAACTAGACTGGACAGAGATGTTAAAAAAATAGCCTGTGCCTCAAATTATTAGAGAATGGCTCTGCGAGTTAAGCGTGCCTTGTAGCTTGCAATATTCAAATATCAGGTGCAGCAAATGGACATTGTTAAGGCTGCCTGCTGGCTAGGGCAGTAAGAGCTTTTCTCAGCTAGAAGCTATTTCTCCACAGAGCAAATCCTTCCCTTCCTACCACAAAATATGAGAGGAAATAAATAGGTCAACCTTGTGGTGCTAAAGCACTGTGAGTTGGGAACCACAAATAAAATCAATTTAAAACAGTTAAACAGAGACATGTTTGAATTATTAATAATACTTATCCCTCCCATTTTTCCAGTTTTTCCTGCTGCTTTTCCTGCTATGAGTACTTCACTGTGCTGTGAGTGTGAAAAGAAACAGCACCAAGAACTGATTAGCAGCCCTACAATAACAAAACAGCAGCCTTGCAGGAAAAAAGGAAAAAATATCTGATTTAAGTTTCCAGGAGAGCATTAGGAAAAACTTTAAGTTATTTTCTAGAAAACCTTGAAAATTCAGTAACACTGTTTCTTTTTAATTAGCTACTGTAATTTAGCTCCCTGATGAGTCGAGAAAAGGAGGACAAACCTATCTATATGCTGGATCCTTTTCCCAACTCTCCTTACACCACAGCCTGCTAACTACAGCAAAGATATACTTACAAAAAGAGTTTTATATACATAGTCACAATAATTAGAACTCTTACACTGTGTTTCCAGACATCATTAGAAAAAGGAGCAAAAATTTTGCACAGTATATCTTTATCCAGACTCGGAGAAATTAGCTGAAGTGTGTCGCACAACATAAAGTTTCTATTCATAAAGCAGTTAGTAATTTTACAGCCTTTCCAGCTCCTTTGTGCTCCTTTGGTCAGTGGTGAAAAAGAGATTTAAGCAAGCAATTTGGGAAGAGGTAAAAAACAATTTCTGCACCCTGTTCTACAACATTTGATTTAGTTCTGACAATGGAAAGGGGTCAATACACCCAGGCGTTCACAGGTTGCATGGCCTCAAGCAACTCATTTCTCTTTTTGCCTGATATTTTTGAATGATATTTCATGCCACATGACATCATTCTTGGCCAAAAAGAAGTAGGGGGAAATAGGGTGGGGAATATGTCCAAAGGAGTCATTGCCTTGGGATCAGCTGGGCATCACATCTCCTGGTGGGAAGTGGTGAGGGATTTCCTCCACATTCCTTTTTCTTTTTCTTTCCTCACTTACTCAGCTTGACCCAGTTTTTCCCCTCGCTTTTGCTCTTCGGATTTTTTTCCCTGTGCCACTGTGGGGAGGGAGTGTGAGGGTGTGTGAGGACTTACCTGCCAGCCAGGGACAACCCACCACAGCCTCAAGCTGTTGTAGGTCATGGACATGCATTTAGAAATCCTTGCTATAGGCTTGCCTTATTCTTCTGGTCTGCTGTATCTCATACATCTTTATCTGTTTTACACATTATCAGACACAGACTACAAGGCTGTGAACAACTGATCCTGTCCAGCACAGATATTTTATATTCTTACATATTTAATCCAGTAACCACCTGTATGACATTGCTTGATTTCTACCATTATTTCATAATTCTTTTTCACATGCTGGTGTTTTTCAGTAGTGGGTGGAGTCCGGACTAGATCCTGACTTCAGGCCCTACCAAGATCAGCTTTTCTTTATATAGAAAAACATATGTTTTCCTTATGAATGCCTCACAAGCCTTTCAAAGCCAGATTCAGAGGAGCTTCAACAAATTTATGGGCAGTCTTTTAACACAGTGTTAGGCACTTCAGAGAAATGAAATTGCTCCTCATTTTCAATGGAGTTTTACCAACAAAACCTACCTCCACCTACACTGTATTCAGCAGGCACTCAGGCCATTACAGCAAGAATATCCAGTCACTTTAGTATAACTCTGTTTTCCAATTAGTTTTATAGTCACAGTCACATACATGTTCACCTGCTTTCCCTCACTCGGGAAATTCCTTCTCCATACAAGATGGGCAGCTTTAGAACTGTCCAATACTTGCTTACCTCTGTATTCTCATTCTGTAGCTTCTGATACTCACCATGGCTGGTACGGCGGTGTTCCCCTTCAATGACAGGCAGCAAGGTGCCAATCTGGATAAAAACTTTTGACTCCAGATCTCTTTCCATGTGTTCTGACTCCAGTTCCCCAGCAGGCATTGAAAGCAGTAAACTCATCTGATTAGTTGATAAGCAGGTCGGACTGTCCACTCTCACAACCCAAAGTTGCATCTAAAGATATTACCCACAGCTGCCTGCCCTGTCAATGAAAAATAACTTGGAAATCAGGGAGAGAAGAATGGATGACTGACTTGTCTTCCCACTGTGTATGTAAAACCTAAAGAGACTCAACATACCCAGACCATGGCCAGGTTTGGTACTTAACCCTGTAGGGAAGTTTATGGACATTATGACATTTTCCTACCATCCCTTCCTGCCCAGCAATCCCTTGAAGACTAAAGGTCTGACAGGACCACTCACAAAGAAACTCCAGGATAGCTGGGAAGATGTGAGGCTCTCTCAAGAAGGACCAGAACCTGCCAGTCTGCACTGATGAAGTTCTGTAGTGAGACATCTACCAACCTGAAGCACTAGTTAAATACAGATATTGGATATAAGGATAATACTTTTCTGAAGGCAGCCTTAAGCAGTCAAACTCAGTGGACACACCCATGCTGGTAGAAACTGGCCTTATCCTAACAGCAATATATAGGCTGAGGTAATCAGGCCTTTGTTACAGAAGATGTGGATAAGAGAAAGAAATAACCCTGAGGTTATTGCTGGGTGCCTGAGCAAGATGTACTCCCTTGTGTTTTTACTGCCTTAAAAGGGTCAAAGCAGACACAGGTGGCTCTGAGACATGGATTTAAGAGGACAAATTTAGTTGCAATGCTTGCATCTAGACTTCCACACACAAAAGTGGACAGAGATTTACAGCCTCTCCTTCACAGGATGGGTCTGAATTTCAGTACCCTCTGAGAAGAGGGAGTTAAAACTATAGTTGAATCTGTGATTGTTCCAAAGAAGAGATTAATAAACCCAGTACTTAGAGGTGGAAACAGCTCTAGAATAAAAATTCTCATCAGTCTGCTGGAATTTGGCATGGACAAACCACTTGAGGACACAGTTATTGTCAAATATCTGTATGAAATTTTAGAGAAGGACATCAATTGCTCCTATGATTGAAGAAGACCCTAAATATTCCAGATGAGGCACCCAGAAGAAGATGATGTGTGTAGAAGACATATTGTAGAAGACATACTTGGAGAACTATCAAAGTAGGCTGGGAATGGAGCAGGGAAAAGGGGAGACTAGTCATGGGCCTTGAAGGTTGTATGGTGACCCCTAACTTTCCTACTTCTCCCTCAAGAGAAGGAATAATTCACGAAGAAGAAAGAGGAGTCAGAGGACAGAACAATGAATTAAATTTCTTACCTCCTCGTCCTCTAGCTTCTTGTCCTTACCTGGATTTAGCAAAAGAGCTTGAAAAGTGGTGAGGCTGCTCAGCTGAGAAGGATTCCTGGCTGGCAACAGCCTCTTGGACAAACTGCTGGTTGCTGCTTAGCTGGCAGTGTGAGGCACACTGCCCTGCACAACAGGACCAAGGAAACTCGGAAACCTAGGCACAGCTGCCACTCTTGTCTGTGGAAGATGTATGCCAGAGATTTCTTTGGGTGAGGCCCAGACAGTGACTTGGCACAAGGTACCTGCTTCATCCCCTCCTGGCATGCAGCAGACCGGAGAGGGTGTAGATTCTTGAAAGTGGAAGAGAGGAAAAAGGCTCTTGGCTCTGGACAGGCTTTTGAATTCCTGGTGGTACAAAAGCTGAGGCAGCCCCACATCTGGGGCAGAGACGAGCTGTAGGCTTTCAGGGTCACGGGGAGATGCTGTTAGAAACCTCCCAAGTGATGGGCAACAACTGGCAAGGATTTGCAACAATATTCTCATATCCAAGAACAGGGGCCTCTAAAAAGACATCCAATAGATTTTTAAGAACAAATGTAGAGTGACAAAATGATGTTCCCTCCAGCCACCTTTAAATTATATATGCTACTGACTGAATCCTACTGGATTTACTCAGTAATTTTGAGAAACGATGTTTGAGGGCCTGCATGAATTGGACTGCAAGGCCCTTTTCCCTGTTTAAAGACTGTAATAGTTATAGCTTTAAGTGCTATTTGACTTAAACGTTATAATGTTTCACAATCATGTATTTAAACACAGAAATCTGTTTATTTACCCAAACAAAAGAGAGGAAATGATTCCAGCCCTCAGGTTTTGAATTCTCATTTAAATATGTGAACATCAGTCCACAACTTAGAGATGTTTGTGTATCTATGTACCTCCAAAATACTCATATTTCATAGGCTTTTTCACATTAATATTCACCAACAGTATCACAAAAGTTCTTTTTCTTTTACATAACTGTAAGCAACAGTAATTCTAGAAACACTAGAGAAAAAAAAAGCATAGCAATGTCCACAGTTACAAGAAAAAGTGCACATTACTTGGTCACAATCACAGTCATTACTTGGAAAACTATATGTAACAAGTAGATATAAAATATCACTGATGCCTTAAACTCATTGTCAAAAACGGAATTACATAAAATTTTGTACATGAAATAAGGCAAATTTAGGAATGCACAAGAAACTTGTTATTCAACAAAAGCTAAACAACAGAACAGATAGTACAATAAGCATAAACTAAAGTACTTTTTTCTATATACTTAAAAAGAAGCCTGCCATAGTGCACAAAGAAAACACCATTAATGTGTAATCAATATTATAAAATAAGAAATAGAGGGGTTGGGAAGAGTGGGGAAGGGGAGAGAAGAGTTTTATTATAGTTGCAGCTGCATCCACTTACAGTTTTGTACAGGTTTTAGCTAGGCCTGGGAATTATACAAATTATACCAGAAGTGTCAATGACCTTCCTTGGTAAGAATTTTGTTTAAATTAAGGAAAAAAAATAAATACACACAAGAGTGCAAATTTTCAGATTGTCACTTGCAACCTCTTAACATTCATCATCTACATCCAATCACAACTAGAGGGACTTGTATAAGACAGCAGCAGTGATCATGGAGTCAGATGAGCTCACCGTAAGAAATCAATTCATCTTTTTTTTTCTCAACGATATGTCTTTTTTAAAAAATGCTCAACTCTTTATTAATTGCTAATAAAGCTGCAATATATTACAGAATGGAGTTGAGAATGGCATGAATGCAGGAAATGCATACTTCCTTTGGAAGGTATTCCATAGATGACAATTTACAGTACACAGGGGAGGAATTATCCAGCATCAAGAGTTACTCATTGTAGAAAGAATATGAAGTTGGGGAGAAGGGCACAGCCAGGGGTTCAAGAGAGGAAGGGGGACTTAAAATAGCTCCTCAAAACATTTTCAGGACCAGTGAAAAAGTTTACCAAAGTAAAAATGAAAAATCTTGAATGAAAACAAAAATCTTTTGTTTCGTTTTTTTATAAAAATTACCTTTTTTTAAAATACAAGATCCTTTTAATTGCAATTGTGCCCTGTAGCAACAGGACATTTGGCAATGTTTTGCCATATACTGCAGCTTTAAGTCCAATGAGTCAGTATCACATTCCACTAATATTGCACTTGGATCTTGAACCACTTGTTTTAAAAAACCATCACAGCATCTTCTGTTTCCTCCACTTGTTAGAATGAGTTAATTTCTAGCCACTTTTTCGATATTTATGCTGACACAATAAAACAAAAGCAATAGGCTGAACACAGTAAAGTACCTCAGAAATACCAGAGGTCGAAGTTCACTTGAAGCACCTTAACACATCACTTTATGGATCAAGAACAGTGTGGCATTATGGTAATTAACTCTCCTAAAAGACTGTGCAGTAACTGAAGTGTGTGCTCTGGGAAATCAAAATGTCATTAGTGGAAATTCTGAGATAAGACCAGGCCGGTGTGAAGGTCACATGACTCAGTTCTGCTGCAAAATAAGGTTTTCCAGTTCATCCGCAGAGCGCAATAAAAACGCGGCCGATTCTCGGTACCCTGCCACAAGCTGCCTCACTGCGTTTATTTCAGTCGGACTCAGCTGGGGTCTAGAGCTGGAACTACTGGAGGATCCAGAGCTGGTTGCTAATTGCCTCTTCATACTGAGATCTGTTGGACCTGCAGACAGCAAAGGGAAAAAAAAACCTCTTCAGATCTGCTGCCAGAGACGTTTCATAGGTTTGTAGATACAAATGCAGAGTAGTAAGGTCTGCTCTCAGCTGAGTGCAAGTAGCAGAAATAAGCAATAACTGTCCTGTTACCAGTCGCCTTGACAGGAACCACAGCCATTTATATTTACGTATCACAGACCCCACTTAAAGAACATGAGGGGCAAGTCCGCTGCCAGCAGAAAATTACCCTCCAGGGGCATATCCCAACAGTGTGAGCCACTTGCACCCCAAACCCTGCCCTGGGATCTGACGATGGTGATCAGGCAGAAGGTTCATCTCCTGTGCCTCCCCCCAGCTCCAGCTGCCGTCATAGACTTCATGGCAATATGCACACTTGCAATTTTTATCACAGAAAATCCAACTCATGTTCTCTAGATAGCTATTTTCACATTTTATGCTTCAATCAGCATGTGGCCAGATTGTGAATCCCTCGCAGATGTAGATAAATGGTCATCCACATGACTTGCCTGACGCTGTCTGATCACTAACATAAATAGCTGCTCATGAATGAGATTAGGCTGGTGACAATCTGGCTGCCACAGTGAGGAGCACACTATCGTCTGTGAGGGCTGCATACAGCTGGCAATACATTGCAAGGATCTTGTGAGGCCGGAACGCTGACAAGAGGTTCTGCAGCAATCTCCATGCTGTTGTATTGGCAGCTCACGGCAATATCCTTAGCACTTTTCTTCAAAGAATATTCTCGCGACCACGGATACTTCATATGGAAGACGGCATTCCTGAGGGCAGTCTGCAGGTTACTGTGATTGGCAAAACATCTGCCATCATCAGCTTTGGCTTTGTGGGGAAATTCCCTGGCCATTTGATCAGTTATTAACCAGCTAAGATGCATGGTGCTTTAATGAAATGTTTGCATTTTCCACTTGACACATTTTTTTTTCCTCCCGGAGTGTAAATTTGGACAGGTAGAATTGGACTCAGGACTTTTTTGAACATACACAGAAGGATAAAGATGGCAAGTACACCTATTAAACAGTGTATTTTACGCAAATCCAGGAAAGACTGCTCTTTCATTTTGACAGTGTAGCAAATATATACTTATGGCAGGCATAAAATCAGACTATCCTGATCCTAATCTTAATACTCTCCTGCAAATTGGGATCAAGTTATCCAAAGCAATGTATCTTGCTTTCCTGTGAGAAAAATGTCACTCTTCAATTTGATCAGGACAATATATGTCAATGCCAAGGCTTTCCAGAAAAGACTGGAATAATTTTAAAATTTAGCATGTTCAGCTGTAGAACACAGAACACAGTAATTCATAATCTGGAAGTTCTTCTAAATAATCCCACCAAAATCATAAGATTCAAAACCAGACTTGCAATCTTAAGCACAAATGGAAAGAGAAGTCTGATTTCCAGAAGCTAAAGATCTGGTCATAAATCTTATTTATTTTTCTTTCTTATTTGTCTGTGCAGAGGTACAGCTGAGACCACAAAAAAATGTGGAGATTTCCATGTCCCCACACTCACTGAAATGAATGAAAAATCTCCCCTTAACTGAATGAAAGCAGAGCTGAGACTATGAAAAGAAACTACTCAAACAGAAAGGGTCCTATTAGATCTGATTTCCTACTACACAACTAGCACGAGCAGCACTTAGCCTTACAACTTCTATTATCTGGTTCTACAGTGGCATAAATGAACTGACTTTTAAATGACTTCCAGTGTACAAATGATAAAATAAGCACAATTAGCTCAGTGAATTTGTTTCAGTGTGACCTCACACTGCAGGAAAATGATGACAGTGTGAAGAAGCTCAGAGGATATTTTAAAGTAAAATCTTAAGCCAGCACAAAGAAGAATGGTATACCAATCATAAAGCCAGTTGGGCTGAATGGTTGTAAGAAGCCATTAAAGACATTTATATTTATTGAGGCTGTAGTGAAAAAGCTGCCACTGACATATTGAGGGCATTGTGTTCCACATTAACCTACTTTAACTTTTATGTTCTTTCCTTGACTTTCACTCCTGTCACTGCCAAAAACACTCACTCACACACACACACACACACACAGACACACACACACAAACAAAAAATATCTGGCAGAACAGAGCTTCTGCAGCAGAGCACATCATTTTATGAAATGTAACTGAAGGGCTTTTCTCATTGGTAATCCAGATTTTAAGTAGCATGATAGGATACCAGTTTATTTCACTCATAAGTAAAATATACATGGAAATGTGCTTGGTCATACCTCTCAGGTTTTCCTTACACAAACTGATGGTGCAAAGCACTGCTCTGAAAGGAAAGCTAGGAGAAGACCAAATGTCCATCATGCACAAATCAGTCTTAAGTCCTCACAAATCTAGGATCACAATTATTTATACAGTCTGAAGATCTGGCACTGTATTCCTAGATGTCTGGATTAACTTTCATGAAGAAAGTTCTTTAATGCTTCAGAATATTTATCTTTGCATCTTGATGGTACTGGAAATAGCTGGATGGCAGTCTGCATACAAAAGGGACAGTCACAACCCAAAAATCCTCTTGGTCTGGGAGATTTCTGTTGTGTCAGAGCTCTTGTATACAAAGAAAATAAGATATCTCAGATTTTAACTTACCCAGCTACTTCAAACTACTTGGTGGGTTTATTTTTTTATTACTATTTACTAGGAAAATGGGATTTTATTCCACTCCCCAGCTCCTGCCGTATACTTAACAACTCACAGTGCTGTCCACCTTCCCCCTCAAAGAAAACTCCCCTGAATTAAGAAACAAAGGAATACACATGCAGAGAAAAGTTTCATAGCTATGATTTTGGGACAGTGAGAACACCCATGCCTTTTCAGGAAGGGAAGCTGGCAGAGAACCGAAGAGAAAAGAACAAGCCATACTTCATGTGGAGGTAAGGATTTTAGCTCTTTTAATTATGTTATGTGACCCCTACATCTCACCTCTAAAGCTTACCTATGAGAGGCCAAGCTTTATATCTGGGAGAACACCTCACTCAGAGATTAGTCCCAGGATGTGTTATATTGGTCTCAGCTTTTAATAGCTGTGATAGACACTCACTGGCAATAATAGAGATTCTCAAAGGTTGGCCAGGCTGCTAAATACTTAAATGCTATAACTTATTTGTAGCTTCCTCAGTCATATCTGGTCATTTAAAAACTAAGGAGTAAGTTAATGCAACCAATAAGTGCATTCTTATACTGTAGATATTTCCCGTGTAATTTTACACAAATCAGCTATTGAAACATGGAAACCTAAACCTCACTCATACCTACCGTATCTCTTTAACCAGACAACTAAATCACAGCTATCCTCAAGGCTTAAAATAGCTGGTTAAGGACACTTCATATACATCTATCTCCAGAAGCCATCACTACAGGTTACTAATCTGAAAAAAGCTGAACAGCTTCACCATTATGTCTTTTAATAACTATCTTTACTATTTCTTTAGTGTATTTAACATTATTTATTAAGCTGCCAGTCCTCACAGGAACAAGAAAGTGTATACTTGTAAAGAGGGAAATCTGAATATTTTTGCAATGAATTTTAAAGTGTCAGGTTCCTCCAAGATGTTACTGCACATTTTAGCACACTGCTTCCTATTCTGGAATACTTCAGGACCATTAAAAATCTTGATTGCAAACATTATCAGGTTCTACAGTGTCTGTTGAGCAAGCAAAGATTAAGCACATATCACAGAGATTAAGACAGGAGACTTATTTGAATTTCTTTCTTTCTCTCAGTGCATATTGCCATAACACAAAATCGTCACCTTCCATGTTTTTATAACAGAACAACATTTTCCCAAGCAGTGGGTTAAACAAATTGCTGAGACAGAGCCTTTCTTTTATACTCTTTCAGAAGACTAAAGTATTGTTCCTCTGCCTCTTGTTGAGGCCACCTGATTGACATTTTAACATGGGAATATTTTTGATTTACCACCTCTGTCCAGTTACATTAACCTAATTTCCTCTGTGAGGTGCAATTGTTCTTGTTGGAACCACATCAAGCTGAATATGAAAACTCTAAAAACCCTCTCTTCACATGCTAGACAAACATTTATCAAATTAGCTGCTAGAAATGTCTGCCACTAAATATGCCGTGGAACAAATGGCTTTTCTGTAAATTACAAGACTTAGACGGAACTAGTTATTGCCTCATGTACTACTCATTACCAACGTGATTTACATCAAACTCCGAAATACGGGTCAGATGTAGATGTGCTGATACTGATTGCTTAGACACTATCAACTATCTCAGCAAAATTCCCTTAAGAATTGTATGTTGTCACTGGGTAGCTACCAATCGTATCATTGACAACTACTGAAAGAATAATAAATGTGTCAGTGACTCTCAAAACGGTTATCACTATTGTAGATAATAATATAGAATAAAAAATAATTTTAAAAAGCTTTATGTGCTGAAGCATCTATGCTTCCACATTTTCATTAATAGTTAAGCAACCTTTTTCATCAGTGATAATGCAAAAAGCAGTGGCACTTATTTAGAGAAAAATTCATTTGCCTATGCTTTGAAATCTCTTGTGTATCTTTTCTATTGCATCTATTCTCCTCCCCCATTTTTCCCCATGAGTGGCTTTAGAGGAGAGGCTGGACTACATTCTTATATACTCCAATAAAACTAAATAGAAAAAAAATCTATCAAAGTACACTACCTTTTCTTTCCAAATCAGATGTATTTATTTTATAAGAATGCTTTATTGTGATATTATGCATCTGTCAATGCTTCTTTTCCTCCTGCCTTCAAACATAGAGCAGATGTGCCTAACAATATTGTTTCAAGTGCCAGGAGAAATCAAGAAAACAGGGACTGATGAATTGGACCTTTTAAGCTTCTTTCTCCCCTCTACACCTCTCCCTCTGGAAGACACATCTTCTGCTACTTTAGACAGCAGGAAAAAAAATGCTGTCTTGCCTGAGGAAAGTGATGTGAAAACACAGAAATGCCTACAGCCATCATTCATTTTCAACGATCAGGAAACAGTGGTCTGTGATTAAATGATTATGTGAGACACTTCCTATCCACCACAGGAGATTAATTATGTGGTGTATACCTTTGTTGCCTTAACAGTTGTAGCCTCAGCTTTGCACGAGGTAGGAAAGCAGTATACTTTCAAGACATTCCGTTTCCATCCCTACGGTGGGAATGGACTAGTACTTGCATGTGCCATGAATCTAACAATTAGCAGAGGATGAGGAAGGAGGAAGAGGAGGCTGAAAGAGAAGCCTGCCAGGGCTCAGGATTTGCTGTGGTGTGAACATATTGGGATTCAGCTGAAGAACTCACCTGAGCTGGAAGGGGACTGGACGTTCGTGGTGCCTGGGATGCAGTGCTGAGTTGTGGCTGTGGTGGAGGTAGGCTGCAGATCTGTGGAGAGAAATGGAGACACAACGCTTTGGCTCACTGCGACACGAGGGCATGTCCTGCATGGCCAGCCCAATAACGAGTCTGAAACACCCTCTTTTTGCACACACAAAAGGAATTGACTGACATTTCTGCCTAGGAAACCAGACAATGATGCAGAAGAAACAGTCCCAAATTACCTCCAGGAAACCCAGCTATGGCAGCAGAAACACATTCCACACCTCTTAGAGAAAACGGACTTCAGGAAATGATGCAGCTGCAAAGACCATGACCCCAAGGAGCCCAACATGACTTCAGAGAGTGCTGACAGCCATCAGGAGAGGGCAGACAGCAACCCATTGGACTGAAATACACGGGGAGACAAGCCCATCCCACTCTGTCAGGAGAGGCTCAGGCTACATGCAGGGACTTCAACAGCTCCTGGCAGTATCAAGAGATTTAGCTCCCAACATTATCTCCTGTCCTCACCCTCCTGCCCTCAAGCTGGACATTCTTACGAGCTCAGTCCAGGAGTCATAGAGGGGGGCCAGCTGAAGCCTTTGTGGCTGGCTAAGAGCTGGCAAGCAAATTTGTTTACCTTCACTGACCTATTCCACCTTGGAGGTTCTCCATTCAGTTCTGTAACAGGAACTGCATTAGCCTTAAAAAAAAGAGAGCTGTGGAAAACCACCCTTCTCAAAGAGCAACTCTCCTTTACCATCTAAAAGAATCAAACACAACATGACCAAAGGCTTCTCCCCAGCCCATGTACAGGCTGACAAAGACTCTGTCAACCCACGTATTGCTTGGTGAATGTTTCCAGCCGAGCTGGATTGGCCTAAAAAGTTTAAAAGGAGGGGGAAAAGACAACTCGGTGCTGTAAGACCAAGCCTTTTCCTTCTGTGCCTTTTTCCCAGCCCATAATAAAGGAGGGGTCATTGCACAAGCTGCTGCATTCTGTTTGCTCATATTGAGCAGTTACATGAAGGCTTGCCCCATGCAGTTGTGTGAGGAGCTAATTATGGCTCTGTAATTAGCCATGTGGAAGGACAGACCTCCCCATGAGGAGGGAAGCACTGTAACAGCAGGCACAGAGAGGTCCCTGAGCCAGAGCCACCAAACAGTTGGGCGAACAGATAGCTAAGTCTATAAGGTCAGAGTAGGGATGAACTTTATACAGAGGAAATAACCAAATTAAATGAGTCACAGAATAAAAAATACATGCATCTGTTGGACTGCTAGACAGAGAGTTAATTGGACATTAATTATTATATTAGTGTGGGGGAAGGTCCAGAAATAGGTAATCGAGCAGTGAGTTTTAGATAGCTGTTGCAGCTATTGCAACTCCTTTTTCTTCTGTTTTAGCAGATACACAAAACCAGACCGTATTTGTTTATACACACGTTCAGATGGAGGTGTGTATTTATTTTTACACTAGGAGAACATCTGTAAATGTGACAAGAACATTTGATAGCTTACTATATTGAAAAGGAATTGCATTTTTAAATTAGTTCTTAGCTCCTGAAAACAATTTGCAAGTAAATATCCTATTCTCCTGTTCTCCATTTTAACAGCCTTGCATATGTTTGGAACAAGAGTCCTCAAAACAGCGTGATGATTGCAAACAACTGTCCTATGAGGTCTGTCAGGAGGGCAATGGTTATCCCTGTCAATTGCAACTCCAACCACTCCTCTTGTCTACCAACAGACATGTCAGAGAGAACTGACAGATCTCAAGGAACTGGCCTCCAAGTCCTCCAGCTTCTCCTGTGGGGAAACCAGCTGCCAGAGCCACAGCAATTTACCCTTAATATCCAAGAGATAATTAGTTTGGCTACTGGTTGGTTTTGTATCAATGAGACTAAGAAATGGACAGAGTTGCCTTTCCACAACTTTCCTGATCTTCCTGAAATGGCAAGTGGGTCACAAATCACCAACCCAACTAGACTGTCAGCATCAACTGGTTTTTCAAGTCCTGGCACACAAGGACTTTTGATTCATGGAGCTTATGTACTTTGGCTCCTGTAGTATCCCTGTGGAGAAGACGGACACCTTTGCACAACCTTCCAACTGCGCACAACCGTACGGGAGAGGTGCAACGGCTTCCTGGTCTTTCAAAGTCAAAGGACACACAGACAAAATTGTCCACTGCAAGTAGGGAAAGGCAAGGAAGAAAAAAGGTTTGAGCATATATCTGTATGCAAACCTGTCTTGAGCTTTAACTGTGAAACAAACACTGGAGTCCTCTATGGTAAATGCACAAAGAAAATGTGGCTTCTAATCAGGAAGCAAGACTAATTTATAGTGTTTAATTTGTATGTCATTTTTTAAAATTGCATGCTGAAGTGACATGAAATACTTTTGCCTAAACCCTACAATTCCCTGAAAAATGGGAGTTATGAAAAGGTATCCTATTACAAGAAGTTTGAAGGGAAAAACAAGTACACAAAACAGTTGTGATTCCTCACAGTTTAGGATTATATAAACCAGGACAATATTGATGGCTTTTGCTGACAAATAACACATGGGGAGTTTAATCCTACTCTTAGTTGGGTAAAAGGGCAAATGCCAACTGTTTTCAGTGGGAACTGGCTCATCCTCTCTGGACATAATGTAAAAGACAATTTTAAAGTTCTTGTGCATTTTCCCAAAAAAAACCAGGCTGTCTTACTCTTATGAAAATATTTGATCAGAGACCATATTCAGTGCCTCAGATGTTCTCTTCATGTGTATGGAAACAATTGTAATTATCATTCACTCTCTTTAAGTCAAAGACTTTTGGCAACTAAAGTATTATCTTTTTAAAGCCTTTCGAAAACAGCACAAATCATCCACAGACCTTTGAGAATTTTGCGGGAAGGGAGTGAGGAAGAAGACGTGACTGAAGGTCCCCAGGACACCACATACCAGTAACTCCTTGCAGGCTGCAGCCCTGATAGCATTTTGAAAATTGCTGAGCATGCTGAATACAGAGGCTGTAGCCGAGCAATTATCATCTTGCCTAAGTCAGCCCCTCTACCTGAACTGGCACTCTCGTCAGCCAGAGAGGGATCAGCCAGGGCAAAACCCCAGGGATTTCTCCATCCTCTGAGACATTTCTTTAAGTACAGTCCTGGGAGTCAATAAACTCTCAGGCTTCCAGAGTAATCACTTTACTCTGACAGAGAGACAATACCCTTTTTATCAGAAGGGTGCTGCTCTGCATTTGTACAAAATCAATATGAGGGATTATTTCAAACAAATACCACAATTTGCTTACACTTTTTTCTAAAAAAGCATGCCAATGTAAGAAGAAAGGAATGTTGTCTAAATAAATGATGCAGTTTGTTTTTTTCAGAGGGACATACGAGCTCATGGTGACACATATTTACCTTTTTTATTGTTTTTATATATTATTTTTATATTACCATTTTTAGTCTAGGGTATAAATGAATATGCTGATTTCTCATTTAACACGTGGTATGCCAGATCCTTATCTGCAGTAAATTAAAGTAGCTGGTGAGACCATGTGAGAAATCTGTGTCAATTTATTTGCATTACGCAATAAGGAGTTGAGTGTTTTGAAACTCAAGCCAAAGATATACTAACGGCCTCATTTTGTGATCAGTGTAGGAGAGGACAGTAAAGACAAGGTCCTCATAAAGTCATGCAAACTGACTGAAGATCTAACCTGGCATTTTTTTACTCAGCTTTGTTAGAGGCTTATGGTTCAGTCTTGCCCTATTGTGTATTAGTCCCTTGAAACTGGAAGGAGACTAGGCATGCAGGGAGCAAGTATTTTGCCCAGCAGTTTGCAGCATTTAGCCTAGCTGTTTGCAGGATTGTGCTTCTGCTCATTATGTGATAATAGCCTACGGATATTGAACCCCTTGGACTAGCTTTCTGTATGGCAGGGGGAAATACACATCGGCACATATACACACAGGCACAATTTGTAGGGAAACTCACCACTGCTAGAAGCATCATTGAGATTTAGCAGCCCACCTCCGAGCCCTCTGTAACTATGGTAACTGTAGGTCCCATTGCCGTTGATGTACAACACCTCCTGCGTGCTGGAAACAGCTGATGCTGAGTAAGTGACCTGGGCTGGCTCCTGTTTGTACTGCTTGTCAGCTGGAGCAGCCTCATCCTGCAAAAACAAGAAAAGGTTTGGAATTAGGGTTACATTTCACCTTGCATGTGAAGGTCTTTTGCATCGTTAAGATTCTACATCTATTGCTTTCAGAAAAGTATCATGCATGTTAAACAAATACAGACATGTTTCTGATTGACCAAATATCAGCATAAAAGAAACAATGGAAATAAGCAAGAATACAGGCTTCACAAAAATCTGAGAATATTAATTTATTTGTGCTCCACAAGCCAACCATACTGTTTCTTAAAGAACATGTACCTTCTCACCCTGAAGAGCTCACAGTCTTATTCAAAACCAAACTCTGTCCAGAAATAGTGGGAAAGGAGAAGAAAAAGCCAGAGTACTGGAGTGACTCTTACAAGTCAGAGAATCCTATATTTCTCGATAAGATAAACCAGTACAGAATGTGCCAACTACTTATTTTGATATATCAGTCTCAGAAATGACAGAAGGAATAGAGGAACGGAATAAAACAGCATTCCTATGTTTGGAAAAGTCTGAGTGAGTGTCCTTCCACACAAAGGCCATAAAGCAGGGATGGCTCCATGAAAGTGACTAGAAAACTGTTGTTATCTGTGTAAGAGCAGTGCCTGTTTGTATACCATGAGTTTTCCTCAACGCTCCCTATTTGCCTTTTTGATGATCGCATAATATTTAACAGAATTTAGCACAACAGCCCTTCAATTTTCCCTGAAAGGAGATGTTTCAGATGAAAATGTATTTTTCCCCATCTGTGCTTACTGTATCTGCTGCTTAGAGTACCTCACCTCCACTCATGATCACAGAATGCCCTAGTAACAACTTTATTAATGACACAGGTGAAATAAAGAAAAGCATTAAGAGAAGATTTAATGCATTTTAGTAGTTGGAAACAAGGAAAACTATCAGTGTGTGACTGGCATCACTGAGGGACCTCAGTGACACAAAATCTGATTTAGTCTGTGTGTATTAGAACATTTTCTTTGTTTCTTGACTTTTTTTATGGGTTTGATTTTCCCCTCCCATCTGATGAAAATATATTTCAGTGTTTTCAAATAAAATGGATCTATGGAAGTTTTGTTTTTAAAGGACCTTTTCAGAGTAGTTAACTGAAAAAAAAAAAGATCTGCTAGAATTATCTCACCGCTGTGTAAGATTTTTGGCTATTTTACGCATCTCTCCTCTGCACAACACTTTTATGGTTGCTAAATCGACCAAATGTATTAAGAATGCTATAAAACATCTGAAACCTTTTTTACAGTTTTTACTTAGAGAGATCAAATAGTTCAAACAGTGTCCAGTCTCTGTGTTGAAGTAAACAGGGTTGTGAATCCTGTATGCATTAGGAGCAGGAGCTGTTGGTTCCACTTCTCAAAAAAACACTATGAACTTTCCTTAGATGAAGACATCCCTGTCTTGCAGATATTTATTGGTGAAAGAGACTTTCACCTGAAGCACAACTAACATAACTCAGGAGAAGAGATATATATATTATTAACAGAAATTTTAATATTTAATACAGAACACTGAACCATCAGACAATTAATTCCATAAACAATAAGAATGGGGCCTCTTGGGCAGTAATATGAGCTAAGGCAAAACTTTATATTTTTAAGACAGCTGGCCAAAGTGGTCTCCTAAGCGTTTTCTTATGTAATAATAATATTAAACAAACGGCCAGAATTGAAATGTATTTTTGCCAGGAATTCAACTTTAATATCATTTACCTTTTATCTCCAAAGGTCATTGATGTCTCTTACGAGAGAAAATATATTATTTTCTCAGAGAATATTCATAAGCTATACAGTAAAGTTCTATCTTGGCAACATAGCTTAACTCATCGTCCAAAATTTTAACACTCTCAAGACTCAGATGTTCTGCCTCCTTATGTCTAAAACTAAATGATACTTCCTGCCATAGATTTACTCAGAGCCTCTTTTTTTTTTTTTCACAGAGCTCAATAACAGATCTTCTGCAAATCTATCAAGGACTAAACTGTGTTCACGGGGTGCCATGCAAACAGAACTAACTCCTATAGCTGAGCAAAGTATCTCAGGATTGGTCTCCTTATCCTCACTATCTGGAACCCACAGATTTGCTGTCCCTGAATTTACGTGTCCTCCAGAGCCCCTCTAGTCAGGGCACTGAAGCCCTGGCTGGGAGTGTGTTGCAGAGCAGATGCACGGAGCTTCTGGCAAAGCCCAGAACGCAGAGCCTGGCTGGAGGATGCAGCAAGGGCGACGGCGCACCTTGGTGCATATGAGCCCACGTGTTCTGGAGCACACGGCCAAGAAGTGGGAAACCAGAGTTCTGGCTACTTGTCACAGTACGTGGTGAAGAGGCGGAAAAATTGGGATGCAGGGTCTCTGCTGGCTGTGGCGAGGAGGGGACCTGAACTCAGAGCTGCCATCTCCTAGCAACCAGGCTCCAAGCAAAACTGCGGTGGGAGTCACCGCTGAAGCTGTGCCACTGTGCGGGAAGAAATGCACAATTCACAGGGCTGCAGAGATAGCACACGAAAAGGGAGCATGACTCAGTTCCCTTTCAGAAGTGCTGCCCTGGGACACTCCTTTCCAGCTACTCCCTGACACAAAATCCACAAGCGGCTTTGAGGTCAGGAATCCAAGGGTGGAGCTGTGCTGCCGAAGGGGGATCTTTGTACATAACTAATCATAGCCCTATGACACCATGACGTGCCATGGGATGGGGCTTGAGGTGGAGTCTGGGCACACCAGTGGGGAAGGCATTCTCAGGGAGGTGAAAAGAATCGAGGATGATGCTGAGACCAGGACTCCTGGCTCTGCATATGAACTCTAATCTCTTGGCCACTGAGCAAAAGGAGGCTTCCTCTAAATATTATATATCTCTTTAAAGAGCACATCAATCACCTGTCCCTAAATGATGAACAAGTTGCCATGCATTTCACATTAAGTCTGATCCTTAATTAGGTGTTTACCTCAGTCTCCAGGATAGCTATACACAGAAATAGCACAGGATCTTTGTCAAGCCTTCCCTGAGCAGGCTCAGGTGTCAGCCCTACTGGTGGGATTATGAACCATTAGCCTGGTCCCAGGGGGTTAGGTGTTGCCTCTCATACATTCCCCAGGGATCTAAGCATTTTTTTGGAAATGTTTTGTACTTCAAAAGGCAAATTTGTGCCATTTTTCCTTGCAGCCATACCAAGGATAAAGAAGCCAGTCTCTCTTTTCCTTGGGGAGGAAGAATATGAGTATCATATTTACTTTTGTATACCTGAGATTTATTCTTCATAGATTCATTCTTTTCATTCTTTTCACCTGAAATGCCTTTGTTTTTAAAGTAATGTAGAAATTAAATGTATTGTTGTTCCACCAAGAACTGAGATCTTTGAAATATTCTGTGTTAGTTATTCAGCACCTCCTGTTTCTCCCTATATAATGTTTACACTGAAAGGGCTTATTTATTTGAAATTTTATTTTAAAAATACTTCCATTTCAAGACAGTCATTAACAATTAATTAACCACTTAATGACATGTTTGACCTAACTACCTGGAACATACACTGTTGTCATCATAACAATATACTAATCTTTTAAAGTATTAACTAACCATTTTTAAACGATTTATAATTTACCTTTAATAACAAGTATGACCAAGGTGCAGATAAACATTTGTTCATCTAGAATTTGACTCATACTATCATAATTTAGTATATGCCAAAGGAAATAAATCATCCTTCTAACAATATTTCTCTTCTGAATTTATTCTGGAGGAGAAGCAATTTAAGTCTTGAGCACATTACCTGCAAAATGATTGAAAATATGGAAAAATATTTTTTAGGTACAAAAGCATGCTAAAATAAAAATTTTTCTGTTGGCTTGAAAAGAGAAAGCATGACATCCTTACTGTGATCCTCAACTTGATATATACCAGAGATATTTATGTCTCAGTTTTATGCCAAGGTCTGTACTAGGAGAACACTTCTTTTTCCACAAAAGAGCAGATAGAAAAAATTTATTTGATTTTATTTTTAATCAGGGAAGCTGATCAGTATGTACTGTCCTTAGTAACTTTCTAAGGACAGTACATACTAATAAAATTTTCCATGAGCTGTTGCATAACCTGTATATTGAAGAAACCCTTCTCTGCTGTGACTGATGCTCTGAGCAGCAAACGAATAATTTACAGAGGAAGCTCCATCCACAGCAACATGATGCTGGTGCAGATTGTCAGGACTGTGGTACAGAGCAAGGCTCACTGGCAGTTCCCAGCCTCTTGTTTCCCTGCCAGCAGAGGCACAGCAGACATAGCTCTTTTCAAATGGTCTTCATGGAAGCACCTTTAGCAGTGTCACTGATCCATTCTGTGCCCCATCTCCTTTACCACCTCCAAAATAACACAAAAAAGCAATAGTTCGTTGAAATAGAAAGCCCTGGCAAATCTGTGCTACCATGAGTTTTGATCCCTCATACACACAAGTGTCAGAAATTCAGTGTACTCCAATTAAGAGACAGCAGTGCTATTGCCTTGGCTCCCCTGTTAGCAACAGACATTGCTAACATGTAAATGTAGATCCTGACAGAGAGTGTGTGTGCAGATCAGCTCACATGGCCAGTGCTAGCTCACCGCAGAGCTAACAAAACTTCTGCAAAAAGAATATAAATGGTAGTGTTCCAGAAATGCAGGGGCAACACGCATCGAGCCACTGCTTTCAATAATGCAGTACTTCCCAGACTGACAAGCCAACAGCTCTGAGAAGGACAGCTTTTAACTGCCCCTACGTCAACGTGACTTTTCCCCCTTAAATTAGAAAAGAGACAGAAAGGCAAACACATTTTTGCTTCATATTTCTTGATACTTCCTTTTCTAATAAGTTAAACTGAAAAATGTGGATTGCTTGTTGCTCTTGTCAATAAACACTTCTTTTAGAATACCACTTTGAGGTTAGAAAAACTCAAATGCAGATAAGTCTTCAAACAAATAGGCAAGCCAGGGACCCAATATTTGCATATGGTCTTCCACTTTTTCAGCATAGGAAAAAAAATTCATTCACATGATAAAACAAAGCAGGCTTTAAATTTTTCTTAGGTCTCAGTAGCTTTTAGAAGAAAGGAGATAATGTTTCATATATTTTTCCTATTTGAATCCCACTAATTTAATTCTACAATTTTTGAATCAAAAGTAAAATAAATAGAAACATTTGATAAAACCACATAACACTTTTCAAAGCATACCAAATTAATCCTTACAATAATCCTGATAGATAGGACTTTTATCAGTGCTTTTCAGATGGTGAGATTCTGGCAACAAAGGCAACCTTAAGCTAGAGTTACCTAACATGTAAAGTACTTGAGTTCTGCAACCATAACAACATAAAGGGCTTCTCTTTGTGTAAGTTAATTTTCAAAAACTCAGAAGTTTTTAACTAGGAAGAAACTCAGAAGTTATATCACAAGACACCCTGCTGAATCCACCAAGGATTGTGGGGCTGGGAGTTGCCTGCCCATCTCAGATTTTGCACAGAGAAGAGGCTGCCAGGGTGAGAAGCCATCATCATCTGCATGGAGCAAGATATTTCAAGGAGGATGAGCCACATGAATCCTGGCTCCCACTGAAGGGCCCAGAACCTGGCCCCTTCTTAGACACTGTCAATCTGCTGTTGCCAGGATCAGACTGCGTACACCTTGTGCTCTGTCTTTCCAAAATCCCTGAGATCTCACCCCATTCTCTTTGCTTCTCCAGTCTCATCTTCTACCTTCCATCTCAGTTTCAATCTTCTTGCCTAGCAAATCCTAATCTCTCCTTTCCAAAAAGTCTCTTGGTGCCAAATACCTGAGCAGCTTTAACAACTCAAGCCTTTTGTTTCCTTGTTTGTATTTAATCAGTGTTACATCCACTGATGGTCCTATTTGAGATTTTCTCTCCATCCTCAGACTCCTATAAGTGTCTTAATCCCCAAAATCTTGTCCCACAGGGAGCAAAGCCAGGTTCCATAACAAGTCAGAGCAGCTCCTGTTTTCAACTCACATTATTTCTCATTAGTAGTATCTGATCCTCTTTCACCACTAGTTCTTTAATCCACCTGGCCAGTTTCCATCACACGGCCAGCCTCAGCTACTCACTCAACTTCCTCATCCAACCCCATCTCATAATGTCACTTGCCCTTTATCCCTTGTTTTCACTGTTCCTGTCAACTCTCACAAGGCTCCAGCCCCAACACTTTTCCCCTCCTTTCTGCACTGAGATCAGATTCATAATCACACCCACTAAAATTCGAATAATCTGGGAATCTAACAACTAAAATACTTTGATTGTGTAAGCATGTGCATCCAGTGTCACATACTTGGTATAAATGACACCACTATATTGTCAAGAGCAAACACAGAACCTTTTTTTTTTTTTTTTAAGGAATGGTAAATACACCTAAGGATCAAACTACCTTTACAGGACAAAATTTTCCTCATTCTTGAAAATGGCTGTAATTATCTCTGAAAGAGTTCAATAGATAGAAGACATACAGAACAGTAAATGGAACCCCTGTGGGCTGAAGGTCATGAAGTTATCACTGAACTGCACACCTAGTATTGTAATGGGAAATGTCAGGTAATCTTAATAAGTGATGATTCAACTGCTTGGATGACACATGTTGTTCTGACAGAATACTGGATTTTTATTAGCTGTAATTACATTAAAGTAACTCTCTAGTGTTTGACCCAGCTTTTAATTTTATGACCAATATCCTGGAAGCCTGGACAGCTAAACACTTTGGCACATCACAGTAGGCTAAATTTTCCTTTAATTCTGCAGTAAGGCTGTTGACTCAGTGTGCTTAGCAATAGTGGAAATGGTATTTCTGCAAATGATGGATGTGAGTTTTCACTTCAGTTTTGGTTCCCATTGCACATTCTTTCTCCCCTCTCCAGTTGCTAAGGTTTGTGTTGGGATTACTACTAAATAAACTACACTAAATAAAGCATGTTCAAGACTAGTGAGGCTTGAACAAAAAGAAAACAGACCTACATAATTCATAGTTTCATAGACCTACATAATTTCCTAAGTTTGAAATCCAAATGAAGCTACATAGTAGTCCTTTGCACTGGCTGACCTTCATATCTAAAGTACTGAATATTTATAGTCCTGTAAAAGGACATCTTTTAATATTGTAGGATGTGCTCTTACGGCTGTAAGCTCAGCATGGAGGCAATGTAAGGCTAGACCAGGAGGAGAGCTTCTCTGCCCAGAAGCTGATCTAAGAAAAGATACTACCTTCCCCAGAAAGCCTTATTTCTCTTACAATGCAATGAACAAAAGCCAGATTTTCAGTTAAGTCAGCAGAGTTTCAGTATTCACAGTGAGAAAAGCCAAGCATTTGCTACAGCCTCTGGTGGATTTGCACATAGAAATGTTAACCCATGAGACGTGTTTGCCATGCAGCATCATGCCTTCTTACCTCAAAACTATTTTGAATAAAGTTCTACAAAATTTCCAGTCCCTATATTGAGGGATTATTAATGAAAAATTAACATGCACTTGAAATTTCAACTTGCTCTACCAGACCCATAGCCAAAACCTGAAAAATGAGTGCTCAAATCTTATAGGTTCTTTAGGAAAATACTTAAAACATAACACAGCTATATTTTATTTGAGGGGGAGAGTTCTTCTCTGATAACTTTTCAATACTCATACATATATTTATATTTATATTTGTCACATAATATCTCTCCATGGGTATTTCTCCACCTCTCAGGCTATTCACAGTATTCCTTAAAATGATGCATCTATTGACAGTCCCATAACCTAGTGTCCAAAATCATCAGTACAGATAGATATAAAAAAAAATTGCATTTTTAGACAGATTCCTTCCCCTTTAATTTTAGTTGTCCTTCAAAACAGCATTGCAGGAAAAGGCACTATATTTATGGATAAAGTCTATTATAACCAGCAGAAAGACCCCTGAGATTTTACCCAGAAGTACTAAACACAAATTTGAGCAAGCTGGCTAAAATAAAACATGAAGTAAAGTTCAAATAATATCACAGAACTCATGCCAGATATTCCTTAGACTGGGAAAAGTTTTGATAGTTCAGGAGTGAACTTAGCAGTGAAAATGAGAGGGACATAATTGCTGTTCTTGGGTTTGCGCAGTATATCTCCTCTTGAAAGGAGCAGCTGGGGGATTGCATAGTTGTTTTCCACTCTCTGTTATCAGGTCTAGACTATGTTTTTCTCTGCCACTCTCCCTGCATTATTTTCTTCACTTTTACTTAAATCAAGTATGTATAAAAAATGAGAAAGCCCATTCTTGTGTGACATACTACTCAATTTGTAGCTCAGTTGGAGCTGGGTGTTCCAGCTAAGCTGAACACTCATGCTTTAGCTGTGAGCCTATCATCTCATCATTACATGGAGAGCACATCCGTCTCAGAGTAGAATTTTCTGGCCTGAAAACCTGAGATCACATGAAAAAGTGCTCCTAGCCTGCAGAGGCAACTGTAATGAACATGTTACTGCTAGAAGTCTATGTATTAAAGATGATTTTGCTTTGAAGTCCAGTTTCAAAATTTTTTCATACTTCAGATAAAAAATTATAAATAGAATTTTTTAGATGGTGGTGAAATATTGATATGGTCTAATTGAGTTAAATTGAGTGTAATAGAGAGTCCAGTTGGGCATCGAAACAGCCTGGAATGCCAATAGTGATGTGGAAACTTGAAGAGTGCCTATCAAAACATTAAGTTAGCTGCCAGCAGCTCAAAGATCTCCAAACTGTCCTCCTGACACAGGGTATAGAGCCAAGAAAAGAAAGCTGTGGTTCAGTTTCAGATTAGAAGGGCAGTAGGTTCCCTTTGCTTTCAGATTATTAACACCGAAATGAACTGTCAGCATCAGGGTTGTCACCAGGCATCAAAAATGACACCAGCCAGTGTTCAACAAGAAATGAAAGCATGAGACTGACATGGAAAAAGAAGATCAAAATAAAAAAGATGCTATTGTGTAGAAGAGAGATAAAAGAACCCCAGCCTTCCGCATTTCTGATAGAATGACGCATGCTCTATAGACTGGAATGGGTATGTTAACCTTAAATAAAAGGTTGGTGTTCTCACATTGCAGCATTTGAGTCTTGTTTTCTCACCACTGCCACATCACCTGCAGTACAGAAAACATCCTTTGGGAAGAGGTATTTTATGGCTGTTGCAAGGAGGTGTTGGAGAACCACTTTTGCTGGAGCACTACCTATGCAGAGGGCTCACTGCTCATAGCCTGTCAGCTTTAGCCACTTCATTATCCACTGTGTCAGCAGAAGTGCCACATGAGCTTTCAGAGGTCACCAGCGCTGCTGGTTGAGCATGGACACGTGGATGAGCTACTCCTACAGTTTGGTTAACTGTGATGCACAGTCCCTAGGGAAACAGAAATTGTGTTCTACTAAAGGACTGTGTTTCTCTGCCCAAATGGAAAGGGACATCATTTATCTTCTCCTGTGGCCCTTAAGATAAACTTACTGTTCTTCGGTGAGGTTCTATATAGTTGATTTTTGAATGTGCTCCCCCTGGTGTGTTTTTTTTCCCCATCAGGGAGAAAGGAATATTGAAAAGCATAACTCAGTGTAGGAATCCCATCTGAGGTGGACTAATGGCAGAAAGCGTCCTTGCAAGTTAATTTTCTCTATAGCTCCTGCTGTCCTTGTCTTACGTTGCAGTTACCTGCAACTATTTCATAAGTTATACTGCTCATGCTCTTTATTTTTCTGGAGAATTTTAATATATGAAATAATTTAGGCAGCCAGGTATTCCACCACAATTAATTGAAAGTTGTCTCAATATACAAGACAGATGCACAGTGCAAGACTGCGTAGCGCACCACAGCGTGTGCCCAGCAGTGACTTCCTCAGTGCAGATTTAAATCACACGTCTACATGGCACCAGGTTACAAGCAGCTACAGACATGTAAGAGGCAGGAGTGGGCCTGGCTGAATTTAGGAATTGTGCCAGTGCCTTTGAGTTTTGGCAAAACTCCTATGGGTGACAGTGTATTTCACAAAATACATGTGAAATTTCCTATGGAGAAAACAGTACAAATCCAGACAAAGGTGGCATGCAAAGAAGAGAAGAGTCTACAGCCACCATGTTCTGCCTTGCAGAGGATGACAAGAGGAGACAGGGCAGGTGGAACATTTTTCTTCCCTGTTATACCAGCAGAGGGAAGAGATCTGTTAGGGCCCAGGCCTCATACAGAATTTCTTCCTCTCAGGATAGGCAGAAAACAAAGGCAGACTTTTACTCTGACCTAAAGAATAGCACAGCATGACCCTTGCCTTGGGTCTTATGATAAGTTATTGATTGAGGCTTTGTTTTTCAGTAGTCAACCTTGAGAATCCCCACCTCCTCTATTTACATCTCACCACCCACTCCCAGCTCCCATTTTCCTTTGAAAGAAAGCAAGTTTTCCTTGGAAGATGACACCAACTCCTTCAGCCTCTGACACAGAGCATGGGACCAGAGAAGATGAAAGGATCCTTTCCTTCCCTGTGTCACCTCCATAGAGCTCTCAGCCTAAGATCACTCAGGACACAGGACCATGGGCACAGGTTTGCTGAACCTGCTCTTTCCTAAGAAATTTCATTTGGTACATGCCCGATCCCAAAAGTGAAGCACTGCATAATGAACTCCAGGGCCTAGGATGCCCCTGCTGGAATTAGATTAGCTAAAAAGCTGAAGAAAACAAAGGTAAAACTTCACGGAGAATGAAGTAGAGGTTATGTCATGTTTATTCTCTTCTTGCTGCATAAACCCTCTCAAAGCCAATTTCTTTGCAGAGGCCAGCACCTTGCAGAAGACCAAGGCTACTGATCATTTTTGCTGCTTCTTTATCGACAGGCAGTGCTAATGGAGGAGTCTTGAATATCTGACTTGTCTTCCAAAAGAGAAACAACACAAACTGCAAGAAAACAATGTCCTCTTTTCCCATCCCAAGAGCGGTTTTGCCTGCAGGTAATAGTGCTGAATGAATCAATGTTATTACTGAAACTATGTGTGATGACAAAGGCATGGCAGTACTTACTGCTGATCCAGAAATCTGCAAAGCAAGAGAAATACCTCCTTTGCAGTGTATTCCTTTCATTCAGAACAAGCCTTGCTATGCCTGAGGCAGCTCCATTTTTATGATCACAATCAAGCATTTTTCTCTGCACTTTTCACGCTCATGTGTACCGTCCTAAAGAAATTATCTCAGTGAGGCACTCCTGCAGGAGTTTCTTTCCCCCCTTGCCAAAAAGCCATTTTCCAGTGACTGTGATGGGCACCACTTTCAGCTGGGAGAGATCAGCATTACTCCATTCAGTGAGGGAGGACTGTGGCACCAGAGCACCAACAGAGAAAATCTTTAAACTTATGAATCAAATGTTTAGGAAGCACACAAGGAAAAATGTGTGGGAGTACTGGAGCAATGCTTGTGCCAGCTTTGCAGATTTATTACTACAATATCATCATGGTCAACTTAATTAATCCTCCCACTATAGGTCTCTTCGTCTACTGCACTACAACTGGTATCCCTCCCAACACTGCCAGCCTATTTTGTTGACACAAAACAGTTTTCCATACTCCTTCCAGATCTGGGATATGGAGATGCAACCACTGAAAAAGTCTTTACGGAAAACTGTGGGGTACAATTTGGATTTTGAGTGATTCTTCCTATTTCTCTTCTGCGCCAGACTTTCTTTTAATATTACATGTATTGGAGTGTGTGGTGGGGGAAACAGACCAAAGCACTTTATGTTAGATTCCAAATTAAATTCTTCTTCATTTATGAACAGATGACAGCCTAGACATGAAGCATTTGAGGTCAATGCTGAATTAACTTCCTCACTATCAACTAATTAAAAATGTCTGTGTGTTCCGCTTTGAAAAGGATAAAAAGTAAGCCCGCTGGAGATTCCATCATTTTGCTTCCACAGATAAATTATAGTGGAAGCTACAGATCTTCTAAAAAAACCCCATAACAACAAGCCCCAGTTTTCTTGTCTGTTAGAGAGTGAGCAATCACTTTTTTGCATTCATTTACTGATTGGTTCTTCTTTTCAAAGGTAGGTTCAGATTATATTAAAGATATTTTACCCCGTGTTTGATACATTTGAATGCTAATTATTTTATTTCAAATCTGCATTAAAACTTGAACAGCATGTTTGTGGAAACCAATATTCTTTCTATGAATTCAATTCAGGGTATCTGTTTATGAACACTGTCTCAGGTACAACTTAACTTCTACAGTTTAAAAAAAAGTCTTTAAAAAAAAGGTATTGAAAAACCCCAAGCAAACCTGACCTCCACACCCTGTCTCCAACTATTTAGTAGAAGAAGAATATTTTGCTACTGAAGAAGACTTGCTCTAAATTTTTTATAGAACTTGGCACACATCCTTTAACTTCAGTACTATGAGGGTTCTGTATTTTAAAAGATTAAGCGAATAAGAAGTGATGTTTGGGGCATGGCCTTTTGATTCCATAATTGTCAAACCAAAGTAGCATATGCCACTGGGAGAAACAAAGAAATGAACTTTGACTGGCCTTTGGAGGATGCACTTTCTGATTTGCTTTATTAATGGAGACAGTAAAACTGAAGCTTAATATGAAATACCATGAGTAATAAGCATGAAATATGTGTACTGCAGTGCAAATCTGTTCCCCAAATATTCTCATTTCTTTTGGCACAATGCCTGGGCTGCTGGCCATGGCCTGCTTGGCTGCCTTGTCCTGTGCCTAGCCTCTTTAGCAGCTGGTGCTGCTCTCAGGCACTGCATTCAGCTCCTGCTCCCACAGCTTATTATAGGTTTAATTTTTTTCTTAGAAAAATATGTTTCTAAATTTAGTTTAGGACATTAAGCCAGTTGTTGAATCACAAACATGTTCCTGCTACCAAACATAAGCAGTCTGTGCATACACTTCTACATGTATTTTCTGTGGGCAGAACTGCACTTTTTAATTGAGGAATACTTCTGAATCCATTGTGCAACTGATGTTTGGAATTTAGAAGTAATTTATGACTCTTTATAATCTTCTAAATCTTACTAATTCAATAACAAAAACCAGAATATGCCTCTCTTGAAAAAAAAAGTTTTGCTCATGCACACTGGCTTTGCATTGACTTCATTAAACTGGCCCAAACTCTGTGTGATAGTAAGGATTTACTCACCAGAAACACTATTCCCTGCCTGTGCTGTGGGCAGGAGAGTGTGTGCAATGAAGTCATTAGCTAAACACAGGAAAAGAAAGACGTACTCGTGTCTATGACAGAAGCATCTGACAGACCAGAAATTATTTCACATTTAATATCTTCCTGCCACATGAAAGGAAGGGATAAGTGAAAAGCTCTCTAGTCCTGGCTTTTAAGGCTGGAGCAGGAAGAACAGAAGCCCTGACTCTAAAACCTCCATCTTCAGACCTGAATAGGGTACTCTTATACCTATGTTTCCACTGGCCTTTCCTTTTCTGCCTCCTTGACATAAAATGGATGTTAAAGACACCTGGAAGAAAGCTGTTCCCAATCCTGTTCATTGTCATTCCACCTATGGTAGGAAGGGGGATAAGATTGCTCAAAAATTCCTGTCCAAGAAACAACACAAAATTCCATTTTTGAGCCTTCAGCTTTATCAACCTCCAGAATAGAAAACTTACACTGACATCAATTTTACTTCACATTCAAGATCTTATTGCATCTTAGGGTGCTTTAAAGTGTATTCTGAAATCGGCAGCTTGAAATTCAACTACATATGCTCGGCACAAAGAACCTGGAAAAATACAGCATTTTCTAATTTAAGGATCTCTGTGTTGAGGTGAAAAATTGGCTGCTCAACTTGGGGCCTCACTGAAAATCCAAGGCATGAAATTATTTGCAATTGCATGCTTTGCACATTATTCCTTTCCATTGCATGTAGCAAATTTAATGTAGGTTGGTCTGGAGTGTGGAGGGAGGGCGCCTGCCCTGCGATACTCAGCATCCTCTCCAGCTGCATCTGCTAATGACAGAACCCCATCCAGCACTGCTGAAACCAGGAATTTTGCCACTGACTTGAAAGGCAGCAGGATTTAAAATTACAATGCATACCACTTATTTTCTTCCCCTTGACAATATGGCCAGTGCATTCTGGGTAGGAAGCTAAGCTTCCCCATGCTTGTACCTAATTTGATCTCCTGACAATAATCCACATGCAGCTAAACGGTGCCTGCATAACATTTTTTGCCTCAGTGGTTAAGGCAACCAATCATTTGGAACCACAAAAACAAACCAAAGACCAACCTAGAAGTAAAATAATCACTAGGTGGGAAAATGATGGAAGTGAGCAAGGCCTGAAATCCAAACTAGAGTGTGGGTATCTAAGGACATTACAGTCATCTTAGTGATCATTTTGAATGCAGATAAAAAAGGATAAAAAAGGATACTTCTGAAGTACAGAAGTAATTCTGATCCCTATTAAATATCAAATCACAAAGAGATGTCTGAACACAAAAAGCTATTATTAATAAAGCTTCTGCAGTGTAAGAGGCATTGAGCTCTTTGCAAGTTAAGTGACATTTGCCTCTTGTGGATTTTGGGATTCCAATTTCTATTTGTTTGCTTTATCTTAAGTGAACCATCTGCTTCCTTTTGCTCTTTTCTAAGACTCCACAATCCTCCCATTCTGAAGGAAAAATCACTTTGAGCTGGAATTTTTCATGTCTTATGTAAATACACAGCAGAGGTGGGACACGGCCCTATCCCTCTGCATGGCTGCCACTTGGATGAAGTGCCCTTTTTTTTTCCGTCCTCTAGAGCAAATCAGGCTCTGTGAAACCCAAGCAGAAGACAACTCCTGATGCTTTCTCCTCCCTCTCTTACAAGGATGTACAGTTGATGTGCCTGCATACTGAATAGCTGTGACAAGGACTCCATCACCCTGACACAAAACCACTTCTTTGTGCTCCCTCTGCATTTGCAGTTTTCTGCCACAGCAGCACTGCCTCAGCAGGGCATCCTCCAGCATCAGCTGGGAGATATTTTTGCATAACTCCCTTTTCTGTAACCAATATTGTCCAAATCTGCCCCATACAATGTATTGCCCTATATTGCCACTACACAATATAAATAACAGAATATAGAGAACATTTAAAAACCCTGCGATTTTTTCCTTCCTTCTGGGAGCTGCATTGATCAGGAAAGAGAACAACATACATACAGGGACACAAATGCATGTCTTCCTTCCTTCATTCCTGCTCTCTGAAGGATAATACATGAAATAACTCCTCAGTGTCAAGATTTAGAAGCTGTGCATTAATGGCAAAATTCTCTTTGCCCTCCAAATATGAAGGTTTAAAAGTCTCTTGCCCATCACTGCTGAAAGCCAGATACAGTGATCCTGCAAAAGAGGTCCATGCCCTTGCTGCAATTTAGATTTTGAATTAGTTTCTTCCAAAGCTGTTTCACAATTACCTGTAATTTGTCCACCAGTAATTTCCTTCCTTCTTAATCAAAACACAAACTGCTCCTGGTCTGCAACAGCCAGACATTATTTTTGTTAATAAAACTGTGCTTGAAGAGTCTTTCTTTATGTCAACCCCCCTGTTACATGCAGCAAAACAGCACCAGAAATTGCGTGGAGGCGGATCAGTAACACCTCCTCACAAACCTCAATTTCTTTAAAAATTTAGGAATTAGATATAAATAGAAGGACACACCATAGCAGTGATTTCCTAGTGGCAGTACATGTGAACTTTTATTAATATTCAGATGTATTGCATTAGCACAGAACCTGTATCCAGTTCTGCAACCTGCACTTGTATCAAGCTGCTCTATTCAGGTTGCTGCTATGACAACTATCCAGAGTCAAATGTCAGGTCAGCTCCCAGAATATGTGTCCAGGCCATAATTCATTTGCCAGAAACCTAATAGCCACCTGTTCCTACTCCTCTAACAGCTAAAACCAATACTGTTAAAATTACTAAATGTTACAATATCCTTAACAGCCTATTCACTGAAAACTTTGGATTTTCCTTGCTTTTATCCCCCAAAACAAAAACGGCCCAGAAGGATGTGTTTAAAGTGCCTATTTGCAAACTTATCATAGAATCACAGAATAAGCTGAGTTGCAAGGGACCCATCGGGATCATCGAGTCCAACTCCTGGCCCTGCACACCTCTAAGAGTCCAAGAGTCTCACCACATACCCGAGAGCATTGTCCAAATACTTCTTGAACTCTGTCAGGCTTGGTGCTGTGACCACTTCCCTGGGGAGCCTGTTCCAGTGCCCAGCCACCCGCTGGGTGAAGAACCTTTTCCTGATATCCAACCTGAACCTCCCCTGACTCAGCTTCAGGCCATTTCCTCGAGTCCTGTCACTGGTCACACAGAGAAGAGATCAGTGTCTGCCCCTTCTCTTCCCCTCACGAGGATGTTGTAACTGCAGTGAGGTCTCCCCTCAGTCTCCTCTTCTCCAAGCTGAGCAGACCAAGACACCTCAGCTGCTCCTCATACAGTTTGGGATCATTACATTTTTTCTTCCTTGGGAGTTAGTTGTTGTCTTTCACTCCTCCACCACGATGATTACTGATATTTAATTTGCCTGGTTACAAGTCACAGCATAGAAAAAAATTATAGCTGTCATCTTGATGAGGTTTCCTTAAAAATGCATTCAGTGTTTATCACAAAGAACTGCTTCATAGCATCATAGTGTATAATACTCTGTGAACAGAGACTCGCTCTCGTCAACTTGAAAAGCTCAAATAAACAAAGAATTTTTTTTTAAATTGAGGTTAGCACATCAAGTGAGTTGTATTGTGATGTCTGTACAGTGAACGTATGAGGACAACATCTTTCTCAGACTATAAAGTTGTCTAACTACTGCTATTTTCATGTAGTCTCTGGAATGAAAGGAAACGGTATCTTTTAAATTCATATTTTTCAAAAAATGAAATGCAGAAAACTTTTTTCTTATCATGTATATTCTATAAAATACTGACAGACAAGCATTCTGTGAAGAGACTACTAATTTAAAAAGCACCAGCTCTGACTGAGAAATGCCTTTGTTAGGATGGGAGATATGTAAGATAACAATAACTTTCATTTTCCTCTGAGCTTAAGTTTTTCTTGGGCTCAACTTGTCATTTGCTGTGTAACTACAGTAGAATCACACATTGCATGTCCAATTACTTGGGGCATAAGGATGAAAGAAGTGTATGCAGCTCCCTCCTTTGGCTGACCAAAAAATTGTGCATGCTATTGCAGCCTTTCCATGACATTAGTCACTGAAGTGGAGTCAAATGGCTAAAATGACATGGACTGAATCCAGGAGAGCATCCAGTCCACTGGCTTTGCAGTCATATGTGACCACTATTCTCGTGTCTGCAAATATAACAATGTATTCTCAAAGGTCCAGGTTCCTAAATGGTACAAATCAACATGTTGTGAATGAAGCAACATCAATTTTCTAAATGACCTGGCTAACTATACATGACATGTCCATAAAAAGGTTCATATACTTCTACAGTCATATTACTCCGTGATTCAGTTCTCTTCCTGCTTCCCTATATTCATCCTCCCCCCTCATTCCCAAGTCCTGACATTTTGTCTTGATTGCCAAAAACTACTTATTTCAATTAGAGAAAAAGGCTCATTCATAAATTTTGCAACATGACAGCACGCAAAAAGTGTAAATTCTAAAGAAAAAAACCAATTTAACAAAATGCAGCTGTTACAAAAACCACTTGTGTCCAAATGAAGGGGAAGGCATTTTTTCCTACTATCATTCTTATGTGCTCTTCCACAGATAGATTCCACCAGTTCATCTTCTTTAGGGAAAATAAAGAGGCAGTTCCTCTCGCATACTGATGTATATAAATTACTATTTACTCTTACATCTTCCCTTGAAGACTTTTCATTGGGTTTTTGGGGGTTTTTTTCAGACAGAGCACTAGCAACACTTATCCACCTCCACTTCCCCAGAGTCCCACAGCCCAGCCCTACTCCACACTGTTTCATGTTGAGGTTTTCTAAAAGCTGCAGCACACACATATCTGTTTGGAAAAAGCAGAAACTGACAATGATTCAGCTCTTAGAAGAAAACTTCCATTTCTGTGATCAGCAACAAATTGAGCCACATGACCAAGGTCTCTGGAGTGCAAAAAGCAGGCATCCTGCCCCTCTGTTCACTGCCCAGGACATAATGCCAGGATGACTTTTCCCAGATTTTTCTACTTATTTAACCATGCTTCTTTTGCCCAACCAAGACACAATTTGGTTTGTAAAGGGAAGGGCACGGCAAAAGAAGAATGGTTATATTGTCCACCATACACAATGAATACAAGAGAACAGGGCTGTATTTTAGCTCTACTTTCTCTGTTTCATGACTCCCTTGTTCACAGGAGTTCAGAACCTCCACTTAATGCAACTGCTTCATACCAAATATTGCTATGGATGTAATAAGGATCTTGAAGGATTATCCCAGGTGAACATCCAAGAAGCACAGAAAATCCTAAGGATTCAGATAATGCCTCTTCTATTTCTAACTGAAGCAAATCATATAAGGTTGATCCAATTATTGTTTCTACATTTTTCATCAACTGTGATCAAAAAAGTCTTCAAAATTCTAAAGAGTTACTCTTTTTCAGTATCCAGACTCAACAGAGGTGATTTGGAGAGAGACACAAAAGCTCTGCATTGCCTCTGTACCAATTGCCTGGACTGTGAAAGATCAACCAAATCTAGCCCAACGTCACAAGCATTTCACTGTTCAGCAGTACTACCAATAAACCTAGACAACTTCAACATATAAATCTATAAAAATTGTGCAACAGAATAAATTATTTTTGGTACCGGGCAGAATTGCGGAAAAGTGGAAGTGACAGGACTCTTCAGTTGGGCAATAGCTATCAAATATATAACTTCTCAGAACTAAAGCTTCTGGCCAACCAAACAGTGCTTGATCTCAAGATAATGAAAATGCACTGAAGCTTAAGAGAGCACTTGAGTAACATCTAACATGGTCAGACAGCCAAAGCATTACAGCCTGAGCTACCACAGCCTCGTAAATACATTTATATTTCTCAAAGAGAAGTCTCACAAACTGACAATGCTTTTATCGCTGCAGTTCCCAACAACTATGGGAAATTACTAGTTTCCTGAAAGACAAGAACACATTGATTTTTCCATTAAGAAATAAATTCCTGGCATGAAAAAACAATGTTGAAAATAAGTCAGTGACGCCAGTGAAACCAGATTTCATTAACTTATTTTTAAAATTGGATTTTTGCTGGCAGAAATTTTCAGCCTTGAGTTAGGAAATACAAAGATCGTATAAGTGGAATTTAAGACATAGGTTGAAGGATGGTTTATTCCTTATTCAGACTTAACTTTATCACACTTAACACTGTCCCCAGATCAGGGCTATATTAACCACCGCAGCTATCAGAAACACTTCCAGAAAGTAATTCATAAGATGAAGTATTTGTGTGTGCAGAGACATACACACAAAAGGAGAGGCTTCTTCTGAAGAGAAAACAAATGGGTGCACAGGACTGTAGGTATACAAAGCCAATCCTTCGCATTTAGTGCCTGTGAAACAAACAGCATATACTCATGAGCATGGCCGACACTATCTGACATTAAAAAAAAACCAAAAAAACAAGAGGTCTTAAAAGCATCCCTAGTTTTGACTTTTAAGCTGCTTCTTCTCACTGAACAATAATTGAGATGGTTTTTAATCAAATCGCTGCTAAAATTCACCCTGTAGGCAAAAAAGCTATTTAATTTGGAAATTCATATCACTTTAACAAACAGACACTGCCATTGGGGACATAACATGCAACATACTCAGAACTTCCTGCTCAGGGCCTGTGTTGTGCCAGGGAGAGAAGGAAAAATGGAGAAGAAAAGGAAAGAGCATAAACAAGACAAGAAAAGGGGTTCAAGAGTCTGCAAAGTTTTGTCTTAGCTTCAGGATTTGATATAACACTCATTGTGTTCTTGATTAATTCATACTTTATGGGTAATAGTCTGAAAAAGGTGGTGGTGGGGATACAAATTACAGAATCACAGTACCACTGAATCAATTAGGTTGGAAGAGCCCTCTGAAATCATTGAGTCCAACCTATCACAAGATCACCACATCAATGAGACCATGGCCCTGAGCGCCACATCACACTTTGAGGCAGATCCCCAGTCTGGAGAACAAAAGGCAGAACCTCACTGTACTGCAGAAATAAAGCAGCCTTGATGCAATGCATCCATTCAGCTCTGAGGGGAAGTGCTGAATGAGTGCTCTTGCCACATCCTCTTAACAATCAACTTGCCAGGACTGTCTAATGCTTGTCCTCAATACAAGATCTCTTGATATAATTTATGAAGTGGTAATTTTCATTATCAAAATCTGATTTCCTCTTTCTCCCTCCCAAATTTTCACTGGAGTCCTTGAAGCCTGAGTCTACCCAGTGGTATAACACCCAATTTTGTAAAACAAAGTGGTTTTTGGGTTTTTTTAAGAGCTATGGAACAGTAAAACAACATGATGAACTGAACTTCTCCAATCTTTCTCTGTTTAAGAAAAAAATCTAATGAAAATATAACATTTTAGATATACGTAAGAAAAGTGAAGGAAATTTAATAGTAAGTTAAGCGGAAAAAAATAGGAAGAGGAGCAGAATAGAGCCCTTTTACCTATAAGTCACACTCTCTGGCTGTGAGGATACAGACCCAGTTCCCATCTCAGCACATGAACTGAGCACACTAGTGTCCATTAAATACCACACTCAGAAATATTCCGGAATGCTTTGCTCTCAGTCTACTTTGTTAATGTCACATCCTTGGAATAAATAATTAAATTTCAATGGAACTGGGGCTAAACCCAAGGTTTTCTACTTCCCTAACGACTTATCTATTCCACCCTGAAGGGTAAATTTCTCACTAAGTTTTATGAAGCCACCTAACACACACTGCCATAATTTTTTCCAGCATGCTCAGCATATCTATCCTGAATTCACAAGTAGTTTTGCAAGCACCAAAGCTACAGCAGCTCAGCTAATTTACTGCTTGCTGAATCAAATGGCTGGTGCTATTTGCAACTCCACTGTGTTCCCAGAACTCACTGGCAAAAAGGGGGAAGAGCTGAAGGAAGCAGAACCCAACACACATCGTTCGTAGGCAGCTTTGCTACTTTAACATCACAGTGGCAATTAAGGTGATCAGTTGGGAGACATTCTGACTACAGATTTTTAATTCTGTAATGAAAAGTAAAGAAATGCCTCTCCCCCCAAAGCTGTTACCAAATCCTTCTGTGATAGTAATACCACAAATAAAAGAAAGAAAGAAAAAAGCCTATTACTAGGCTTTTTTGAGTTCTGACTGCAGTTTAAATATTGATTTTTGTTTCAACAGGTCTCTGGCTCCCTGAAGAGTATTACGGGATTCTCATTTAAATCACTTGAAAACTCTGCCTCACCTTGGCTGGACCAAGGAATTGAGCCATTAGTTTTGTGCAATGAGAGTAACTGATGTTTGTGCTAGTCATTTCTAGTTCCCCTTGGGCTAAGATCACATTGACTTTGCAGCTTTGTTTTTTATTATTACTGAAAAATCAGAGAGCAAATGAGAGAATATAAAACCTGCACAATCTGAATGAGCATTGCTTCTAAACTAAATTATATTTAGTATTACAGTGCTTTGACATCCCATGTGATTTGTAAATCTTAAGGCAAATGTAGCACAATAATGAAAATACTAGCAAAAATATCACAGCAAAAAGAAATAGCAACATACACTCTCACATCCTAAACTATCCATTTTAAAAGTATGGCAGTAGTAATCCTTTATACAGTTAAGGCATGATCTGAAAGAACTCAGTGGACTATGCATAAAAGGAAAATGTTCTTTTAAGAAATGTTCTATTGCACAAAATAAAAGTTCGTCTGCCATGACAGAAGCATATTTTGGAATACCTGAGATATCACAAAGATTTTTACTTTTTTGCAATCATGAAGACAAATCATAATAGTCTTTGCAATAAGAATGTTAGACATTCACTGTATCTGTGGAGTGAGTAAATAATCAAAGCCTGGAATGAACTACCGGTTGGATTTTTAAAAACTGAAAGAAAATATAGTAATTTCCAGAAAATAAAAGGTAATAAAATTGTAACATGCATTACAAAAGCTGAATAATCACACAAGAAAAAACATATGAGCTTTAAAAACTCACTAATAAGTTAATTGACAGCATTTTGTTATATAGCACAGTAACTTTTCTGTTTCAAGCAAATAGGTATTTTCTGACACTATCACTATTTCACCTTATATTTAAAATGTATACACACTTTGAAAGAGAATATGTGCATAAATAAATACACTGATTCATGGACACATGCACCATTTCTGTTATTTATGTACATTATATACACTATATATTCTGTTCCTTTTAATTCTAGTACACAGATTACACATTATGCCCTGAAAATCTACAGCCATCAAAAAGTAAACATACAGCTTTATCCAGCTGGACATTACAAATATATTAGACACCCTCACACAGCTTAGGTAAATATAGACAAAGACAAGCTTGTGTATTCATTAAAAAAACTACAGCTTTTGTATTTTAATTAATCTTGCTAGCAAGAAGCATATAAGGGATTGCACCACCCTTCTGCATGGCATCCTATGTAAATGAGTCCAGTGCATTTATAAATATGGATGTGGTAGACCCCCAAACAACACAGTACCTGCTGTCTATCCAACCGCATCCTTTTTGCAGCATTTCTGCTTTCACTCTCACAGGCGGAAGCCAGGATACTCTCTGCAACTGCTGAAGTAAGGTGTGAGGGAATAGGTCGTGACTATGAAAGAGAAAAAGAAACACAGAAATTATTCCTAGCATAATCCACCGCATCCTTTTTCAAAGCACACCATACCATCACCTAGGCAGGAAAGTCCGCTCATTGAAATGCAGTTTATACCAACAAAACAGGGAAATGGAACTTGCAAAGATGAAAAATGAAACTAGTTAGATGTTAAAGCTGCAGCTGATCCACAGATCCACGAGAAGCCCTTTCCCCCCACAGCTCTATTGTCCAGTGTGTTTAGTCTGGCTCATTAAGCTGTACTTTGAACAGACAGTGGCATATTCTCTGCGTTCCAGCAGCACCCTGGCCGTCTGATTCTTGTTAAGAAAACTGAAAGGCTTTTTATCCTGTGCAGCATGTGACAGAGATGAGTAGTGGTTTTTTATAGTCATACAAGAAAAAAAAACAACAAAACAAAAAAACCCAAGTGATAGGGTTGAAACATCACTCAAAACCTAACAGATTGTCAGAACATTTCAGAGCAGCCTCAATCTGTACTATATGAATATTTGCATTCCTTGCTGCGACATGACTGATGTGATTAAAACAACTTAAAAAAAAAAAAAAATCTGTTTTTCTTTTGATAATGCCAGCCTTCCAACATGCCAGATATTTTGTGGTTGGACTAGATACAGTTCATTTTTCCAATTCAAAACCTCTCATTACTAATTTCATAGCATTTACACATTTTAGGTTAAAGGTGCAGTGAATCCCCCAAAAACATAGGAATGATAAAATCTTTTTAGAATCATTGTTGGTTATGAACTCCATTATGATCTTGCCTGCTATTTCATTAGGAAGAATATTTACACACCTTTTTTTTCCTGATTACATACAAAACAATCTTCCTGAAAGAAGAAGCTCATAACAATCTTCTTCATTAATATACAAAGATATGTCAGAACTATCAAGCAAATCAACAAAGTGGGGATAATAACAGAGATACTGATGTATGTATAAGCCATTACAGAGACTGAAATTTACTGAGCCCGGTTCTGAACTTCCACAAATTTTCAAAGCTTCATTAAACTCAAATTTACATTTACTATGTAAATTTTTACCTACTGCGGAGGCGGCCAGGTGTGAGGGGGTTTGGGTGTGGTTTTTTGCTTGGTGGTTTTTTTGGGGGGGTTGGGTTTTTTTTTTTGAGAGTTTTACTTTCTTACTCCCAAAAACATGGATATGAACCTGCTATGAAATGTCAATGAATTTTGGAAGAAAATGTTGATGGTATTCCCATTCAGTTCCTAGACAACCTTAAAATAGATTGATTATATAGGCTCAACTGATTTTATGGTTTTCATAACTTTCCAGAAACTGAGGAGCCAGCCATTATCAGTATTACATTTTAACCTTTAAAAAATAAAGTCCATTTATTGATTTTGGATATGCTCTGCAGGATGCCAATTTTTAATCTGACACTCTACTTTCTCTAAAGCATGGGACCACAGCCTGTCTGGGACCAGAAGATGAACGAGCCTTCAGAAATAGACAGGGATTTATGGGTCTTCCTCACTAGTGTAATAGGCTTATTTCTCCCCACTTATATGAGAACAAGCTCTCTGGCATCAGCATAGCAGCAGTGTAAGAAAGACAACCAGAGGCTGCAATACTGCAATAAATTATACTTGGATTGATTTGACAAAACAAAATATGGAACTTGTTTCCAGTTTTGAAAATAATTCCGTCTAAGAGATGAGGGACACTGATGTAAGCCCCAGTGTCATGACAAAAGTTAACATTACATGTAGTACAAGCAGACACCTTACTCAGAGCTCCAGAGGACAAAGTAAGTCTTTGCAGAAGGGTTTCTCTGAGAAAGTATTATATTTATTACTCTTCCTCTTCATGGAATGGTGATGTTACTCTGAATTTGTTACTGCATCACACTAGATCCCTCTCTATATTTGGTGGCCAAGTACCACCGTGCATGCCACTGGTTTATGTACGTTCAAGGTGCGCTGACAATGTTGGCTGCATGGAAGTCTCACTGTGGTCCCGTGGTCACACAGTTATGTTCTTGCAAAATCATGAGCAAACACCTGGTTAATTCCTCCAGCTCAGGTCTTTAGTTAAACCTGTAATTATACCTATACACCAGTGGATTTTTAGAAGGTGACATATGAGCCAAAAAACTAATGTTCTGACCAAAATTTGAAATGAACACCAGTTCCCCCAGCTTATTTGTTTATGGGAGAGAATAGGTTTATTAAAGTGTTTTATAAAACAAAAGATAAAGTGTTGTGATAAAAATCAAGCAGTTATCTTTTCTCTGAAAAGGGATGTAGTGGTCGTGTGCTCACTATTGAAATACTGAACTCAAGTTAGCACCTGCAAAAAAGTGGAAATCTCTGGAAAATGGAGTACCTTCCTCTTGAAATACATGTTAACCCATAATTTTTCTCACTCATCACTGCAGCTTGCTGTTGATATGTTCATGAACTATCTAGAATGAACCTTAGGGGAAATGTGATGAATACATGGCTCAGTCACCTGGGGAGTAAAGTACTGCAACAAAGCACAGGAGAAAAATCATCTCCTGAAGGTTCAGGCTCTATCAACAGAGCACTAGTCTGGCATTGACTGAGAAGATGAACACAGTCCTCTGTCACAAGGAGCAGAGCTGTTTAAAAGGAGATTTTCTGGTTTGTGAAATTCCATATCTGTAAAATGTCAAAAAGATCAATTTTGAAAAGCCTCGCCTAAGAGGAAAAATTGCTTTGAAATAACCACTTCAAAAAATTGTTTTTAAATAAACTGAATTAATATCTCCATCTTCTAAGCTCAGAAGCCCCTTTCTGGCTTAGCTTAGCTTCCTTTTCCTCTCTACTTCTGGTTATTCATGATCTCTCTCATAACTACAGCTGTAAAACCAATTCTGTAAGAAGCTCAAACATCCCTGTTGTGTTCTGAACACGTCTCAATTCCCGATCTGAGGGAAGACTCAAAGGCCTTGGGAAACATGGCAGAAGTGATATCATTCAATTTTGCAGAAGGAAGCCTGCAGATCTCAGCCAAAAGAGAATTTTGCAGGTTCCCAGGCTGCCCTCTGCAGAGCTGAGAGCTGAGTGCTGGTTCCTACATGTTTGGAACAGCAGCAGGAAATGTGGGAGCCAAGGACAACCTTTTTCCAAGGGCTCCCAGGCTGCCCCCACAATCCCTGGATCCACAACCTGCCCACTGAACTAGCAGAAAACCAGGTTTCGTTTTACGGTAGTATGTCGAAATCGAAAACCCTTGACAAACTAACATTTCTTAAAGGGACAAAAAAAAAAGGCACTATCAAAAAATTCCCAACCACCTTTAGGTGGTTTAGAATGCACCCAGTGTTGTTTGAGGCATAACATTCACAGCCCCAATCTGGTACTTCTCTCACTTCACAGTGATGTAAAGCAGGAAATAACTATACTGGAACTACCCATGTGTAAAAAAACAGAAAAGAAAAAAGTCCTGTAAACTTTAGTCTACCAAAAGTGGCAAATCACAAGCCAGGATAACATTTTTGTCATTTTGAACCAAGGACAGATAGAAAAGACACATGTGAAAATTTTATAGTAACTCTCAGATGAAGAGATGAATAAAACTTGGAAGGAATCTGGTGAACAGTATAACACAGGCCTTCTGAGAAGACTGTATGTCCATCACACAAAAGCAGTATACAGAATTGCTTTGTATTTACTTGGAAACATGATGCTGCTCATGACTGCACTAAAGCAGGAGTCACATTTTGAACACGCATCCGGTTTTGGTATTTTACATCTCCTCAGCTGACACACAACGAACATCCAGCCTCTAACACAACGTAGGTAAAGAGCATTTTGACAAATGATGTAAGGAAAACGTGCTAGATTGCATGTGCACACAGATGCCTTTGTTTATAACAACTTTTGAAGTGACTGACATTTAGGAAGTGGTTGGAATTCCCTCCGTAACCCATGGGAGATGACCAACCACCTTCAGTCCTCTCGTACTTGAAACTGTATTTTGAGACCGCCACAAAGCTTGTAGATGACAATGATGACAACAAAGCAACATGCACACTTAACCACCTTATTGCTTATGCACTTTTGCATGCTTTCATAAGAAATAATTTTTTGTTCATATTGATTTGAGGTTTTTATACAATCATCCCTTTTTCTCTTTCTGAAGAGTTTATAAATCATTGACAGATATATTTTTGCAAGCTGCATAATGGAAAATCAAATTATTCAATACTTCTGTCTAGTCTAATAACTGCTGTTTTGCTTTAAAGTATGTTAAACCTAATGAAGACCCTTTCATGACTTTGATGCTCCTTAGATCTGGGTATCAACAATCAAAGCATCTTACAACAAGCTTTTCTGGAGTTACAGAGTAGTCCTGGAAGGTTGCTGGTTTTTAGTTGTTGAAATCAGAAATCCTTGGCCCAGTTCATCTAGAAATTAGGTCTCTTGGTATAATCTCTGACTCTTTAACAAAGAAGAGATGAGCATGTTCAATGTGCTGCAAAATACGCATTTTCACTATACCAATTGTATGCAATATCATCAAGTCTTCTGTTTAAAGTGAGGTAATTTTGCAGTACCTCCAAGTGAAACACCAAATACCTTTTCTGGCATGGTCACACAATTCCTGTATTTCTACACAGAATCCGAGAAAACTTCTATGTTCTAATTTCATACGTACATTTTCAGCATAAATTTACCAATTATTGATATAATAGCTGATTATATTTCAGTCTAAACCACTAGGAGCAGTATATTCACTAAAAAGAATTTTGCAATTTACTATGCATGCTGTCCACCCGTGGTTAGACATCCATTGTCTCTAAAGTTACTACCTTGGCATTTTTTTTATATCCAGTATAAATAAAAGCCAAAGTTGTCGCACAGAACTTTGGTCTACGTACTTTTACACATGTTACATCAGTCTGGCTCAGTTCTGAAAAAATACAGCTATCTGTTTAGTCAGATAATGGGCACATATGTACACCTGCTGAAATGCCAAACATTATAAGCTGACATGTGGGCATAAATACTACCTTCCAGTTTAGGCAAATTAAGACTGAAAATTACATCTTTCAGTATAAGACAGTTGCAAACACATAAACATGCAAGTTACTTAATTTTCTTCATACAGACTCTAAAATAAATCATAGAATCACAGAATCATTTAGGTTGGAAAAGACCTGTAAGATCATTGAGTCCAACCATTAAAACAGCACTCCCAGCTCCACCACTAAACCATGTCCCCAAGTGCCACATCCACACTTCTTTTAAATACCTCCAGGGACAGTAACTCCACCACTTCCCTGGACAGACTGTTCCAATGCTTCACCTTTGGATGAAGAAATTTTTCCTAATAGCCAATCTAAATATGCTCTGGCACGAGTGGAGGCCATTTCCCCTACTCCTATTGCTTGCTACTTGGGAGAAAATATATGGATTCTAATATAAATGTGAGAATGAGGAAGTATTTTAACTATTATTCTGACTTGAAAAAAAAAATGATTTAAAATTTTCCAAAGTGATTTGGCATCCAAAATTGAAGATGAATGCCTAAGATGCCTCACTGACAGTAACTGAATTTTTCCAAAGGTACCACAAAGTACTTCTTTGCATGTTGGGCCTCCAAAAACTAGATAGTCCCTAGTGCTGTCCTGCATGTCAGCTTTTTCCTTGGGTATTGCAAGACCAGCTCATTTCCAAAATTAAATACTGCAAATATGCCGCAACTCTTTCATAATAAATTATTGAGGTCTAACACAATGTCCTAAAATGCCCAACATATTTGTAACAGTGTGCAATATCTAAATAGCACTTTTTCAGAGAAAACATGCAAAACACGTTACAAGACAGGGAACACATCTTCAAACAAGAGTTTTTAATCAGAACAATGCAGTGAAATGTATGACAGAACTGTCCTACACAGCACAGTTGCAAAGGACTCAGAAACCTTTCTACAGAGTATTTTTGAATTTAAAGACTGAATGAAGTACAGTACTGCACTGTATTGGATGTACTTTTGTACTGGTCACAAATTGGAAGAGGGTAGATTTAGATTAGATATTGGGAAGAAATTCCTTACTGTGAGAGTGGTGAGGCTCTGGATTGTGTTGCCCAGAGAAGCTGTGGATGCTCCATTCCTGGAAGTGTTCAAGGCCAGGTTGGATGGGGCTTTGAGCAACCTCCTCTAGTGGAAGGTGTCCCTGCCCACAGAAGAGGGGCTGGAACTAGATGAACTTTAAGGTCACTTCCAACCCAAGCTATTTTGTAATTCTATGATTCTGTGGATTGTTAGTACAGAATAGAGGAATATGAACAACTGGACTGGCATTTTAATGCCTGTAGCACTGCATTTCAGTCTGGGGTTTGATATATTTTGCTTCGTTTCAGAGTCTTGTGATAAATACCCAATTGTAACACCTACCAAAGGATTCAGTGAGATAATAGAAATATTTTCTTAAATGGCAGAAGAGGCTTTTTGAAATATCTAGTGATGTTCAAATCACTTTTTTAAGTTTTCAGCTTTGAAATACATTGAATTGAAACACTGTGTGTTGCACCTTGATTATGATGGCACCTAAATAAATCCATATATATCTTAACATATCCATATTCCTGTCTAAAAGTTAAGCAAATTACTCTTTCCAATCAACCACCAGGCTGCTGTTGCTGCTGTTATGATTACACAGGGGGCCAATGCTGATCTGCCTATTTAACTGAGCAGTTTCAGCAGGGCTAGTGGAAATTTTTAACTACTTATGTGAACAACAGCAAGAATATCTGTCTGACTTTATTTATCTAAAAATCAAGTATTTTGTCTAAAGTAGTCATCCAGGCTTCTTTTTTGTTTCATTGTTAACTCATGAGACAGCTGGGGATGAACCTCTCCAGACTGGTTCATTGCTTCACTGTTTGCTGAGAGAGCCAAAGTCACCTAATTTCTCTAACAAACTTATGCAAGACTACCTCTATCCAAAGTTTATCTGGTATTTTGCAGTGACAGAGAACTCCAGGAATCATAGTGCTGACCGAACTCCTTCGGAGTCAGGTGAAGATTGCATTGAACATTGATAGCACATTACCAGCAAAACTCCAGAGAACTAAGGAAAACTGAGCATGATTTACCATTATTTACTGTTTCCTCTAAAACAGTACACTGAACCAGCTCCTTATCCTTAAACCATTGGCACAAGCCAGTTTATCAAGTAACATGGCAGCAAGAGCTCTCAATCTGAGTCAGAATCACAGTATCAAAAACCCCTGGAATATTTACTGCTTTTTTTTTTCTGATTTCAAGCTTACAGGTAATCAGAGTGAACATTCTTTTACCCTAGCCTTTTTTTTTCAATAAAAATGGGGATTTTGTTCTACATCAGAACTTATTTCCATTTCATAGGGGATTACTTTTATTCTAAATTCAACAAAAATTTGAAACAAATGTCATAATTGCATTCCTATGTTCCCCTCTCTCACAGGATGTAGAAGACTAAGTGCTATCAAGTTGCTAGGTATTTTTAAGTTTTAGTTTTAATTCTTTTTCCAAATATCATGCCTTTGTTAAAGCTAACTTTTTCACATTTTGCAAGGTTAATGGAAGAAGTGTTACTTCTTCCACCACTCACTTTTCCAAAATTGCCTATACTTTCAAAAGTCATTAAAAAGCAAAAGCTACCTGAGGCAGATTTAGGAGGAAGTTCTTAAAAATCACATGAGCATTCACTTAACTGTTCTGTGGTGAAAAAAACCCCAACACATCTAAGAGCCTTAGAAAAACTGTTTCTAGAATATTTTTTCAAGACTATATGAGATCTCATGGTAAAAGTCAAAATTTATCAGAGGGTAGCTTTGCCCTTTTCCAACCAAGTTGCCCATCAGACTGAAATAAGTTAACCACTATGAAACAAGGGTGAGATGCTTGGAAAGGGGAGTGCCCAACTGACAGAATTGGGGTATAGTACAAAGCAACAACTCCATTGGTATTTTTAGATCTTCATGGAACTGTGCTTGTGATAATTTTCTTAATGCTTCCCAGCTTGTTAATCAATTAGATATGCATCCCTGAATCCACAGATCCTCATTTTCCTGGATACGCGTATGACCTTTCCAGACATAAAAGCCTGGAGGACTGAAAACCCATGTGACTGCAAGGGCAGCTGGACTTTCCAGCACTAAATTCAGTAAATAATGAACAATTCCTCTTTCTAAAACTGAAACTTAAAAGCAGAACCTAGACACCTATCCCAAGCAATCCTAATGAGGCAGATTTCAGAAAACATCCCCCCTTCTGGAAACCAGTCCCCACCGAGGTTGCTCAGTCTCAATACAGACGCATGACAAGCCACTAGACACATCTGAAATACCTTCATCAACGTGAGCACAGTTGCAAAGTGTTAAAACACCTCTCACAGCCAACTGGCACAACCAAGTGACGGTAGCAGTGAAAGATACAGAGCTTAGTTATTTGTTCTCGAGGCTGGCGATAGGACAGAAGGAGCTGGGATGAACAACACTGGGACCTAAATCAGGAACAGTCGTCAGGCATAGTGTGACTCTTCTCTGACACATCCAAACTTGACTTTGGACAATGAAAAGCATTTTTGACTAGCCTTTTCTCTCCAACACAGAACACTTGATACTATTGTTTTGTATTACAGCAGTACTTCGGAGGAGGGTTTACTTTTTCTTAAAAACAAAAAAAAAAAATCTCTTTGAAGTGAATGAGAGTTTAAAATCTTGCTCTTGCATTGGGACGCTCACAAAAAATGGCACATCTGTGGAAAAGATACTGTAAGATGCAATTTCCAACTGAATGCAGGGAGACTGATCATAGGAGATCGTGAACATAGGAGGAAGCAGAGAGTAATAAGAAAATGTAACTATTGAGTTAATTCAACCTCATTTGATTATTCCTAGCATCTAAAGTTTTTCTTGACTGTAACTAAATAAATATCTCCAGCAGCTTTCAACTAAATCTTTTTAATTGGCAGTTCTCCATTACAGAGGCTGGGACAAGTCTAAACAAAGGATTTAAAAAACATTAGTGAAACAGGCCATGTGACTATTTCAGGGAGAAAATTCCTCTTGCATAGCCTATAGAGGTCACAAAACACCTAAGATATATACAGGAATTCTTGTTGATATTGGTCCTTGAGAATGAGGAAGTAATTTTTTTCTTTTGTTTACGGGCTAATGAAGAGAAAAAGAAAAAATTTCTTTAAGAATATTGAGAACTTTAAGTTCTCAAAGCAAAACATCACAATGGAGGTAGAAGCACAACCTAGAAATCCCATCCAAAAGCCAGTGATTTCAGTACTTGACAGACTTCCCTCCCAATGAAAGACTCTGAGCAAGATCATAGAATTTAGTTAGAGAACATTCTCAACAGTCCATTAGCAAGAGACGATGGGAGGAGAAAAACAATCTTACCATTCATGAGAAAAACTGAGTACCCTATTGAGGTATATACTTGTGTCAGGATGAAAACTGCACAACAGCAAGCTGCACAGTCAAATGGGCAGAGCATTTCCAATGTAGAAAGGGAGTTTCTCAAAGGCATATTTGTAACAAGGAGCTATGCAAGCTGCCTCGGAGTCCACAGACAATTATCTGTCACAAGTAGAGGCAGAATAACTATAAGTAATCTCTTAAACATAATAATACTAAGAATCATGTTAATTAACAACATGAACACTCATGAGACTGAGCCTTTTTTATTGCCTCAAAGCTAGAACTGGCCTGCTATGCAGCAAGAACTGTCGTTGGGATTACAGATGGCAAATAACTGACAGAATCAGGCTCCAGGCATTCTTTTTCATCTTTACCATGCAGTTTTACACTAATTTAACACAGTGTTTACATTTTCTCTTCACTTTACAGTATGACGCTGTAGATAGCTGCACGATTCCACACACAATCTGAACTGTTACATGCCATAAAAGAGAGTATTCTCTTTTTCTCATGCAACTAGATGCTCAAAATGTAGCATTTTGAACCTGAACAAAATAAAAAACTTGTATTTAATACGTGTATAGCAAAAGACATCTCCTGTGGAGGTTATTATCTGATGTCCTATTTAATATAACAATGGTACTGGTACTGCTGCTGAGCGGATCATTATTCTGGTTTGCTCTATTTGAGGGTAGCCCCTTAATCAAAACAACACCATTGTGTCCCTTCACGGTTGTTTTGAGTAAATGTTATTATCCAGAAGAGGTGGTTCTTCCCCATCGTCAAAATGGAAAGTACATTTAAAACAACCAAGTAGTCAGTGCCTCTGTCCATGGTAGCATTTTTTAAGAATGCCTCTAATAAAGAGATGATGATATGGTAACTTAGAAATCAGAAAATAATTTAAAAACCCAAAGGGATACATATTAAATTGCAGAATTATTCAAGACATACACATAAAATGCTATTTATTCTCTTAGGAAGTCGATGGGAGCTCCTCCAGAGACTTTGGATAGTTTTTGGCTCATATTCCTACCTGCAAACAGGGACATAGGACAGATATCCCTTCAGGCCCAAGAGGGCTGAAATCTTTGGCATGAGTTCCAGTGCCTTGTCACTTCCATTCATGGGTGAGAAAGACAGTGTTTTAGAGGGTGATTTGTTTGTTTGAAAAGAAGTAAAGCCCATCATAAACTGTCATGAAACATTATAAAACCAGGAAATCTTTCTGAACTATAAAGATTGCCTACTTGGATCATATTCCTGGTAATCTCTGCTCCTTTTCCCCTCCAGGAATAAATTTGATCCTGCAACATTTATTCATATGAAAGTAACATTTGCAAATGTGCACTGAAGTCATGCCAACCCAGCTCTTATGGGTCAGACTGAAGCCCCTTGTTCATATTGCAAAACAGTTGCCCAAGTCTTTCAGATGACAAAAAATGAGCCAGTTTACATAACTGCTCATCAGCGTGAATAATGACGGTAATAAGGTCATAAATTGGAACAGTGAGGAGACTTGCTAGCATTGGCTAATTTTGTATTTTCAATGGAAAGGACAGCAAAATAAAATATTTGGCTTCATGAAAGCTGAATTACTGTCAGAGTGAGTAGCTGCAATTTAATGCTACTTAGTATATTGTAGGAAATATTTATTTTCTATTTGTCCTTTTCTTTGTTTTGGAGGGCTAAACAAGCTGCCACGTACACCACCAGTCAATCTTTGGCACTTCCATCTGTACAGATGTCCTTTATTCTACCTGTCTTTCTTCATCTGAGCTTCCATTGTTCAGAAACAGTGTTATCCCAATGCTTCAAATAATAAAACCATGCAGTTGATTAGAATACCAAACACGCACAAAAATTTAATTTCTGTCTTTGCTTTTTGTGTTATCAAATAGCGGTCTTACCCTACAAATAAGCCTGATATTTTGTTCTTAAAACTGTCAGCTACCATCTTAAACAACATATGGTACTCATAAATATTCTGCAAAAACTGCAGGAAAGAGAAAGACAGAGAGAAAGAGAAAAACAGTAAAATGCAACCATCTCCAATAATTTTTAATGTAATCAATGGGTTTGCAGATGATTCATTAAAAAAAAAATGGTATGTTTAATCACTAAATGATATCTATTTGTAACAATGAGGTGATTTTGTTGTCATCTAAAGGCCAGAGGGATAGCTAAAACATTGAACACAAGGTGTGTAGGTGTGCAGCTACCTAGTTTCTCCTGACTTTCCTCCATTTTGAAAATATAAACGTTTTCTAGAGATAAGGAAGCTGCCAGTTGGTGAGAAGACTTTATTTACCCATTTTTGTGCTACTGAGTAATATTAAAATATCAATGTCTGAAAACACTGTCAGTTGTGTACTATGATAATTCTCATGAGTTTTGTTTCAATTACAACTACTAAACCATTGGGATGCTCAAATTCTAAGTTTGATGTGTTTTACAGCCATTAAATATGTTTTGCACACCTATATATCAACTGAAAGATATCAAAGGAGTAACTTTCACTGATTAGTAATAGGCTAAGGTGTACAAGAAAACACTCAAAGCCAAAGCCATTGCCACTATGATGTTACTACACTGGGCATTTTCTTGAGTACAGCCTTTCTCTAGCAGGATCAATTTTACAGAACTCACTGGAATCCAGTTAGCAGAGGCATTTTAGAGAAAAATCCATCTTACTGCAAGACTTTTCCAGGCAAAAATCTGTAACTGTAACCTAAAGTAAGAAATAAGTCACTATATAGTCCATAGCTCAGTTTCCCTCCTTATGCCTTGCTTTGTTCTTTTTTCCCTATAGATCCATATTAGTTCATTTTTGTGAACTCTAGTGTCTTATAGCACTTTTAAATCAAGGAGAATAAATTCAGGTAGAATGAAGGAGGGAAAAAGAAATCTCTGACCTGGTATTACCAAAAAAAAAAAAAAAACCCAAACAAAAAATAAAGACGCTAAGATGAAAACAAAATAGTGCCATGGATTTACATATGGGGTTTTGATGGAAACTAGGGCTGGGTTTTAAGTCAAAACTCACCATCTCAAAACCACTTCTTTTCATCCGCCTGCAGGACTTGAGGTAAGTACGTATGCGTTTTCTGGCACGCTCTTGATACTCAGGGAATTGTCGCCTGCATGAGTCAATGATAGCCTGGATCTTTTCTTTGGGCTGCTTAGAGATTGGGACCATTCGGTCCAAGTTTTCATCTACAAACAGCCTGACAAACATCTGTTGGCAAGAGGGAGACAGAGGAGATGGGTTTGGAGGGCAGCTCTCTTCTCTTCCTAGCTTCCTGGCTTGATTACTGATAGGAAGACATTTTTTTTTTTCTATCCACTGAAGAGCTTTGTAACGGGAAGCCAGAAATATTAAGCAAACAGTTCTTTAAAAGGTTATTTGGGGTGGGGGTGGGGGAGGGACTGATCAAAAAAAAAAATAGACAAGAAAAGAATAGTCTATAGGATACAGAACTTGTGAGATAAACCAGAACAGATTGTGAAAAAAGGCACTACTTAAGTTTCATTATTAACAATAAGCTGTGATTGCTAATCATTTTATTGAACTGACTCACATTTTTTCTTTGTTTGAATAATCGCTTGTGTTTTCATGCATAATTATATACATTGGGAAAGCAACAGAGAACAGCTGACCACCAGAATGGTCTCCTGACAAAACTAGCTACAGCCTCTTTCCATTCAGTGGGTGAACATGCACATCCACACAGCCACACACACGGTCACACATGCACACACACAGAACAAAGCTTTGTTTTCCTCACTGGTAAAGATGGCACTCTGCCTCAAAATCCTAAATAAAACACAGTAAATCTGTCGTCTGTTGGCAAGAGTTTAATGTGCATTAAAATAATATTTGAAATAAATCCTGCAAATTAATGTGCCTTTAATATTGTCAAACTTACCCAAAAATAACAGTGCAAAAGGAATAGAAGAAGTAAACAAGGTGCAAGAGGGCTTACGTTAAAAGCTTTCAGTCGCTCGGCTTCTACCCCATCTGATTCATTAACCTTCTCAGGATCTTCTTGTTCGTCATGGTCATCCTCATCCTCGTCTCCTCGATTCAGAGACAGATCTTCAGCACCTCTGCCTACACTCTCATTCTTGCCAGAGTCATAGCTTGAATAGCTATGTGCAGGGGACTGAAAATAGAGAAAAAGAATTTGCCTGTAAAAATTCTCAGCAAAAACAAGGTCTTACTTATCAAAAGTGCTTGGTAAGTATTTCAAGAATTCCACTAATTCTTTTTATACTTTGTTCAACATAAAGTGCTCCTAATCCTTACAAGAGTAAACAATGCACAATATATCCATTATATCCATTTCAGTGCTTTAAAAAAATGTGACCAACTTCAAATTCAGTAAATCTATTAGCAAATTAATTACCTGTGATAATTACAGTTAACATGAAATCTTTGCCATACAGCCTTGTTTAAGTACTACCTACAGAAGTTTCTTACAAATACTAATTTCTTTGGATTAGTCAAGATGTAAATAAGGGATAGCTGATTTGAACAAAACTCTAAAGAATTAAAATTTAAACGTTTCAAGGCAAAGAGGATTCAAGTAGGAAACATGGTATTCATCCAATGAATATTAAATATTATCAAGAGATACAAGAATTTATTCAAAATAAGGAGATGATTATGTTCTAGTTTCACTTGCAAAACCCCAGAATGAATTAGAGATGTGTAGGTTTACATTTTGAATGTTCTCTGAGAATCATGTAGTAAAACCATTTTCTCTTTGAAAATCAGCATTCAGAACTTTCCCATGAGCAGAAATTCATTTTGTTGGATAAAACAGATGGCCATCTCAAGAAAGTGTATCCACTTGTAGGACCAGAAAGTTTCCAACTACCAAAAGTTAATAGAATGCATTTTCCCTTGCAATATCAAGCCCTCAGTCACCTGTTTCCACTGCACACACTTCAAACTGCAAACTGTGCAAAAGGCATCAGTAACAAAAAGTCTTCCACAACTTAACATTCTACAACTTAAAGATCAGAGCTTTTCCCCAGCCACACAAATGTATCAGGGAGTATCTCCATAAGAGACATCAGATTCACATTTAGGTAATTCAGAGCAAAATCTTACTTTTATATTTTAACACTGTAATATTTCACTCTTTTTCTCTCTTGCTTCAAAGCATTCTGTAGTCTGAATCAGGTGCTACATGACAAACTTCACACACACTTTTTTAGATGCCTCCTGCCTTAGTGTCACCAAAAGTCAGGAGCACAATTCCTCAGCCAAAAATACATTTCAAATACTTAAAATTGCATGCCTTGAACTACATTCTGAGATTCCTAAAACTGTCTTTATTTCGGGGTATTTTGCCAACCACAGAGTGGATCTGGACAGTGAGGTAGGAGTGAAAGACCAACAAAACCTTCATCTGTAAGGTATATTTTTTGCTTTATATTCTTACTTCAGCTTCTTTTTTTCCCCTTTCCCTACTTTCATTTCCATCCTACATTGGTCCTCTGTACACCACCAGTTTCAGAGTCACTTGCCCTGCCTTAACAGCACTCATATTCCAAGCCTTCCCTTTTTATGTATCCTCCCCATACTATAGTCTCACAGTACCAATCCCCTGGAGTTCCACGTTTTAACCCCTAATGCTCCTAATATCAGCACTTGCAGTCTCTCTCATCCCCTTCCCTGAGTCTCTTCACTCTCTAGACCACTCTCCATCCCCTAGATCCTTACAGCAGATGTAGGAAGAATGAGAAAACATCGGAAGAAAACAGAAGAGCTGACCTCTGGACAAAAACAGCTCCAACAAGTAGCAAGCTCAGCACCACCCCTTATGGGGCAAGAAATTAGAAAGGGTTCAAGATGGCAGATGAGAGATGGCATTGGAAGACAAGGCTTGCAAGAGCAGCAAAAACAAAACTCCAGTTGTTGATACACTGATACTTTGTCCTGTGAAGATGATGAGTATCTACATTGCTGCCCAGTCAGATAAGTTCAGGTTCCATCCCAAAGGTGATGGCTGTGTCTTATCAGAGTGTCTAGCATATGTAAGCAACCATGTTTAACGTGGCCAGTGGCTACCAGAAGGCCAACAGCTGCAGCCCAGTAGCCTGTTATAAAGGAATGAGTGATTTCCCTTAATCCTGAAGAGATTCCCAGAAGACGTTCTCTAAAAAAGAAAGTTACAATGAATTAATTGCTACTACTGTACAGTGCAATGCAGTAGAAGATCTGACCTATGCTGCAAGACTTCTTCTTCTGCACTTCTTTGTTTCACCTGTCACTACAGCTATACAGCACACAGAAGGCTTTGAGATAATCAAAAAGCCACTTCATGTGCTAGGCACCACATAAAGCACAGAAGCTGCTGCCCTAAAGAAACCTACTGACTGAAATCCTTGTTGTGCAGACACTTGATCTCGCATGAGTCATTTCATCAGACTAAATCCAATTAGACTACTCATGTGCACAAAGTTAAACAGATGCAAAACTGATTTCAATATGTACATATGTTTCGGCTGGATGCCAAGATCATAAATTATGCACCAGGGTTGAGATTTCCTTTTGTGAAGGAAATAAATTCAGGCCAAAATGGCTTAAGTATGTCTCTCAAAAATGCAACAGTCGGGGTGGGTTTTTTTGGGTTTTGGTTTTGTTTTGTTTGTTTTTTAAAGAAAGCATTGCATAGAGAGTCCAACGTCTTCTCTAAAGTTTTTATTTAAACAACAACTTTAGCATCTTAAATGAACTGTGGGGAATAACAGTCTGAGAAAGTTGCATGGCAGGAATCCATATTTATTCACTGTGAATTTGAAGACTGTGTACAGTACCAGGAAAAAGTGGTGTTTTTCTCCTAGCTGTTTCATTGGCAAACTGAGGGAGAAAAAAGCTCAGCTCAAGTTTGCAAAAGCTCAGTTAAGAACAAAATTTCTACCTTTCTGTACTTCTACAGAGATGAATAGTGATTCAGAGAAGGAAGAGACATTTCTCTTGTGTTGACTCTGCAGTTGTGCAAAAGCCAGTAAGGATTTCCTTTTGCTACTCTATTAAGCAGCTGCAGTGCTAAACAAGGGGTGGGACAGCAGAGGACAACTCGTACTTTGTACGTGCTTCCCAATTTTAGGTCTTGCACTGTCCTTTCAAAAGGTTGCTCCCACCTTTGACAGACAGGAACATGCTCATTCAGATTCCTGAACAGACCTTGACACTTATATTTTATGGTCCTGCAGTGAACTAGACTGAAGAATTGATCCTGGTTAAAATGTTTTGGTTTTGCTTGCTTGTTTGTGGATTTGTTTTTTTCTAATGTAGGCCAGTCTGCTTAAGACCAGAATCAGTTCTTGGGTCCAGTTCACCACCTGAAAGCACAAACCTTTGTGCTGACAGGAAAGTATGAGCCTGGAGGGGAGCATACACATCTCTGTTGACAGCAATGAAAGATTAAATCTTGGCGGAGTGGAAGCATTAGTAGATATAAGTTGTTTCACAGGTGAATCTTTTGTGCTTAACAAATCAGGGTTGGAGAAGAAAGGGACAGCAAAGAGAAATTATTCAATGAGAACAAATGAGGCCAAGGCTACAGACAAAATTATTGCCTTCTCCAAACATTTAGATGATTATCAAGATGTCTTAAAATACTTAGATGTTGACAGTTATATTCTGACCACTTTGTCCTTGCTCTTTTTTGAAGGTTCTCAATTCATTACTTTAATCTCTTTCTTGCAACAATAGGTACTAGGCACTTCTGCTTTATTAAAATTAAAGTAAAGGTTCATGTCTAGCAAGCTGCTTTTAGGAGTTTATGATATGAAATATCAACTTCTTTCTAAAACATTGCTGGTCAGCAACAACATTCACCTGACATAAGGCGTCAAATCATGCAACAGAAGACCTGGGAGAACATCACGGTGTCGTCTACTTTATCTTGATGCCACAGAAGGTCAGATGGTCAATCCTGACCATTGTTTGTCTGGTTGTTGTCTTAAGAATTCCAGTGACAGAGATGCCATGCATCCCCCAACCTGCACCAGTGTTTCACTGTCTTCAGAACTATTAAAACATTCTTAAGACCAACCTCTGACTTTCATAAATGTACTAAGCCTATTTCTCTCTCATGTATCTACCATGGATTGCAATGGAGGAAAGCTGTGGCATTGGGAGAAGAGAGCATTCTCTTCCCTCCCTATGAGACTCTCCTACAACTGAGGACTGTTATGATGGCCCCTCCCCTCAATCTTCTCTTCCCAATAAACTCATTTATGCTATGAAACTCATGCTTTCCCAGTTCCTAATCATTCTTACTGGTCTGCTCTGCATGTTTTCCATCTGGTTTGAAACCTTCTCAAAGAGCAACACCCAAAACTCCAAAATGTATTCCATTTGCAACCTTTCCATGAAAAATATATTTCTTTATTGCTTGATTAATTTCTAGCATGCTTACAGCAGAAAAACCTTATCCCTTTATTTGCAGAAGAATACCCAAAAGATGCAAAAGACAGCAGTGCAGAAACCCCACCGTTGCAAACAGAAACCATGCAGTTATTTTATGAGAACTAAAGCAGAAGTAATCCATAACATTTAAAAGTATTAAGTCTACCATAGTTCTCCAGACACCTCTGAAGGAAGGGTAGCAATACTTTTTCTTTTAATGAAGCTTAATTTTTCACATTCACATTACATTTTGCATTTACATGTAGTTAGAGAGCTTTACATCTTCTTCAATAGTGTGTAATTCTTTCAGTCATTACATTAGACACTCATAAACCACATAACTCCCGTGAGCTAGAGAGACTTGCACATTTGAAGAGCTGGCAAGACAGCAGTACAGGTTTCCATGGAAAGGAAAGGGGTTAGGAGGCAGGCAGAGATGAAAACTCTCTACTGGCTATACATTATTCTCTTCTAGAAGTCTGCCTCCACATCTGTAAAGGTTACTAAATATTTTAATGAATAAATAAAACCATATTCTAAAGCTGACAGAATTCTGGTTGTCCCCAGTTGTACATCCAACCCTTTCTTCTTTTTCTCACATTTCAACATTTCCCTCTCTGCCACTGAATACGCAAAAGTCTACAATTTCACCAATTACTCTTGCAAATTATGTGTGCTTTTCTGTATATTTTCCCATGTGCAATTGTGTATACATATTTTTATAGCAGCTATTCCTATGACACAGAAAGGGATTAGAATATTCTGATGGCAATGTGTTTGATTGCTTTGAAGATCCTTTTTTCCAAAATTGCCAATTAAATTAGAACTTTATTTTAATTTTTTTTTCACATTTACATTTTTAACTGACTCTACATATGACAAAGTTTTTGAAAAATGCATAAAAACCAGGTTTTAGTAAACTGGTATGAGTGAGAAGCATGTCTATTATTTGACATATAAACAAAATTAAGAGGTGAAGCCTGAAAGTTTAAAGGAAAATTCATGTCCTATATCTTTCCCTTAAAAATATATTTGAAATGAATATTGCATTGTTAGAGTTCCACTCCATTCCTGTGCAGAATGTGAGCTCTCTGTATAGCAGGGAACTTGCCTACAGGAGGTAGTAGTGTTTGGGGTTCTTTTTTTTTTCATTAAATCTATAATACATGCAATATAAATAACACATTAGAAAACATAAAATACTTCGGCAACATACATGCCCTTTTGTTATTGAAAGACTTGAAACCATGAATAAAAACATTCCTAAATTGTCTCCTCAATTCAAACTGGAACACTTAGCTTCAGCTATTCTCCTAAGGAATTCTCTATCAGGTTTTACAGATGAAAGTCCAACTCTCTATTATTTTGCATTAATAAGCCATTTTTTTCCCATAACATCTCTTAAATCCTATGCTTTTCTATCTTCCAGGCTTTACTGTTATTATCCTTTTTCATGGCCCCTTTAAACCTTCATATCGTCACGTGTGGAGCTCTACTGTCGATGTCTTCTCATTACAGAGAACACTGTGAATTCTCAAACACAATTCCAGCATCTCACCATTTATTTCAAGATCCAATTAACCTCATTTTCATAAACCCATCACATATTTGTTCATCTTACCCATATCTTTGCATCTGACTATGACCAGTTTGCTCCCCTTGTTACACCATAATTGGCCTTTCCAACTTCTTTATAAAATTTCACCCTTGATAATGGGAAAACATCATTGTGTGCAATTCTGCTATTTGGAGCATGAGGACAACAGCATTTTTACAGGAAGAATGGAGAGCTGAAAGCTAGAGTTTCATAGCTTTGACTCTATAAAATTGTTATCTAACATGCTAAGTGTTAGGTTGTAAAGGACTTTTTTACACAAAACTTGTTTTACACTGAAATATTAAAAGATCTTTTTTGTTTGCTCGGTGTTAACAATGTAACTTCCAGGAACAATCTGTTCAGTTATTCACAATAGGTACTAAGAAATAAAAAGATTTTGCTCCGGAATTATCTTTGACATGGTCTTCTCTCCAGAGTCATTGTTTCTGAAGTAGTCTCTGAGAGAACAGTGACTGTTTCTAAGAGTATCTGCTAGTTCTTTCTCAGTAATTTTCCAATCTATGGCATATTATTGTTTGCTTATAATATTCCTTTCAACAGAAGCTCATTTATTAGGAGTAAGAAAACTATAAATTACCCAGACACTTCCATTCCAGTGGGTTTTCTCTAGATAAATAGAAGTTTGGATAATTGAAAGATAAAAAACAGTTGAAAGACCTCCTGAAACACATATCTTCCTGTGCTATTTTCTCCCTTCAGCTAAAATACAGTCTGCCCTAGGTCTATCCCCACTCGTATTGACCAAAATCAAAATACATCACTTTGCCTTAATACAAATAACCTCAAAAATTAAGTAGAGAGTAAGAACAGAGAGACAACTGAAAATTCTCAGCCAAGTAGAAGAATAAAGTATATTTATAGGCAATAAAGAGCTTCTTCTGAATTTTTCCACAACCAATCTCTTATTACCTGATTCAGTATCTCCAGAAAAGCTCCTTCTCCTTCCCCAGCCATTCTAGAGGAGGAGAATTCTTGAGGGAATCCAAATAAGTATCTCCAAATCACCTTAGTACACCAGTGTTGAGAGTACCAGAGCAGAGCTGATTTAACAGAGCAGGAGACTTGCCTACTTCTTAGCTACTAAGTACCTTTTATTTTACAAAGTTGTTTTATTAATGAACTTCTAGAACTCCTTTCACTGATGTAGGAAGACAGACTTTTTCAACCAAATACTAAAAGAACTTGGTTATATAACCACCAATAACTAGTCATATTGCAAAATGTGGTTGCTGTGTCTTTGGAAAAAATACAATGTCCTTTGTGGGAGTTGAAAAGTAAAACTGAAATGGTGACAGACTCAAATAAAAGATTAAATTATTTTTGGCAGCATACACTGCTATTTTGAAGCTCTAAAAGTTTCTGAGAATTGGAGAAACACAGGTTGCCACACAGGAAATCTCCATCACAAATTTCTGGATTTCTGCAAACCGTGTGCAAACAGAATATTTAAATATTTTCTGTAGTACACTTCAGATCTGAATTAATTTATACTGTTTTAAGATCTTACATTGCAAAAAAAACCAAAATCAAAAACATAAAAAACCAACCTTACTTTATTATCAAAGTTAAGAAAACTTCATCTGTGATATTCCAAGGACGATGATAGCATACTTTGCAGGTAGTATCATAGCTCAGCAAAGCCAAGAGTCTGATGGAGCCCCACAAAGTTCTTGTGCTTTTGGCAAAACCTATCAATCTAAATCTTCTGTTGGAGAACTATCATTTCCAATTTTTGGTGAAATTTTAACCATTTGCCAAAAATCTTTACAATTTCCATCCAGACTTCCCTTTTTCAGGGTTTGGGGGTTTTTATTTTCCTTTTTAAATGAAATAGCAATAGTTTATACGAGGATTAGTGAACATTTTTCTTATGGAATATACTTCAGTGACTACTAAGGTTCACATTACAGGCAGGTAATGAGCATTTTTGACCAGCAATTCTTGGTCAATTATTAGACAACTGGCTGGTAAGAGCTACAAAATAGTTTGGAAAACACTGGACTATTAATTTCTTCTCATTCTATTTAAATTGCAAATGAAATCTCTAATGCAGGCAACTCATTCAGAAAGTAACTAAAATGAAAAAATTTATAAAACCTGAATTTCACAATGACAATTACAATATAAGTTCCAAGACTCTCACTCCCCTCGTCGCAGCCTGTCCTCATCTAACTGACAGAGGTTTAAGATATAACTAAACACGTCAACAAGGATAAAACAGTCAAGTTTCTTAGGAACTATCCAGCAAGGAAACAGCAGAATCCCTGAGAAAACCCAGTCTATCCATTAGAGATCCCACTTACTGACCAACCGTGCTACCTCTATTGTTTGAAAATACCACAAACTTCTGCCAGCTTTCAAAACAGAAGTAGTTGCTGAATACTGCAACTACAGTCATGGCTTCTGAAGCCTGACTTAGGTAAGAAGCCCATGTCAGCAAAAGCAGGAGCTGAAATACAGGAGTGACAGAATTTCTTGAGCAGTTGTTTAAATGTGCTAAGCTTACTGTTTTACTTCTATGATTTTAATTTCTTATGGGTATCTGTACACAGGGAAATAATGTCATAAATACAGAGGAGCAGGGCTTCTTGTCAACACAGCATCACTGAATGCTCTATTTTAATCTTGAGCATATTGCTGCTGGAAAACCTAAGAAGAATCCCCTTCCTCACTTTAGCGGTGAGGAATACAAACCAGGGAATACAGAGCACATGCAATTCACTGGTTTAGTCATAGGCCACTTGTCAAACATCAACAATTACCTAGAAAACTGCCATAATCTTTTTTTTTCCTTCTGTGCTATTCTTTATGTTCATGCCCTTTGGTTCAGTTAAAGCCATTTTTTTCCAAGTTGCTTTCTCCTAAATATTTTCATTCTTTATCTTTGAACTCATTATGCCTTTAGTACTTTTTGCTTCAACGTCTTCTTGATTTGTTCTCTTGTCTCTCATACTATTCCCTTCACTTCTTCCTCCCTAAATTTCTCTCTGCTTCCTCTTGCCCTAAATTTAAGATGGCATCAAATAATTATTGGCATCAATAATTTGGCATCAAAAGGGTTCAATAACCTGTTTTCTTCTTCAATCCCAAAAGGACATAGGCCTGTTGGAGTAAGTCCAGAAGAGGGACACAAAGTTGATTAGAGGGATGGAGCATCTCTCATATGGGGAATGACTGAGAGAATTGGGTTTGTTCAGCCTGGAAAAGAGAAGGCTTTGGGGTGACCTAATTGCAGCCTTCCAGTATCTGAACAGAGCCTACAAGAAAGGTTGGGAGAGACTATTTACAAAAGCATGTAGTGACAGGACGAGGGGGAATGGCTTCAAACTGCAAGAAAGTAGGTTTAGATTAGGTATTAGGAAAAAATTCTGTGAGGGTGGTGAGGCACTGGAAAATGTTGCCCAGAGAAGTTATGGATGCCCCATCCCTGGAGGTGTTCAAGGCCAGGAACAATGGAGTTCTGAGCAACCTGGTCTAGTGAAAGGTGTGCGCTCCTCAACAGGGGGATTTAAAGTAGATGACCTTTAAGGTCACTTCCAACCCAAATCATTCCATTATTCTATGAAATATAAGGCTATCTCCTCAAGGGCCAAAGCAAGAATCTACACTTAGAAACTGTGTTTATTCATAAACAACACCCCTTGAATCTATGACTGCAGGTGAAGTCCTGCTAACAGAACTACGACCACAGAGAATGTAGACTTTGTACCTGCCCCTTTAATGCACTGCCTCTTTCTTCCTCACACTCTTTACCATGACAGTTTTCTACTCCTTTAAACCAACAAAATGTTCCCAGAGAGCAAACACATTCGCAAATGAAAGAGTTTGAGTTACATCAAGAATCCAGGAGAAAAGACTGAGTTTTGGTTTTTGACACTCACCTTGTTCCCCTGTCCATCTGTATCCTAGAAAAGCTAGAGATGGAAAATACACAAGAGGTTTCCAGGTTGTACAAAGTTTCAAAAGAAACTTCCAGAGACCAACAGCAGAGGCAGATACAGAAATAATAATACAACATCACCGCAGGGTTTGTGTGCCATAAGAACAGCAGACAAGGAGAGGAGCACTTGTTTTCATTAGGTAAACAGAAAGGAAGCAACGAAGATGAAGGATGCCTCTGTCCCATCCTTGTCAAGACTCTGGCAAGAGAGTGTTATTTGATGTCCAGGAACTCAGCAACTCCCTATAATGTCTGCCTAAGGCCACACAGCAGCTGGGCTTGTTAAACACATAATTATATGCTGAGCTGTGCACCTGTATTTTCTGCTACAGAAGGACATGCAGCATTTTGTATCCTAACTCATATGAGAAGGAAGAACACAGTGCACACAACAAAAGTTGGAAATAACAAGGAACTAAAAGGGATGATTGGGATGAGAGAGGAAAATGGTTTAACAATGGACCTTTCTTGGTGTGCTCTTTCTGAATTCATCGTAAGCTCTCCCCAGTGCTGATTTCCTCTTCCGAGTTCATTCCTACACAATGGCATTTCAGAACTTCTCACACCTTTCTTCTTTCCTGTCTGAGCACAACATAAGTGCAAATAATTGGGAAGGAGATTAAAATTAATTGATGGAAGCAGTGGAGGAGGGAACTCCAACTCATCTGTCTCCATCATTTAAGAGAAATTTAGTTTTTATTGCTCAGTCATGACAGTCCTATGCCAGAATAGGTGAGAGGAGACAGTCCTGTCACTCTTTCTCTTCTGACCAACAACTGGTAATGGTAACATGTTGAGAGATGGACTCATGAAAAAAAGCAAAGCCATTTGATTAATTACAGGAATTTAACCCAAAATAATCTGTACAGTACTGAACAACCACTTACAACTGGTACTGATCATGGTAATAAGATGACACATTAAAGACTGGTTTTTCTAGGAGAAAGCTAGGAACACAACAGGGCCACAACACATTTTTTTTGCATGTGCAAGAGAGGAACATATTGCCTAGAGAAAAGTATAGGGCACAGTTTGAGAATGCTTGTTCTTGCTTTTCCTTTTGGCCTTTTACCTCCATCTGCTTATAGCAGCAATCTTTGGCAAGCTTTAAAAAATTCTCTTGAGGTAAATCAGCTGGATTGTCTCAGTAAGTAGCCCTGGGAGACAGAGGTTAATGGCCTTAATTATTGCTTAAAGACCAGGTGGGAAGATTTAGAACTTGAGGCCAATCAGGAGGGGACAGATGAAGACAGGGATCCTGAACCAAGGGGGAGGCCTGTTCCTAGTCTGTAATAGTCTGAGTAACAGAGGAGCAGCTGAGATATCTGTATCTGAAGCTTATGAAGTAGATTACTGATTAGTTCCCTACTTATCTACCACAAATAAATCTTAAAGAAATGCATCTCGTAAATCAAGTAAGTCTTGTACAAAATGCGTCTAATTTGACCCTCCTTGTTTAGGGAAGGATAAACAAAACATTTATCATAAGACTAAGCCAGAGGCATTGCTTGAGGTCATCACATGACAGCAATCGTAAGAATGTCACAGGAGAATTCCTCATAAGGGCAGTTTCTACCTATTAGTTTTCCAGTTAATGTATCCTTAGGACTGATACAAAAAGAGCAGGAAGAAACAGAAACAACAAAATAATCTTTCGGTTCTAAAGCTGTGCTGACTGTGCTTCTATTAAAGGCATGGCCTGACATTTTGGGGGTGGGGGATGAAGGACAATATTATAAGCATTGAACCTGACTCCCAAAGGAAAAGGCAATGGCTGCTCAAACCACTCAGGCAGCCAATTCTAGAGCAAATGTGTTGAAGAGCAAATGCTCTTCCCCAGAAGAGTCAGACAGATCATGGTAGCCCCCTAAATCCCTACCAATATCATTAAGTATCTCTGTTGGGTGGTAACTTTCATGGTACCATCCTGAAGAAACCAGAAACTCTCATTGTAATCCATAACTTTACCTGCCCAAGATGGTACAGCACTTTCCAAATTGTACAAACATTAGTATCTATTTGATACAAAAGTGAGCTGGTTTGGTTCGTCTGGTCATAAATGAGCCCTGAGACTTTATATGCTTCCTGTTAAACTCTCAGGCTTGTGAGAAGAGAATCAGCCAGTTTCCTCCAGGATAACATGGCATACTGTAAGCTCCCAGAACAGCTGCTGTTTAGAAAGGAAATTGCACTTTCAAACTTGATTCCATGCCCCAGTACTCTCTGTGATTTCTTGTAGTTGAATAATCTTTGTTTACTGCAAAATGGTTCTGTCACTTGGTACTTAGAGCTCAGTAAGAGGGAACCATACAGCCATCAAGCAGCACTGAAGTTTCCAAGATGCTCTAATAGACTTGTTCCGTAAAGGCTCAAACTCATTTACAACAAAAAATATTTACCTTCCGTTAGGAAAGATATTTTGAGTTGTGAATACTGGGACCACTTAGTTACATGAGTTCACTTCAGCTGACTAAATCACCGCCCTGCAATGGAGAATTCCCCTAGCGGAGTATAACGCAGAGTATAAAACCCTATTTGGCAAAACTCCACCTCCACCAAAGACCACATTCAATCCACCTTCTTGTAAAGGAAGAATTCTTTGAGGAAAACCAGCTAGAATTATGCCAGAAAAATTAAATAAATCAGAGCAGACAGTGCATTTTCTCATATTGATATCGTAACTCAACTCAATACCTGACTATGGAGAACTGAACAGCTATAAAAACTGCTTTGTATCATGCTCCAACCCATTATTTAATCTTCTGCATCCTGCCACTAAATTCAGGGAAAAGAGATTTTTATGTGAAGTCAGATTATCACATGAAGAGAACTAGCTGAAAACTTTAAATCCAGACCTCAGCTGGGCTAAAGTTTTATAAGTTGTTGTCCTTTCCTATTTGCTTTCTTATTTTGCATGACTACTACTATACCCTTAGCTTCCACAGATGAAATTTAAAGAACAAAGAGGAAGCCAAAATAGAATACATTTTTAAAAATTAAAAGAACTTATCTATGTGTCTCTTTTGAGAAAGTGCCTCCCTTCTCATGGTGTAACTGCCTACACTGTGTGCTCACCCAGCCTCCTCTTTCACAGAGTCCTACCTGAGCTCAAGGCATGCAGTGCTGTGATCTACAGGATGAGATCCTTCTGGAGCACACATATAGAACATAACTCTCATCTGTTGCATTTTACTAAACTCAAATACAAGAGGCACAGAATTTGAGGGACAGAAGGTTTTTCTGTGAACATGCCCCATCACTGTCACTGGAACTGGCACTGGTTCTGCTCTGCTGTGCAGCCAGGCCTCGGATCAGAAAACCTCAGCAGGTTTCATTAATTCCTAAGCAGGAATTAATTTTAAAAACTGAAAGGCAAGGATAACTTTACTAAAGTCCCCCTTCCCTAGTGTGTACCCATAGTAGGGCTCTATTTGAACACAAGGATGTGTTCACATGTGGCATAGGATGCTGATAGCTTTGTTTTCCATTATTAAAAAGAAACACCACACAAGCTCTGCAAGCATTTAGGAACTGGTTTTCTCTGGCAAATATGACCTCTTTGGCTCTGTCAAGAAATTTTGCAACTCCAATTCTAGTGTTTTTAAATGAATGTGATGACATGGGTTCAAGCCACTAAATTTTTCTATGTAGTATATGCTTTCATAAGAAACAAACAAAATACAGAGACACGACTCATGCTGGAAGTCACAGCTTACCTCTATGAATCCTGTAAAGGAGCAGTTTTAATACCTGCTCACTGACTCCCACACAGAGATATCCAGTATATTATATTTAAACCAGTTTATCTTCAAAAAGTAGAACTGAAGAAACCTGACATCCTAAAGATGTATGTCCTAGATCCCAAATTCTCACCAGCATGCCTTCTCCATTTCACTCCACATCTCTCTCACTTCTTAGAGGGCAGGAGTTTGTGGCTTGTTGAGGGCTGGGAGATCACTCATTGCCCAAGCAGTATCTGCCTCTCAAAAGTCTAAGTCCCTCATGAAAGCAGTAACCTGAGTCTTTCTACTTGAGCCAAATGCAGATTTTCACAGCTCATAGCAACTCAACATTGTCAAGATTACTACCTTGTGAAAGTAGTTTCAAAGGTTATTCAGGGACAGAAAAACTGACATAAAACACCCCCTTTGGAAAAAAACCAAGACAACAAATGGCAACAAACACCTTTTCACATTGATAGAATAAACTGCAGCATATGGATAGCAAAACAGTACTTTTTCTGTATAAAACTTTCCTGGCAGCCAAGATTTTAAAAAACATTTCTTACCTGGGACATAAGTAAAACAGGAACAGTCTGGCATAAAATCTCCAAATAACACTTTGCATCTAAATGTATTTTTATGGAAAGCTACATTTTGAAAAGATCTAACAAATACCTTGCAAATTATGGCTCTAGGTAGAATGAATTTCAAAGTGGTGTGTGGGAGAGATCCATACAGAGAAGAATCCCATATTTATTACCCATATCCACAGCATTATGTGCTGTAATACACTCTTAATTTTCTGGATATATGTACAAGTGGCATTATTAAGAAGTTCAAAGTACTGAATAAGTTTGGGAGATAATTTTTTTTTATTTATATAATATAATTTAAGCTCACAGCTTGACTGAAGGCAAAAAATAGAAATTGATGATTATACAAAATGTGTTAAAAGCATGAAATCACTTTCACAAAAAACTTTTGAAAAGGTGATGTTCTTTAAAGCATTCAACTTTCCAAGTATCTGCTTCTATTTAATAAACCTATGAGACGATTAAGTTAACTAATATAAGAACAGAATGTCTGTGCACAGACATATTTCTTTTAATGCACTGCCTTCTAAGGCCCTGTTTTAAGACACGGGTGACAAATGGACCATCCAGTAGTTTTCAATTGCTAATAAATTCTGCATTACATGCTCAATCAAAGTTCCCCATGAGTTTTAGACAATCCCAGCTGTTATTAAAACTGCAACCCCCCACGTTTATAAACTGAAATAAAAAATTTTTACTATTTACCATTCAGCGTTTCAAAAGTCAGGGGGAAAGACACACAACCCATCATAGGACCCAACTTTAAGGTTTCTGCCTCATGTTTTCCAGAGATCATGTTTCACAGGCTTTAAATAATTGGAGCTATGGGAACACTATTCACATGTTAACTTTGCACACCAAAAATGGTTGGTCCTTCACTTGATCTGATCACTGAAAACTGCACTGCCCTCAATTAACTAATTCAGGGTAAGATGTTGTCTGCTTTTTTCCTGGTAGGATGAAAGGCTTTAGGGCAGGATTAGTAAGGCACATTAATTTTTGAAATTAAATGCCGTCCTTTTGCTTGCCCCTATCTGTCTTTCCACCAAAGTCAAAAGAAAACATCTCTACTTTGTAAGATAGCCAGCTGTGGCCTGAGCACAGCCCACGGAAATTTGCCCTTGCAGAGTAAATACAAGTCCTCCCACATGAGATAGAAGCGGGCTCTGAGGTTAACATTTCATTTTGTACCAATGCCACCTAAAACCCCCTATCTGTCATTAATCCACACCCTCATCAGGACCTTGTGTGCACTATTGCACTTCATTTTTCCTGGCCACCTCTTCTGGGACCTCCACCTCCTTGCCCCTTCCCAGGAGCCCCACTGAAGCTGAGCTATACCATGAGCAAGTGGGGGCCAAGGATGCCCCAGGCTGCTCCTGGCTTGCTCCCTGCCCCTCCTGCACTGAGCTGTGACCTGCACACCCCCTCCTGCTTGTCTGCTGGTCACTGGGACCTTCTACTGCCAGCAGCCCTGCCCTGGCAGGGCTTTGCAACAAGTCTCCATAACCTTATACTGGTTTTTTCCTCAGTTTCAGAATTTTTCCTCCCTTTGACACTATATCAGAGGTAAAGCAATGATCTGTAATGCATGCTCACAAGATCAGATAGGAAATACCTTCTATTCTTGCCAATCTCACCACTTGTTCTAGTCAATAAATTGTCTTTCTGAGTGGTTTGGGGCTTGTTTTTTTCTCAAATGAATAATTACAAGAAAAGGTCATTGAACGGAGGCAGTGGTAACATAAAACTCAGACCATGAACTGAATTTTGAATGGGCAGCTTTTCTGACTCCTCTATTAGCTGTTGCCTTCATATATTGTAGGAGAGGTAACAGGGGAAACTCCTGCTTCTGGCAGAAGTGTAGGAAGAGATACTGAAAGTCATGAGATCATCTGTTGGGATAATCCTGCAAAGAGAAGATCATCATACAGAGTGGATCCACTTTTTGAGCTTAATTCTCTCAATAAATAATTATGTAGCAAATCACAATATAGTTGATTTGGATTAACCTGTAAGGGTGATTAAGCCAGAGTTCACAACATCACAGGAGACATGGGGTAATAATATTAAGTCGTTTTTGCCAATTAGGAGGAACAGGCAGATGAAGTGAGGGCCTAAAATGGCTGCATGGCAGTGAAAATACCATGTCCTGGTGACAAAGCCCTTTCAAAGAAGAAGGAAGGAAGAAGGAGGCTATTGCACACCCTACCTCTGACCTGCAGCAGAAGGACTTTGCAGACCACAAGAGTCAGAGCACTAGCAGGTGTTCATTTTGACCCTCAGCTCTGTATATTCCTTGCTATTTAAAGTAAAGAGGCTCTTAATTTTTGGATCTATGTTTTCTGTTACATGTTCCAGTTAACACGTGCCCAAAACACAGTATATGGCAAACACTGTGCCCAGCTGCTGTAACACCAGTAATGGTATGTGTAAGTTACTGCAGGATCTCTTGGTGTCCACATGGCTTTGATGGATGAAGCATATGAGTTTAAGAAAATGGGCTGCTGGAAAAATAGTTTTTAATTTGAAGGTGTGTGTATAAAAGTATACTATCAAAAACACTTGCCAGAAACACACGGAAAGTACAAAGAGCTATTAAGCAGGACATAAATTTAGCAACCAGGAGAGCACTCAGCCAAGCAAGCTTTATGAAATAAAGCATTGTGAAATAAGGATTGTATGGTAAGAAGCAACATTTAAGGAGGAAGTGAAACAACTTGCTTTATACAGGTACACAGATGCACAGACATACTCAAATTTTGTACATAAATTGAAAACCCAGATTTGAAGTCCCATGCTTCAGTGATTTGAACTATTATTTTGACTTTTTTTCATAATTAAAAAGAAAAAACCCAACTTCTAAATAGCTACAGACAATTATTCTAACACTGCCACAGCCTCATCCTCCTGAGGTCCTCTCAGTTTGGGCTACATACTCAGCACTTAGTTCAATCAACAAATTAATGGCTGTATCCATTTCAACTCTGCAAGGCCAGAATCATGTTCTGAGACACACTTAGAGAAGTTCAGAGGCTAAATGCTTGTCTCTTATCCTGAGGAATGTAAAAGAAATTACAGCATTAATGCAGGTGGAATTGACTGCAGTTTGTACCAAAGTGCTCCAAACTCACTCAAGTGTCCAGAGAAGAGCCTACATGGATGTGCAAGACAGCCTGAAATGGAACAAGAGGATGAGATAAAGGGCAACTGAGCCCCATTTCTATCTTAGGATGGACTAGGAGCACTGTACAGTACTGGCAAAGCTCACACGAGGCCAGTGTGAGAGACACATCCTTCCAGAGAGGTTATGTTGGGCACGGATTACCCTGGGGTCCCTACAAGGGTACCCAATGCCGTCTCTGTGCAGCTGAATGCCATTCTGCTACCTAAAGCCAGGATGAACTGCCACAGCTGCCAACTTCTGTATTATGTACATGCACTACACAATGAAGCTGTATGACTGAATCTAAGGAAAGCATATGACTTTAGGGCAATTAAGGTTTAATCGCATTAATTAATATTCACAGTGTAGTCCATAGGCTCTCTTGTGTATACATAAACGTGTTTTTATGATGAGGCCTGGGAAGATTTATCAACACTGTCAGTGAAAATGTGTTCTTCGTGGTTCCAGCAAAGCCCAAGTTAAAAAAAAACATTTGAAAAAACCGTTTTGAACTTTAGCTATGCTAATAAAACCAGAGGAAACTTTTCAATGGCTATTCAGTTGGAGTTGACTCTGCCTCTTTACCTTAACTGAACAGTAATGTCTGGAGATATGAATTTATCCTGTGATTAATATTCAGCTATAACACACAGGAAACAAATGGCTTCTAGAGCTTTTCTGGAGAAATTGATTGATTTGCTTTGGGAAAGTCAATGAATTATGCCATGCCTGTATTTACTAATCAGTAGATAGTGGTAGAACATGCTTGCCTCACAGGACCAACGTAATGTTAAGCTGATTTATTTTTATTGATGTTTTCAGAATCCCAAGTGTGCTATGTAAATCCAAAGAATTAAGATATAGGAACCTCTGGTAATTAAAATATTGATGAAGGTATAAACAACTTATTCATGTTGTATAAAGTTATTATGCAGAATTATCTTAGTAGAAACAGAATAACCTAAAACTTGTATTACCTATATGAATTATAGATGGTTAAAAGGACAAATGTAAAAATTAACACTGCAGTATCCTATACATTTCAAGGACAAAATGTTCAACTAGAAAAAAATAGTAAAAGTGGAGCAAAAGTTTTGAAGATGCTGCCACAACTGACACTGCCTACATTACATGGAGAGAAAAGTTCTACTGTCTCACAGTTAACAGTAGACTTACAGAGTCTATTTTTTTCTAATTTGCTGTTTGACATAAATAGCCCTAGATATAAGTTCTAGGTACTGTAAACATTGTTATAAAGTAAGGATTAAATATGAAAAATTCAAGTAAAATCAAAATCTTAAACACAGGAATGGAGAAACAGCCTAAAAGCAAAGTAGCATACTTCCTGCCAATTTTATATCCAAAAAAAAAAAAGAAAAAAAAAGAAGAATGAAGATAAAGAATTATCTCCACAGAGCTTAGATATAGTCTTAAAAACTACTTACCTCTTATACTAAATAGAATGATCTTGAATTGGCATAATGAGTGCAGTAAAAATAAATATTGTCCTGGGGTTTATATCCCAAACCAGATGTATGCAGGGCTAAGTACTTAAGACTATGAAATACAGACATTTAGGCCAGGTTTCTCAAAAGCTTAGGCCAGGCAACTGGCAGAGATGCTAAAAGCCTTTTTGGCTCTTTAAGCATTCAAGAACGCTTCTACTGATTCACAGAACCATAGAACATGACCACTCAATTCTTGAACAAAAGGGAATAGTTGTCACCAGTTTCCTAAATGACACAATCATGCCACATATACTTTCAGATTCATTAGTACATATTTTTATAGAAAGAACACCTACCTTACATTACATTTTTGTGTAGTGATTAACTAGTTTCATATGAATGGTTTGTTACAACCATTGTAAATATATTTTACCTCAATTCCAACCTAACCTTAAAAAAAAGTTTCATCTGCTGAGTCTTTTAATAAATTTGCCTTCCAAAGAGACAACAATCTATTAATTGGCAATAACCACTGATATCTGTGATGAATTCGTGGCTGCTTTATCTCTAGCAAGGTAACTCCCTCTTTATGCAGCAAATTTTTCAGCTCCTCAGTGTTTTGTCACTCATTCAGATCCGTTAGGAACTCCAGTATCTTTTTCCAGTATTACACAAATCTGTAAATTATGTGTTTCCTGAAGGCAGGGTGGACACTTCATTGAATGTGTAGAGGTGGATTTTATAAAGCTTCTAATGGACCATACAGAAGCATCAGCCTTGTGAGACAGTTATCTTTGAGGTGCAACTGACACAAGCAGCATATTCCAAAACATGCCTGTATCTCATTCCTTCATGCCTCCACCTCCCAGCTGAGCCACGAGGGTGTGAGGTGGCACACATGCCACACTCTCATCTGACTTCTTTTCCACTAAACACGGCTATTCTTGCCAAGCAACACACTGGGGGAAACAGGAATTTTCAAAACCTTTATTTTAGTCATTTAATACAGCTTTTGAAACAGGTCCAGTCCCACGGGGCTCCATCTGCAAAAGATTTTTTAAGAGCATATGACTAACTGTACAAAGTGAGACAAGGATAAATTCATTCAGAGGGGGTCCAAAAAACCATATATCACTGATTCAATAAAAAAGGCTCAAAGAATATCCATGTGTCCTTTTGAGAGCCAGTACACAGTTCACACTATAATGTGGACTGAGGACAGGCCATAATGGGGCCATTCATGGTAACCCTAAGGAAATCAACTCACCTTTTCCTGTTTTTCATGCAGATTCTTTTATCAAGCAGCCCAGGAGCTCAGTGGTAGAAGGTATAGGGCAGAAATTCTGAATAGTTCTGCAAGGGATCTTCCTGGTGTGGAGTCAGACAATTCCCAAATGCCATGGGAAACACAAGAGGAGGAAACACATTACTTCATGACCTCTACCAAAATATAAAATGGATTCACAAGCAAGAAACAAGATTTCATCCCAATATTAATTAAAACACACATGAAAGACAATCACACTCTTGTCTGCTAGAACACCCGTACAGAAAGTTTAGGTTTGTATCACTGCAGGTGCCTTAACAGCATGAGCTCTTTGTATGCTCCTGGTTTATCTGCATGATTCCATCAACTTTGGTTCATGGCCACTGGATATGAATGTTCTCATCAGACAAAGGGAAAAAATATATAGATATAGATATAGATATATGTATATATAAAGTGTTTGTGTATGCATGTATATGAAGAGAACAGCATGTATAATTTCCCATCAGATCTGGGCGTAGCTCATGGCTTATTCATGGTGACAAGAGTTGGAAAACACAGACTGAATAGGTGTGAAGGGACACTGAGAATGACAGTCTGACCAAAGCAGCTGATGAGAAGAAGCATCTATATGGGAAATACTCAGTTGTACCATGCCAAGATCCGAGCAACAGCTGCAGTATTTCATAGAAACACTGTGAGCTCCAAGAAGCAGCAGCTTAGAGAAAACTCTAGAGATGCATATGGAATTCATCCAGTATTAAAATGTTTCATGGCATGCCACACTTACATGGGTGAAATGGAAACTCACACCAGTTACAGACCCCTACCTTTGGCTGTATATTTTTATACTCTTTCTGCAATTCCCAGTGAAGCACAAATGTTGACTGTTTACACAGCTCTCAAATACCAGTTTCCAGGATCTTTTACTGATGGTGCAAGAATGCCATTCTGTAATATTTGTAACAGTCAGTGGCTTATTCCTCACCACACATTTTGCAAAATTGTTTGATTGCTGTCTTTTGACTGTGTTTAATAAACATAACAAACATTTCACAGCTTTCAATGCCTACCTACACCACTGTCCCCTCCCTGCCTCAATAACTAATGTAGCTGCTGGTTTTTTAATTGTTTCTTTGAAGTATTCAAAATCAGTCTCTGTTAGAGATGAAATACAAAGCAGGATGTTTTGATGAAACATATGGCAGACAAAACCTCAAGCAGACTGATAGGGATTATTGGCAGTTGTTCTTTTTCACTCCCCATTCTGCAGGGAATAAGATACTGCTAGAGACCATCTGGGAAATCCATCTAGCAAATCCCTTGTTGTTGTAGGGATCTAGGACATCAACCATGATTCCAGTTCCTCACTGTTTTCCGTGGCATATTACAGCAGCACTGTTGTTTTCTGTGAGGCTGAAAGCTATTAATCAGAACTTCATGGACATTGTGAAGTGAACTGTTGCATATCCTCTTGAAGTAAATGTCCATTATCTAGGCTCCCCTTTACAGAGGACTAGACTCAGTATTTAAAGTTGATTCCTCACAGTCCTACTTTCTGGTAATTAATACTGTTACTTTGTTCCTAAAAACCAAAATTTAAGATAGGTCTTCCTATGAGTCTTTGGAAGCAGATGGAGGAGAACAGAGGAGAATTACCAGAAGAAGCTGAAGCAGCAAAAGGAAGTTAAAAGGCAAGCAACAAAAGGAAAGATGAAAGAGAAAAAAATAGTTAAATCGTTTTAGAGTTGAATTCTACTTCTCTTTCCCTCTTTCCTCTATTAAAAAATTGACCTATTCACTTCTCTCACATCACCCAGAAAATCCAGCTGCATGAATAAGTAAGTATCCAAAAAAAGCATTCAGGGTTCTAATGTAACTAATTATTCCCAGCAATTGCTATGGAGAGCACACAAAAGCACAGCTTGAAGGTGTATCAAGCATTCAGCAAGACATTTGACTACTGGCATTCATTCAACAACAACAACAAAAAGATTAGAAAGTGAGATATCTGTAAGACAACTTATAAAAATTATATTTATTTTAAAATCTCATCAATATATTGTTATAAATGTCATTAAAGAAGAAAAACCTTTGACTTCTTTCCTCTCTTTCCTCAGGACTTGTCTTGGCATGTAGAAAAGAATTCAATACCAGAAAGAAAAAATTAGGAGTAACATTCATGTTTATCAACTTCTTGAAAAACAGTACAGTTTTGAAGGAGTGTAATGTGTAGAAGCTAGCCAATTATGAAGCCATTCATCACAGATTAGTTTTGAGGATCAGCTCTTCAACCTCGGCATCTGAAAAATAAAAAAAATGATAGTTCATTAACTGTAAATAATATTAAGACTAAACAGAATCACAGTAGGTAGTAATTTTTGCTGCCCCATTATATCTTGCTCAATTTACCACCAAATAGTGTTTAATCTTCCAAGAGCAAGATTTGCTCTCAGTCTTTTTCTAGGTGGCAGAGGAGCTGCATATGTGATAACAGAAGAGGAAAAAGGTGCAGCAAATCATTTAACGTGGTAGGACTTCAACACAAATTCAGTTTCCTTCCTAATGGGAAAAAATACCCCAACAAACCACAACAAGAGTAAGGGATTGTAACAAGGCCCAGCCTTGAAGGTGTCTATCAGGAACAAATCTAGGCTGCAGTGAACAAGAATTTGCCTGAAAGGTACAGACATGAGTTCCCAGACTGATGAGTTATAAAACGTTCTGGGCTATAAACAGGGAGGGAAGTAGTAATTTCAGACCTTACCTCACTGATTGCAGAGGCACTTGATAGCTTTCTCTCTCGTCTGAACAGATGTCCAGCCACTAAAACCAAGTTGGAGAAAGTCCTGCATCTCCTTCATATACAAGTGCTTCTTTTTCGATATGAGTGACCAAAGACTCCAAAGGTAAAAGTAAATGAGGATAGACAGCTGGATCTGTGAGTAACACACATGCAATCTGGAATCAAGAGCACCACTTTCTGACACTTGACCAATGTGCACTTCCTCATTTAAAAAAAACTTCTGAGAAAATTTATAAAAGGTCACATCAAAACTTATTCTCTTCCATGCCAGTTTTACATTAGCTGGGATTTCATACACATACAGAGCCAGATTGTATTTCCAATACAGGTATGTAAATCTGGAGTACCATCATCAACTTCCAGTTAATTGACCTGGAGTTACATTATTCTAGTGAATGCCCCGCAGGAAATCAGTTTCACTTTCAAGAGCTTTGAGTGAACATGAAAACCTGCTATTAAATGTACTTCCAATGGGAAGAATTAGACACAGAACTGATGGTATCATAGACAAAGGACTTTGATGAATGTGACTGTTAGAGAAGGCTACAGAATTCATATTTTCTGACAAACATAACACTGATTTTTTTTTTTTCATGCAGCTGTAGTTGCATGAAAAACATGCTCTGAAAAATAATGATCTATTTAGCCATTTACTATGGGTAACCCCCAAAATCAGAGGATTCAAGCCTGGAAAAAGCAGTGCTCTATAAAACCACAGTTTTTACACCTGAACAGTGCTTAAACAGTGCTTATTAAACCACTAAACTAACATCAAATTGTTTTTGTACCAAAGAGCTTCTCAGTGGCCTCTAACAACTTTCCTACAAAAGAGCTGCAAAGAAGAACACTTTTTTCGTCATAGAACATGCTTGATCCAAACAACAAATAAACTGATTTTTGGAGCCAGAAAACCGGGATTTTCTCAGCTTGCTTGTTTTCTAAAAGTAGGGAAGAGTAAAATCAAGGTGTCAGATACAATGGTAAAGTAAAATATAAAGGACTCAGTCTTTATGAGAGCAAATTCTAAAATCCCTATGCATGAAGCAGCAATTCATTGGGTAAGAGAAAAAAACAGGCTAATTTGTAGGTGAGCGGGCAGAAAAAAATTAGAAGGTCACAAAACTGCTTGCATGCACTTTTTTTATCCTTTCATTAATGTTCTCCATGCATAGGAGAATAGGCTTATCTTCTTCTGTTGTAGTGTATCTATCTCCCGAGAAGAGCACTGACATGCCTGTTACCTCTGCACAAACTTGAGCACAGCAGAGAAAGAAGACACAAACTTCAACAGAACACTTGAGCCTGCCTTCCCACACCAAAGATGTGAGATGCAAGACAAAAGGTGCAGCCTTGTATCCTACCTACACACGATGGTGGCAGGGGTGGATTCTGCCTTCAGTTCACTTCTTTTATCATTTTAACTTTTAAATCTCAGCACAAACCATTTCCATGGATTAAGTGAGAAGCAGTAATGACAGAATCCATTGAGTAACAATTAAGGCAAAGCTGGAAGATGTCACCATCCTCATCTCAGTGCTGAGGTTGGAATGATGAGAGCAGACTGGACCCTCGTGGAGCTGCAGACTCATTCTGTGCTGGTATCTCGTTGCTCCAGAGTGTTTATAATGCTGGCTTTGCCTTCTGCCCCACTCCTGATGTTGTTTGCTTGAAATCTAGTATGCCACTAATTGTAGTAACATGTCCTGCCTAAACCTTTCACCAGACTTTGCTTCTCTCCTTGTAAGTTATTTATGACAGTAGCAAACAGTATTTCATGCTAAGTCTCTTCCTAGTCCTAACAATTAAGCCATAAAATAAGGCTGCCAAACCCCTGGACTGCAGACTCTTAAGATACTTCCATAAACAAAACAGCAGTCAGTAAAATATGGCATTGCTTGAACACTTTCTATCTGACCATGGAAATGAAATAAAATATACCAGTTAGAACAAACAAAACCAGTAAGTCTAATTTCTTCTTATGCCATACCTAGGTAGTGAGATCCAAATTCAAGCATGGGACACAATAAAGAGTTCTGAGGAGAGGCAAGTTGGAATCAAAAGCTCCTTTCTGACAGGCTGAACTCTCAATCCAGATTAATTATCTTAACTTGGGCATTTAGCAAAATAAACTAGATGGGCAAAAGGGTATTTTCTTTGTACTAAAAAAGCCAACCTGCAGAGTTTAATAGTATCCTCAAAAGAAGAGGACACACTTCTATCTTACCCTTTCTATCTTCCCTTCTGCTTAGAGCTGAGGTAACCATATCATATAAGTACCACATGACAATGCTCCCATTCAGCTGAAACCTGTCCAGTCCACTTGAATATAAATAATTAATGATGATGGAAGAAAAATAAAAATTGAATTATTAAGTAAAAAAAAAGAAAAAAAACCTAAAACAACATCTCCAACACTGTTCTTAATAACATGCAAATTCCCGAAGTCTGCATTTTAATTCCTGCTTGAAGTAGATGCACACCTGTTTCATATTTCATTAACTATTTTTTTTTTAATAAATTACTTCCTAATTTTCTCAATAGGCCTCTATCAGTCTCCTCAAAAGTCCACTGCAATCCTTAAGGATTCCACTTGCTTTAGAAAAAGCCATATGCTCCCTTATTTTCTGACCATGGCCATTTCCCCAAGGAAACCTGCAGACAGAAAGACAGGCAGATGGGAACTAGACAGGCAGTGACTCCCCATGCCTCAGAAATACCATGTCAGATGTGATGATGCTCCCTGGATATAAGGAATGCCCTTCCATGTTTTGCTAAGATACAATTGTATCTTCTAAAAGGAAAGAGAGTGAGGAAGAAATACGTTGAGACTCTACCTTGCTCCTCGTAGATGGTGTCTATCTGTGGCTAAATTCATGTGCACTTTTGGAAACCAGATGGATTCACCAGCAGATGACAACAGGCTTATCTGTATAATTGCACATGCAGGTCAGGCTGCTTGGACAGTCCTGCCTGGTTTCCCTTGGTAATGACGAGCTCCAGCAAAACAGATGTTACAAGATTCTACAGCTGGACTAACCACTGAACATGACTAAATTTTAGCTAGAGTTTTGTGCAGGAACTTCAAACTTCAGCCAGGACCTGATATATGCTCTGGCTTTCAGATGCCATGCAAGGTTACAGCCTTTGAATACCTTCCTGGAGCGGGCCTGTGTTGAAAGCAGACAGCGTGCCAGGCTAACCTGCCGTAGTGTAGACACATCCTTTACAACACTGTGTGAAGTTGCCATTGCTGGAAGCAAACAGCCCCTGGCAGCAGCCCATGACAATAACACTGTTCTTTACATCAGGCTGTAGAAAAAAGCTTGAGAAACACTTCAAAAGCCCAGCATTAAAGGAGAGACAGAAAGATTTTAGTTTTAGAGACTACATGAAAGCTCTGCCTTGTGGTGAACAACTGCAACTCTACTGACATGCACTTTAGAATGCAATATTATAATTAAAGGTCATGGTACGCAGCAATCATTATTTATTGTTCTCTCCTTTAAAACTATGCTTTACTTTCTAGACTTAGGGGAAAAATTTCTTATCTTGTTCAATTCTTCAAGCAGCCAGTTACACACTTGAGCTAAATATAATGCATATTAACTTAGCCTACCATACATCCAGAGGGACTCATGGTGTCCAACTTTCTATCAGAAATTTCATCTGGTAGAAAGAAAAAACCAACTGTTTGCAATTAGTAGGTATCTGGACAAAACGGGCACATGTGTTGTTCTTGTCACCTCATTTTAATGCACCTCCTATGCATTTATGATCAGTAGTACATGTTTCTATTTGGGACACTCCAAAGAGAAGTTCTTGCATATTAGGAGTGCCACTTGCAATACAGATATAATGAATTATTTATTCATCCAGGTAAAATAGTGGCACAACATAAGTATGACTGGTGAGTTCAAAAGCCTGATTTCCCATGCTGTATTACAATAACCTTGTTATCCACATGCAGAAAAGACAAAATCATTTAAAAGGAGCAGGCTTGCTATATTTCATGAAATAAATAATGAAGAAGAGATAAAGCTATATAATAACTTTCCAAAATAAAATATATGGTCCAGGAAATAGCAACAACAAAATAATCAGCAATAAAAAAATCTCAGTGCTACAGAGACTTCACCATGGTCACACAAAAACCCAGCAGGCTCACACATAATTGATGATCTAAAATAATTTATATGTGCACTTAACTATTTGAATTCATTGAACACATTTGCAGAGCATTTGCTGATGAATACTTTCTAAGACTTCTGTAGTACAAAGACCCAGCCCAGTTAAGGTGAACTTATGCATATATTTTTTGCAGCTATGCAAAATTTCAGACTTCAGTTTAGCCCTAAATGGTTGTAGAAATTGCTGCTGCTGTGAACATCTAGGTCTTACTGGAGGATCTGTTCCCTTATATAAGCTTAATAAAAACATTCATATAAAGTGTATATATATACACACATATACATATACATGTGGACATATATGTATTTAAGACTATGAAAACCCGTTTTGTCCTTGCACAACATTTTTTCAGTGAATAGTAAAACATTTTGGATCAGATTTTAAGATTGTTACAATTTGGCAACTCCCTCCACTGCACTCAGCTCGTGGTCTTTTTGTACAAAGAAGAGATCACCACACATACTGACTGCCTGGAACTGAGGATTCAAAGTAGCACTGTCCACTGAAATGTCATACTTGCTTGAAGAGGGCTACTAACACCAGTTGTAAAAGTCATATTCTGAAGCAGCTGAACCGAGCATTCTTTAAATAATATACTCTAGTTTTTCACAGGGTTATCTAATCCCCAGTTACTTATCAGAGTCTTTTCAGGCAAGAAAACTTGATTTATTATTAAAAAAACCAAACCCTATATTTCTTACAAATCACTAATTACGTCCTTTGTGCCCATAAGGGAGGCCTGCTTTTAGGAAAATGTTAAGTATCCCTGTTTTGACATCCAAGATTTTTGCAGAATGATACCATTATTTAGCAAACTTTCTCTATAACATAAGCATACAATTGCTTCAAATAGGTATGGACAACATGAATATTCTAAAAATTTAACTTCCACAAAGAAGTAACCATTTTTAAAAAAGATTTCTCTATTAGCTGTCACATTTTCAAAGAAAATATGACGGAAAAACTACCATTTTAATCTCAACGGCTTCTTCTGATCAAAATTCTGCAGCACATACAAAATTATCTATCAGAACATGTAAGCCAAGAGATCTTCTTAGCTCCGTTCCTTTGCCTCTGAGTTTCACAGTCTTGACTATCCCAAGAAAATAACATCTTGTGCAGGTTAAATGGGACATTGTAGAAGTTGGAGGAAGCATAATGTATTTCTTCCTCCAATACTAGCCAAATCATTGAAATATATTTCCCCTCACTTAGAAACTTGATATTTTCTTCAGTAACTGTTCTTACAAATCTGTAACGAATTTTGTTTATCCCAGGATTGTGTTCTTCCTGAAGTCTTTACTCTATATTTAATAATCTTTACTGCATAACTAATTAATCATATACTTAAATGAACTCTAAAAATCACCATGATTTTCACTAGGACAAAAAGAGGAGACAAATCTGCATATTGTTGGCAATACAGAGTGGGCAGGATGACAGGGAGTGTGAAAGATTGTATTGATGTGGGGGAGGATTCTGGCCTCCTAAAATTTGTAAAGAATGAGATGGCTTTGATTGTCATCTCAATTCATTATGGATTTTTAACACTTTTTGATAATTTTTTTTTGCATCTGAGTTGGAACTGATTCAAATTGGAAATTGAACATTAGGCTATGTTCTTGTCTTAGTTATAGACGAGTTTCAAGTTAAGACTCCTCCCTATCTTTGCCAACCTTATTTTTGTGTTTGCAAGAGTGATGGCAAAATCAACAACCTACCCCAGGCAAAAGAGCCCGTGTGTCTGTCAGTATTTGGGAGAAGGGCTAATGAAAGGTTCATTAGAGCAATCTGCCCTGAAGCAAAAGAAGATACCGTTCATATCAGCCAATCTGGGACTCACTGTGCAACCCAAAGTACTGAGTACAAAGTGCATCCAGCACTGGGGTGCATACACAGGCTGAGATACACATACAGCTCGTCAGAATGGTTTCCATAAAATGCAAGTCTGTGAGAAAAAACATATTCCATACAGATTAACAGTTTTTCATAAAGATTTGATGGAGAAGGTGTTGGGATACATGATTTGCTAAATGGCCATGAGAAAGACTAACAATCTCCCATTTAGTCTCCCTTTGTTCTACCCACTAAAACTTAGACACTTAAATTACAAAAATGTTACAAGTTTTTATTTTTACTCCACAGGCAATGAAGATAGGAGACAAAACCTTAGCTTAATTAAATTGTGTTCTCTAGGTATCAGTCATGTACAATCCCTTTCTAAGTATGCCTAAGGATTTCAACACTCCTGTTTCAAAGCACTGTGGAAAAATGTGCCCTTTCAAAGTTGTCAGGCTCTGTTGTCAGGCTACTGAAAGCCAGTGACTAGCATTAAGAGTCTTTGGATCCAGGACTCACATCCTATTATTGCTGCTGTAAAAGTGGTAAGCCAGTTGGTCATCAGATTAAAAAAAAAAAAAAGGAACTTGTGACCAGGAAGATCAATGGGTAAATTCCCTGACATATGCCATTTCTTCACCCTCCCTACTGTAGGCCCTCATGAAAAACGCCATCCTAGGAATCTAGCTAACTTAATCTACAGGATCTGTCTTTATCTACAAAATAACACCCTTGCTTCTCCTTACCCACACAATAGAAACTACAGCAAAAAGCCCTCAGGGGATTACAGCTTCTTAAAGCAAACTTGTCAGTTTTAATTCAGTTTAGGTACCTGCATAACACAATCTTAAAGAAGCCAAATCAGTTCCTTTCAGATTTTGATAATTGACTGGTAGGAATTTTCTTGGGCATACACACTTTACATTCATATGGATTCATTCTTGTCTGGGTTTTGGTGGGAAACAGTTCATTTTCTTCCTAGTAGATGGTACAGTGCTGTGTTTTGGATTAAGTATGAGAGTAATATTGATATCATACTGATGTTTTAGTTGATGCTAAGCAGTGCCCACCCCAAATTAATGATTTTTCAGATTCCCAGGCTCTGCTGGTGAGCAGGTGCACAAATGGCTGGAAGGGAACAAGGCCAGGACAGCTGACCAGAACTGGCCAAAGGGATGTTCCACACCACAGAGAATCATGCCCCGTACATAAACTGTGGGGACCTGGCCAGAAACTGTCAGTCACTGCTCAGACACTGACTGGGCATTGGTCAGTGGGTGGTGAGCAGCTGTATTGTCACTTGTGTTTCTTGGATTTTATTCCTCTTTCTCTTTTTGTTGTCTCCTTTTTCATTACAATTATCAGTAGTAGTGGTAGCAGTAATATACTTCTCTTTATTTCAATTATTTAACTGTTCTTATCTCAACCCATAGGTTTTACCTTTCTTCCATTCTCCTCCTGACCCCATCAGGGCAGGGAGGGGAGTGAGCAAGTTAGTTTAGTTAGTGAGCAAACTTAGTTTCCAGCTGGGTTTAAACCACGACAATTCTACAGATACACAATAGATGTGATGAGATGGCCATCTGTAAATATACATACATATATGTGTTGCCATATTTATACATACATATATGTATCACATTATATACATATTTTAATATTTTTTTTTCAAATTGGTACTGTAGACAGTTCTCAATAAATGGATTGATAAAATTCATGTCTGATGGAGAACTGCACCATTTTTGCCTGTGTGTCAGCACAATATATTTGCCTATACATATGTATTCACCCATGTACATCCACATACACTTAACGTACGTATGCATCATATATGTGTAACAGAGCATACAAATCTACATATGGCATTTTAGTAATGATCTGACAAACATTAGACACATTGCATTAAGTGCTTAGCTGGGAATAACCTTCAGTTTGACCTCCCAAATCTTTTTATTTTCTGAACTACATGCTTCACATCTGGACCATGTGGAAGCATCTTACCTTGCTTCCATTTTCTCTTGCCTCCCGTTCCATCTTGAGATCAGAAATTAGGAGAGTCTTGTATTTGTTCTTTCCATTACTGCTGTGATCATCTAGTCTGTACTCTGAAGTCAGCTGAGCAGAGAGGGGACTGTCACTCAGGTTCAGAGGCTGCTCATCCTGCTCCAGATTTGTTTTGCCATTACTGTTGGTTTCTGCCATCTCCCTGCAGTGTGTTCCCCCTGAAGCATTGGAACTGTGTCCCACGGTCTCATTGCCATTAAAACTCTCTGCGGCTGAATCATCTATTAAAAAATACATATTTTCAGTCACATGCCACATAATCATCTCTGTCCAGTTCAAACATAATTTATATATTCACAATGTTTTTTCAAAACAGAATGAAAACTGTTTAAATTACTAGCACCAGCACATTTCTGCAAAAAGTGCACACACACTCCCCCATGTTTTCAAGTAAAAGCTTTAAGAAAATCCATAAAATATTACTAAGTTAAGAGAAATTATCTGGGCTGACATTTTAGTATCACTGTGTACATAAAAGATAATCACAAAGGATTTTTAGGGACAAAGTGATAAAGTCTGCCTTGATCAGTCTGTCTGTCCATATGTCTATGAATCTATTTAGATTCTTACACTACGCTCATTCATGCACTATTGCATATTTCTGAAATCAACAGAGGTGCACGTGGTACTGAGAGAGAATCTGAATCTCAGGTTTTAGGTGTGCAGAACAGCACGTGTCGTGTCCATAAACATCCTCTTGCAGAGACACAATGTAAATACATCTGATGTGCTCACTGCTGGCAGTGGAGATCATACTGGCAGAGCTGACTCCAGAAACAAAGATCCTTTCTTCATTTTGTTCAGGGGCCCATTCACTCTGTTCATTCATTGTGTGTCATAATATACTTAAAAATCCTGATAAATAGTGGACTAAATCATAGACCTGAAAGCTCCATCCAAAAACTCTGGATGTGTCATTATTACCCTTAAGATTTTACAGCTGGATTGTATGATTAATGTGTGTCTTTCCATACTTAAGGATTTGTGTATCCTGCTCTTGTCAGCACTGGAATTTGCCACCTGTGCTACCACTCAGCCCTTCTTTACTTCTAAACAATCTTTTGGCCAACAGGCTATTCTAGTAAAACATTTTATCTTTCAAAGGATTAAATGGCAGCAGAATTTGCCACTCAATTTGCTTACTTCTTGCTCTCTAAAGCACCTCTTTTTGGCCACTTACACGGTTTTGCTAATGGCACAAACACCTGCCCAGGGCTCTACAAGCCTTGGTTTATTGCAGACTATGAAGCTGGAAACAAAACTGAGGAGTCAGTAGTCAGGAATGCATTCAGATTGAAACTGGAGATACAGGATGAGATCCACCTTAATATATTAGCACCTTAATATGCCCTCTTTTTTGGGCCCTTCTAAACAACTTCCATGGAATAGATTTATACACATGAGGAATAAAAAAAATCAGGATATGTCCTTTAACAGATGTGCCCAGAAATACTCATGCTTTAACTACATGGTTAATCAAATTGTTGACTCACCATCATTATTACAGTAAAAAACAACTATTCACCACTCTCAGATCAGATTTTTAAAAGAGGAGAAAATACTGGATAAATGGGTAGTGATCTAATTCAATTAAATACTTAGAAAGCCATAGACAAGTTATCATACATCATTGCCTTACTGGCTACACTCAAATGACATTTTTATGCCATAAATATGCACAGGACTGGGCATGCACTATAAACATATTTTTTAAAATTGCTTTGTTTTGTAAACCTGTAAGAAAATCTCATTTCATAACAACAAAAATTAAGAGTCATAATTTAAATAATTTTACTTAAAGAACATTTTTTGTTGTTCTAAAACAGCTGTATAATTAATGGCTGCAATAAAAAAATAAAACTAGGCTTTGGTGTGTATTTCTTTTACTGTACCTTTTGCAAATGCAAATGTATATACAATAAAAGACATAACATTCCTAGAATAAGACTTCTAAATGTGTACACCAGCCAAACTTGCAACAGAACAATGCTGCTTGAGGATTTCAGCCACGTAAGTGAATAAAAAGAGCAGGATTTATCCTTAATAAACCTTCTATCATGCCCTGAGACTCAGGTCTTCAAGGCCATAACACATAAAAAAGGCTAAATTCTAAACACACTTTCAGAAATATATAAGCAGCTTTACTATTCCAAAATAGAAAATGAAATTCTAATATGGGGGTCTTCATTTTTTTTAAAGAAAACAGCCACATTTCCAACTTATTTTAAAAGCTCTGAGATAACAGAAAGAAATCCAGATTTATTTTTTTTAACAGAGAAACACTTTGATTACTGCTGGTTTGTATTTAGGACTGTTAACAGATAATTGCCTTCTTGATTAACAGTTTAAAAAGTGACAGGTAGTTTCAAATTAATTAAATCAATTACTGAATGGGTCACTGCGTGAGGGATGCTCTTCCCTTTGAAGGGCTCAGAAAATTCCCTACTGTTGGCAGCAAAGAGAGAAACAAGTGAGCAACCAGAGGATACAAAGACCCACCTAAAAGGTGGGGGCACTTCCTACCCAGCAGCACTCAAGTCTGATCCCTCAGGAACTTCTGTGTGCTGGCACTCAAGTGTCCCAGCCCATGCAGTGCAGAGGAAACACTACCAAGACACAGGCAGCCAAATGGGAATGATGAGAGCTGTGCTAAGAGCTAGATCCAGGAACAGCCAATTCTCAAGCACAGCTGTTAGTTTTGCCTAGCAATAATGGTTTTATTTATTTTTTTTGTTGCCTTGTATGACATATCGTTGACAACTGAATCTTACAAATGTGTGAGAATGTTACAATGCAGAAGAAAAAATAATCTTATATTTGTTTGTTCTAAAACATGACCATTGAAAAGAATTCCTATACTGAGTAAATGTGATCAAGCATTATAATACTCTGAAACAATAAAAATTTTTTACAAGATTTTTGCTTTTCTTAGCAAATCCTTAGTTACTTGATGGTAAATCTCAGTTTCCACTATAAAGTCAAATATCTGTTTTTACAGTTATTTAACCTTGCTTGTTAGAAATGGGAACTTGTACGTCAGGATAATGGTCAGGAGAATGACTACAATGGGTATGGAATAAATCACACTTTTGTCAAGGAAACAGAATATGTAGCTCCATAAAAGAGATGAAGAAAAAACAGAAAGTGGTTTAGCAATAGTTTCTTACAGATGTTACCAAGGTAACTAGATTACAAGGTTCAGTACATTCCTCATCCCTGGGCACCTGTCTATTTTTGCTAAGAAGAAGGCTACTTTAAAGCAAGAGTTTCTCAGGCATCAGAAATACTGACCACATCAGGAATGACTGTGTTTGGGGAAAAAAGCAGGAGGGTCTCACCCAGGAGAGGAAAGCGATGTTCATCCTTGGATACGAGCAACCACAGCCCAAACACCTCCTGACCACTCCTGGGCCTGCAGGGAATGCAAGCACTCGTGGCCATCACATGGATGCCAGGGGGAAAGAACAGATCCACGGAGACCTGTCCCTCAGACCACGTTCCCCAGTGGTGACTGCCTCTGCTGGGGGCAGGAGGTGAGACCTCACCTCCTCACTGCAGCTGGTGCAGCTGGTGAGTGGGGCTGAACCCAAGCTGGAGACAGCATCAGGAGCGGCAGTTTTCTTTTTGTTGTTTGCTCACAGTTTTCTCACCTATATATATATCAACACCTCAGCAACAAGGAACCGCTAATGCCAAAAGCTTCTTCTCTTACCAAGTGTTTTTTACCCTCCACCCAGCAGAGGCAGAGGCACAGTGGCTTGGGGAGAGCTCGAGGAAGATGGGGCTTTGTCCAGCTACGGCCACAGGCCCCTGCTCCTTGTCGGGAACTCTGTAGAGACGAGGTCCACCCCAGAGGCCAGGTCCACCCCAGAGGCCAGGTCCACCCCAGGCCAGAGCGTGTGGGACAGCAGCCATGAACCCACTGCAGGGCTGCCCTCCTACAGGAGGCTCAGCAAACAGCAGCACTCCTCTCCGGGCTCACTTCGGCCCCACTGCTGGTCAGCAGGCACTCACTCCAGCCTCCCTTCCCACAGCTGGCTGAGTGCAATACAAAACTTCACTGAGGCAAGGGCAGCACGTTTTCAAATCCTGTCTTTTGTCTGAACCACTGCTGCAGGGTGAATTTTATGGAAAGACCTCCAGAGAAGCCTGCCACAGGCACTAGGAGCTGAGAAGGGAAGGAACAAAGGGGCTCCATGCCCTGCATTGGGTGTTGGGGCAGTCATGAAAGAGGCTGTGAGATGAGCTCACGTCTTCATCACTACCCAGGATGTTTTTGTCCACAAGCATCAGCCATGACAGAAAATCAACCATCAAATGCTGCTTGCTCAGGGCAGGAAATGTCTTTGGGAACTGTGCAGCTTTCGAACCCTTACCGCAGAATGCTGGAAAACCAGAAGTAAATCTACAATTCGTTCTGTTACTTAAGCCTGAAAAGGGAGAGTCTGACTGCAAAACACATGTGTTTCACTTCTAAAAACAGCCAGCTGGGGCATTCCTCACCTATGCAGAGATCCTCTTCCAGGGATTAAAGAGCATCACCCCTCAGCAAAACACTCCAAGAGCAGAGGGAAGATACTTTTGGATCAGGCAGCAGCCCCCTTCTTGCTGAAGCACAGGGCACTCTCTAGGCTTAGGGACAGACTTCTCACTCGTGGACCAATATTTCTTAAAACTCTTGATACCAACACCTCCTTCTTCCACCTTGCACGCTGCTCCACATTGATCCTGTGCTCTGGCCTGAACAACACCCTTTGGACACCTTTAGTCCAAGTACTCTCCATGTCAGGGGTAATTGACAGAACAAGGGGTAATGGCTTTAAACTGTAAAAGAGTAGGTATAAATTAGACGTTAGGAAGAAATTGTTTACTGAGGTACTGGAAAAAATTGCCACAAGAAGTTGTAGATGCCCCATCTCTGGGACTGATTAAGGGCACATTGGATGGTGCCATGGGCAACCTGGTCAAGCAGAATCTTATTCTAGAGTTCTATGATTCTAATTCTCAAAACAAGATCTACAGCAATTTTTTGACTTCAAGGTAATGTCTTATCACATTGCATTACAGCTTCCAGCTCCTCCTTCCAGATCCCACTGAGACCAGCAAGAAACAAAGTGACACCAGCTTTATTTTTGAACACATGAGAATTCCAGATTCCTGCTGTGAACTCTCCAAGCTCCTTGCAGTCACCACTGTGTAAGCTTTTCTCCCTCCTTTTGAAGGAAATTTGGAAATGGTGGAAGAAAGGACAATGCCAAGAAAGCCCAAGCAAGCAGATGCTCTGAGTATGAGTTTTGATTCTCAGAACTATTGCATCCTTCATTTCAATAATCTGCCACAGACATTCACATTATCATGGCCTAAATCTCTGCCAAAACCCAATTTCCCTGTATTTAACATCTTGGATTCTGCAAGGTGATATCAGTAGCAGCTGGTATTTTAAGGACATTTAGAGCAGGACTCTCATTTAGAGCAGGAAACTGGGTCTTCATTTGTAGGAATGTTCTCCTACCAAGCAATGTCTATATTTATGAATGGGCAAACAATGTGTATTGCTACAATTAGATTCTTTTGTTACAAGTTAACATACAGTTGTTCTACCCAGAAAGATGTGTCTTCAGACCAGGTATGTCAAATGCTTAACACTGTTCTCTATAAGAGTGCTTTCTTAAGGAAAGCAACTTGAAGTGTGCACCAAATCTGGCTGGAATAACAAGTTCATCAAACACTTGTTTTCTGAGAGCACCAATTTGAGATCTGAACTCTGATATAAGTGTTGTTGAAGTACTGTGAATCACTAACCAAAGTACATATATATATATTCTCACTTGTCTCCTTGAGAGAAAAGTCTCCAGATGTTCTAAAGGATCTCTTAGCTATCAATTTCATACTCTAAATCGCCCAGAATTTTATATTCCTTGCAGGTAAGTCAGGAATGAGTTAGCAAGCCATTCTACATAAAGACAAATCTCTGAATACATCCTCGCCCTCTCTCAAATTACCTCTCAGCTGAGAATGTAATTAAGATTTAGAGCATGCTTTAATATTTTATACAGCTGAGATTTCAGCTACCTGAAACATATTTTACTCGTCAGTAATCCATAGTGTTGGGCTTCAGCTCCAACAGCAGTAGTGCAGCATAGTCCTGCAATCGTACAGCCACGTGGAACTTCAGACCCACGGAAAGGGCAGATATCCTACTTAGCAACCAGTCAAAAACAAGGGAAAAGCAATTAACCTTACAACACCTTTGGCTATTTTGGGACAGTCTGACTGCATGAGGGCACCCTGCAAACTAAAACCATTCCTGTTTTGTCCTGAATCCGATTAATCACATTAAAAGAATAAGGCACTTGCTGAAGCCACTTTGTTCACTAAGGAACAGAGATGGGAGAGGGCCACACATGCAGACAGACACTGATGCCTGCTGACTCCAAGGCAGCAGGCACTCAGGTTAAATGAACATTGTGAGTGGGCTGCCTGTCGACAGAGCATCTCTGAGAGCAGCAAGATGGGTAACTGTTCCTTCTAAAAGGAGGAGATTGGAAGTGAATGAGCTGAGTGGGATGAGTGAGACTGAAACTTCTTGCTGTGCAAATGCAGGCTGTCGTAACACCCACTCTTAAAGATTGTCTACCAAAATCCTGGATGATGAAGGTTGCTTTTATCTTGTTGAGTTGGATACCATCAGCCCAGAGCTTGAAAACAACACCTTACACCCTTAGCAATCCAATTCGTTTGAACATGGTCACTTGCAAGAGGCAGTACTGGAGACTGAGGAGTGACAGGTTCAAGACCAATTTTGAGTTACTATGCTGTTCTCCTTAACCTTTGGCTTCAATAGTGCATGTGCTTTATTTTCCTATGTTAAAATACAACTTTAATGAAAATAATATGGTGCATAAGCAAACATCATAAACTAAGTCAGTTACATTCTTTCCACAATTCCACAAAACCAAGGCAACGTTCCTAATGGGAGGTACCAAAAAAACCACTCTACTGGTGGCAACAGAGAGCAGGCAGTTTTGGGAGAGGAACACCATGAATCAGACAAAAGGTGGTGTACAGTGCTGACTCACAGAAAATTCTGTAGTATAAAATATTATGGAGACTTTTCTAAATGAACTGATAAAAAGGCAAGGACACATTTCACTGCCACTGCTTTTCACAAGGACCGTTTAATACCAATTTGTCACATTTATGTATTTGGTTATGCTCCATTTACATCACAAGTCATGTTTGAAGCATAAGTTCAATATATAACTTAAAAGCCAGTCCAAATCAACTCCATCTATTCATCACCTCCATTCCTTTTCACATTGCTATATAGAACAGGGGTTGAATTAATGGAGGTACAGAGGTGATCTCAGACCTTCCCATTTAATAAAGCATAAGAATGGTCAGACTTGGTTAGAAAAAAAATCCATTTAGTCCAATATCCTATCTCCTAATCAGTGGTTATTAGGAGACGTTTAGAGAAGAGAATAAGGCAAGCATATACAATTCTTCCTCCTGTGGTTTGCTGAGCCCTTAATAATTTCAAACTCAAGGTCTTTCTGAGCAGGATGTGGCTTCTATGCTGATGCATCATCATGCTGCTCAACATGTTTTTGCCTTCCAAGTATCCAGTCTTTCTTTGAACCTGTACAAACCTCAAGCACCCTTCTCTTCTCCTCCAAAAAGTTACTGCCATTATTTCTGTTTCTACTGTCCTGTATCCAGGAAACAAGGAAGAGGAATTTAGAGGTGGGCAAGAGCCTTTCCAGAGCACAGAGCAGGGTGGTGTGCACAGAGCTCTGTCCCTTTATTCCCAGTGAGACCGCATTTGCTCCATTACAAGAATATGTATTAATTGTCCTCTTCAGTTAACTCCAATAACAACAACAATTATTTTTCTCCTTTTGACATACATACTTTCCTGATGGGGTTGCCTTCTGTGGATTCAGCTGTGGAACTCACTGCATTGATTTTAAATCTGAAATGTCCATCAGTTTCAGCGATGCTTATCAACAAATTCCTTGCTTTTACCTTCAGTGGTGGAGGAATAGTCAGGAGCTACTTCATACGATCACTCACTGCATGAGTTTATGAAAAGAAAAAGGAACAGAGCAAACTGATCCTTAGCCTTGTCAACAACAGTACAGTAAATCTGATATACACATGCACATACACAGTGGAATCAGCATTAGCCAAGCTGTAAACCTTATTTCATTATTAAACAAACCTTCTAGTAATTCACAATTTTCCATGGGTAAACATCTCTTCTTGTTGGAGGCACAAAACAGGAAGCTAATTTTATTCAATTATAAAGTTAAAAAACAGAGCAGTGAACAACTGCCACTCCATGACATCAACAACTATCAGAAAAATAATGCTGCCCTGTCAGTCACAGCATTATAGAAAGGCTCATTTACAAAGCTTCATGAGTGACCTGCACACTTCTCTTTTGCCTACAGAGCTGCTGTCCCTGCATATGCACAGCAAGGAGATGAAGGAGCATGTCTATTAGGAGGGTAGTGCACACAGAAATAGCCAGTTTGAAAGCTCACTGGGTGCCCAGTAGTCTTATTACCACTATGTATCTAGTTTGTCCTTGGTCTTTGGCCTTTACACTCCAAAACACATAGTCCTTACTGCCTCTGGGGAGAAAAATCCCTGGTTTCCCCCTTACTCTGGAGAAACCTCTAGCGTGCTTTTTGTGGCAAAGACTCCATCATCAGTTCTTAATGCAGAAAACCTGCAATTCTTCTAAAAGTTTTTATGACTCATATAGGATCATGTTTGACAGGCAAAATGTCATATGGCACCGAGAACGTGGCTTGGAGCTCCGTCTCTGGGCAAGCACTGCCAGAACAAGTCCTCAGCCCGACAGCAAATGAGTGGTGCCAGAGGTACTGTCTTATGCTCATCCCAAAGAGGACTCCAGACTGCAGAGCAGTTTATTGATAAAAGAGGAAGGCTGGGAGACAGGCAGGCAAAGAGGGCTCAGGCAGGCAAATAGGACTCTTACGTTTGAGGGTCACTAAAATTCCAACCCTGTACAGAACACATCAGCAACAAAGATGTTTGAGACTGCAACGTATTATGAAAAGGAGAAATATGAAGCCTTTTCTTTAAAAAAGAGGTAACCTAAGAGATCTTGCACTCTCCTATTCCTTGTCCAGCAGGAAGAGGCTTATGCTTTAGCATAAGCAGCAGCTGCCACCATTCCTGGCAGCATGAAGAATCTGGTGCTGTGCCAGCAGCAGACAAAGTGTAATATGTAGGTGCATGTTTGGTGCCTAAACTTCAACCTAAATGGGGCTGAAAGTAATTATGTTAAATTATCCACCATTTGGACCTAGTGCAGGTGGGTAGTGTTGAATTTTACTTCATCAGGATCTGCCAGAAGACAAAAGCAAAGAGGAGAGATTGAGTTGGAGTAATTCGAGGTTCTCGGCAGAGTGGATGCCCCCAAACCTAGAATTTTTAAAAAAGCCCTTTAAAATATAGCCCACCAGCTTTAGTGTGTTGAGTGGATTCACATAGTGGTATCAATCTGTATTTCTTTCTGGAAGGGTGAAGCCCTGAGCACAAGCAACAGAAGTAACTGCTTGACAGCTTTGCATCCCCTCAGCAAATTGCTGCCTACTCTTCCATAAGAGCAGAAATCCTATGGAAAGGCTCATTATATCCCCTTCACCAGTACAACTGGGAAAGGAGGGAGAAGCCATAAGAATAAACAGAAATGGCTGCTTTGAGCTCCATATGTCCTTATCAACATTTTGATTTGGGCCCCCAAACTTTACAGCACAAATTGCTGGATTTTCCTGTTTGCTATATTCCTAGCAGAGAACGTAGTAGAAGTTTCCTCTTGAGATATGAAAAATCATAAGTCTGTTAATATTGTGCTTGTCACTACATGACTACAGCAGAGTAGAAATAAGGAAAAATCTTACCTACCCAACCAAAAAAAACCAAAGAGAGAACTGGGAAAATATACCAATACATTCCCAGATGTACAAAAAAGCAAGAGTTCTGCTGAAGTTCAGTGGATGCTATTATTGTATTTCAAGTTTTATTTTAGAACCACTCTGAAGAAGACTTGCAAGCATCCTTTATTTTATATTGGTAATTTATACAAAATGTCAGTAGTTGCCAATTGCTGTTTAGATGCATAAAACAAAGAGAACTGAGATCAAAGTGCCCTGTCAGCCCAATATTTTGAGTACCTCTATAATAATAAAAATAGTTCAATTGAGTTGACAGCATAACTTTCAATAACAATATTTCTACAAATAGTTCAGACCCATTAGACTCCTCATCATCATCTTTGTCACTCTATAGTTCAGGATTTCAAAATTACAATCTAATTTTATTGTTCAGTTGTTTTGTTACACAGAAAAGTATGGGTTAAAGACTTGTATTACTTAAAGCAATTTTATTGTTACTCACAACTGCATACTAAAAGCTAGAACATGAAAACTCCTCAAAACTAGAAGTGAAAACATTTCCTACAATTTTTTTTTTTTTTCCAGTTTTCATTTTATTATGTTGGTAAAATCAAGTGGTTTTTTGCAAAATATTTGTTTTTCACTCGGGAACAATTCTGTCAGATCCTTTCCAATCAGTTGTCTCCACTCACATTAACAGAGAGGCTTTCAGGAAAATTTCCTACCTCAGCAGAGAGTAAAACAAGTGCCTCTGACATTCACATACAGAAATTCAGTTTAAAAATAGGTAATAAACATATAATAGGGAAGACGTAGAAGAAAAGTATGTGGAATAGGAAGTAGGAACTTGCAGCCTTTGTTCTTCTATGCAGTTCTAGCGTTATCAACAGTGAATTAAAACTTCCTCAATACATTAGGAAAGTGGATGTTAGTGAATCTGAGAAGTCAGAACAGTAAATGTGCAAGTGTAGGACTCCATAAGGGTTGCTCTTTCCTTATTTAGTGGCTGTGATATAATTAATGTTTTTGCTGAGACAGAGTGTCCGTGACTCAAGTATAGGACTCTATTACAGATAAACTGTAAGTTTAGAAATTCAATGACTTCCAGAGCTTGGAAAGCTGCTATTACAAACTTCAGCAAATAAGCATGTCTGGGGGATATAAATTACATGTCCCCTTTCAATTCTGTTTGCTTTTTATTCTGCTACTTTAAAATGCTTATAAATGTCCACGGCAGCATGTACATTGTTGTTTCCTGCTTTGAGCCATGCCATGGGTAACAACAGTAAGTGGTCTCCCCACTGTTCAAATGAAAACACTATTCTCGTCACACAGGACAGCACTTGATGACAAACTTGGCCTTTCTTCATCTGGCAAGAAACCATTTTTGAATGGTTATATCCATTATGCTTTCCTACTGTATTTTTTACTGTATCAAGTGTAAGTTAAAAAACTTCAGCATCTACAATGCTTAAGTGCCAGCCCAAACACCAAAAGAATGCAAAAGGTGGTGAGAGTCAGCAGTGCTAAAAGAGTCAGCAATGCTAAAAAAGTCAGCAGTGCTACCTGAACACAAAAATATTGCCACTGAGATAAAGAACACAAGCCTATTTGGAGCCTCTCTAGTATGCTGACTACAATTATAAGGCAAAAAAATAAGCACTGCTGATGACTGACCTCCCTTTGATCTGAAATATTCGTCTGAAGCAGTGAATGCCAAAACTTCCAAGACAGATGTATAGGCATTATCATACTCAAGATATTAGAACCTGCTTGGAAGTTTACAACAGTTAATGCTTTTTCCTACTAAAAACCTGCATGGCCCAAGTCAGCAGAATCCTGAAATATGTAATATAACTTGGGTTGAGAAATGGCAGATTTGCAAATTCTATCCACAAATGTCCATGATGTGAGGAATTTGACACCAATTGGATGTTATCGCACAGAAGACAGCAGACCTCCCATGAGTATTAACACTACAGGAAGGTTTCTTCTGCCTTCGTTAAAGTCACCACTTTTAAATCCCAACCTGCCTCAAAACCCTACAGATGTTGACTTCCAATCTGACTGACAAAATTAAAACATGCCTTTTTGCTTTCAGAAACTATTTTTAGGAGGGAAAAAAAAGAATCAACCATGTTTTTTCATCAAAGTCAATGATTTTTTTTACAATTCCCAAACTATAGATGAGCATTTGGTCACACATTGGCTAAAAACGGACTAGAATAAGAGGTATCTGAACACACACACACAAAAAAAATATTCTAGATGGTCTGTTGTCACAGTATTTTTGGCAGGCCAAGTAACTATGATTCAGAGCTCAGAAACTTCACAAAGCCCAAAGGATCTGACAGATAGTTCTGGCATACCTACTGCTATTCCTCAGCAGAGCTGTGGACTTGAAATTTTCTCTGCCAAGCCACCTGACTAAGCAATGCATCTCTTGTTTCAAACTTTCCCTCCCAGTGCAATGCAGTGGACTCTGCCTGGGTGGGGAACAGAGCAAGTATGAGAGTGTGTAATGAACAAGATTGGAAATGAAAAATTAAAAACTGAAAAAACTATTTGCACTTGAAAACTTTTGCACGAAGACTATCATTTTACAGTTCCTTTCTGGGAAGCTAATGCCAACAGAAACACTACAGGTTCTTGTACTTAATACTATCAGTAACTTTCAAAAATGTTCCTATCATTACAGGCAGTCAATTTGCCCTTGGTGAGACATCACTGAGAGCTAGACTCAAAACCAGATTACTCAAAAAGGCCAGAAGGTAGGGCAAACAGAATACCATCATTCAGAGAGGAACCATGAGCTGTTTTGCAATTCTTTGCAGACTGAAGAGATTTCTCAGAAAATAAAATAACTAGTCCATGAATCTAATTCTTGGCTCTAATATTTAAGGGCTTCTGTTAGCCCAGCAAAATTCAGCAATGAGACAGAGTCAATGAAGAATAATTGTTGCATGTGCTTTTCCTGTGCTTTACACTACTGATGAGGTACCATTACCAATGACATTTAAGAATGTTTTCATCACAGCAAATCACTATTATTCTCACTAAAATTTCAACTATTTAGGTACAAACTGTTGTTATAGGTCAGAGCACTAAAATGGGAAAGAATAAAATCTTACCAAAGAGTCCAACTGTAGTACCTACTTGGCCTCCTTATGGTATGGAATAAAGAGCAGCAAGGAATTGTAAAAAAAGACCATTTGCTGAGCTGGCTCAACAGATCTGTGTGTGGGAACCAGCAGGCTGCTCCTGGTGAATCAAGAGTTCTGTCCACAGATGATTTTCTCTGTGGCAAAGCTAGCTTGGGGAGGAAGGGGAAGCCTAGAGTAAGAACACTCACAGATATGCTTGGTGTTGTTTTAAACAGAGAAGTAGAGATAAGATATTTCAAAATCTGCTCTATAATTTGTTTTCCCTTTGCAATCTGTAAACAAGATTATTTGTCTCATGGTATGCTTTATATTTTGACAGGATCAGTATTGTATAGCTACTTTAATCTAATTGAAATGCACATTAGAAACAGAAACAGATGTATGACAAACAGCTGGATGGCAGACCTGTTCCCAAGCTTTCAGAAAACTTAGAAAATATAGTGCTTGCAAAAAAACAATTACGAGAATGAACAACACTTGCTAATAATCTTTCTTCTGCTTAGTTAAACTGCAAATGTCCCTCAAAACATCAGAATCCTGAAAAATTCTTTCAAATCCTAGATCATTACTTTGCAATCCCTAACATGCCCTTCATAAACTGATCACCTTCCCTCCTAAATAATTAAAAACTAGCTCTGAGGGAACTGGGTTTCCCAGAAGCTTCGTTTAAACATTTTAGAAGCAGAACACGGATCTGAAGATGGGTGTGAGAACAGATTAACCTCATTTCTTCTGGGTGGAAAGTTTTTACCACTGCATCCAGCAGAAAAGTTACACATGCTGAAACAATATTTCAACCCTGATCATGAATAGAATGTTATTTCTCTTAACTATTACAGTCAGGGGGGTGGGGTGGGGGGCTTTATCTTTTATATCCAATGCAGGAGCAAACATTAGGACCAACACTCAAAGGAGTAAAATGCCTAGTGTGTTCTCTTTCACAGAACACGAGCAGGTTTTTCCTTTTCCACAATTGCAAATAACTGCCATCAGAAGAAATAGTACAACCAATGCAACAATGACAAAAAAACAACAACCTAAAGGAGAGCTGTCAATGGTAAACACGCTGCAATCAAATCTATTAATTGCGCTTCAAACACAAATTTGATTGTGCTGGTTTGTTGCTGATGGCACCTGGTGATCCAGGTAGGGCAGCTTTCTGAGACTGTTCCATATTGTGCATGCAGGGATCATCAGGAACTTCAGAGCTAGATATTTAATTGGTCCCCAAATTACGAAACAATGTGGGGAAAGCATGACTTTACTCCCCCTGATTAAGTTAGTGCGACAGGCTCCAGCATACAGAAAAATATTGACACAGGTGGATTGCTCAAAATACATATGTCAGTTCAGGTACTTAAATTTCACCTGTCTAAGCAAAGAAACAGTTGTCATCTTTGATTCTGAAAACTGTGAGTAAAAACATTTTGGAGGACTCGAAGCACAGTCTTTCTAAAAGAAAAACCCTTTCTTTATTACCCCACGTCAAATATAGTGGCTCCAGTACAGGAGCGTTTAGAAGGCGGTCTAAGTCTATCATCTTCTTTAGAAAGCTCTGCAATACCTGAGAGAGATTCTTGGCATTCCCCTTCGTGCAAACAGATAAATACAGATTCTCTAGTTCCTGATCCTGTCAGTCAATGCTACCCTAGGAAAAATGCTCTTGCAAGTTTTTGAAATGTTGGTCCGAAACCTTTTAGGCTCACTCAAGAAGACTTTGAAGATGAAAATTTTCTCAGAACTGCTTTAATTTCATCATTATCTTCTCCTGTTGAAGAACACCTGGGACAGCTCTAATTTGAAACATTTTCAAAAAATGCTAAAACCAGTTGAATAATGTGGTGACAAGCATTGGAAATCACTAACATGAAGCCCCTTTTACATAGATGACATCAGCCAATTCTCAACTGGCCTGTTTTCCCAAATAAAAAATTATTTTTAACTTCAGTCTGCAATTTCTGGAGATTCCTATGCTAGGAGTCCCTGCGAAACTCAACACCAAAGCTGGTGATGCAGGAATTTAAGGTAAAACACAGGGATCAGAGTCTGAGCTTTTGTATCAGACATGAATGTATGCTCACAGCACATTTGTAGACAGTAAAAAGGACTGATGTTGTTAATGCATCATGTGGTAACCACAATAGAAGCCATTAAAAACAATCTTCAGTAGTTTATGTAGCAGTAAAGAGCAGAATGGAAGGACATTACTGAATATCACAGCACTCTTGCTCTTGGACTTGAATATACAAATGACAGTTTTGATCAGATCCCATTTAGTTTGCTGCTGACTGAAGGCATTCACAAATCACAGGTGCAATCAGTTGTTGCCATCAACCCACACATACAGCACTTGTCTTCTCCTCAGCATGGTTCAGAAAACAATTTCAATCATAACAACTAGAGAAATGACAAATTCAAAATTACTGATTATTCACCTACAGAGAGACCATTAAAGGGATCCGCACAATAATCTATTGTCAAAAGTGAATTTGCAATGAAAAAATAAAATACACTACATGTGAAAAGATCAATCACTCATATCCTGAGCTCATATTCATCCTCCTATTCCCTGTAAAACTTCCAGTGGACTCTTCTGGCAACAGAATAACAGAAACCCTGGATTCCTATCGTATAACTTTCTACTGCAATTGCAATTTTGGTATTATTGGTACTGATATTTTAATACTTGGATATTTGGAATCTAAAAAAACCCAAAACAATGTAGCATTGCCCTAGAGGATGCATGTGTTTCTCTCATCTTCTTTATAGCCACCTACTGTCATGAGCTCACAAACAACCTCTGGAGAAGACCAAAAATATTCAGATTACTATGGATGACAGCATAAAAACTGAGAATACTGGAACTGCAACAAAAACAATTGCACTCCTTTCAGTATTAGGGCTTCCAGATAGAGTGCACGTAGTATCTCAACTACTGTTAGAAAAGAGAACTTGCCCAGGAATTCTTGGTTTCCCTCCCTTTGTGTTTGGCCCTGTTAAAAACTAACATTGCTGTTTTGCTTAGCTCTTCAGTTAATGTGAAGGACTTACTATGCAGTAAGCCACAAAGCCAGCAGCACAGCACTGAGAAAGCACTTTTTAATTAACTGCTAGAAAGCTGGCCAGAAGAACATCACACATTGGGCTAAGATCTACCTTTGGAGGCATATGATCCTAATCTCACTAGAGTCAACAGGAGCCAGCATGTGCAGCCTGGGAAATAATTTAGTCCATTAAATTCATGCAATTTACATACAATTAATGGCTTCAGAGTTTTACTTTTGAGGGGAAAAGGAAGACGAAGGAGGTTTAAAATAATCAAAATATTCCCATGGCTATTAGTTTTTCAAAATCGGACAAACTTTAAACTCAAAAGGTATTTTAAAGCCTTTCAGATTTGTTGAAATTAAAAAATGGATCAAAATATTTGAGTTCATGTTTAAAGACATAAAAAAATAGATCTAAAATTCCTGTTTTAAGTGAAGGTACACTTCTTTCATTGAGGTCCACTTCTGCTACCACCCAATTGACCATTTACAGTCTCTTTGGAAACATTATATATATATATGTGTGTATATATATATGTACATTTTAAAGGAAATAAAGAGGCAGAGATGCCTCAGGAAATAAGATGCCTTGCAACCAAGAAAAGATATGTTCATTATTACTATTTTCTTATTAAGATGTGTAAGATAAATCTCTGATATGGAGAGACACACACACATTGCATACGAAGTCTATATATAGTATAGAAGTGTGATTTCTGTTCCTGATTTAATGAGAATATCAGCAGCAAGATCCCTTCTGGGACAGAATAAAGTTTGTGACTTTATACTTGTGGATGTTAAAAGGCAGCCAGGTTCTGCAAGGTGCAGTGCACCACCTGGGAGATGCTGAACCTCTTACCTATTTTTCCCTGAATGAGAATCTCAGTGAAGGAGAGACAAATTGTTAGTCACGAATTTCAAATGGAGGTTGTAGGCAGAAGCTGTGCTGTACAAGATTTGGGGGCTATTTTTGCAATAGTGAGAAATGTTTCAAGGAAATAGAGTGACACACTATTGACAATATTTTCCTGTTTGGTGCCATAATTCAAAACCTCATTCTGGGGAATCGGTACATACATTAAATTATCCTGCTTACTTTTATACGTGGAAAAAGATCCATCAGAGAGCATTGTGTTAGCCAGTTCAACATCTAGTCAGCAGACAGCCTGAGCACTGGGACACAGTGGAACAGGGAGAATGCAGTTCAGGAAGAGTGTAATACCTGCTGGGAGCAGGAATGCTGGGCAGAAAAGGAATGAAGAGAAAAGCTTGGGCAGAGGACTCACCCACTGCTGTGGGGAAGCCAACAGCTCTCAGAACAAGAGAGTGCCAAAGAGAAGCCCTGGCAGAACATGCAAGTTCTGGGTTTTTTTAAGAGTTTAGAAACTCTGGCATTTTGTATAGAGCAAGCAGAGTCAACTCTGCTTTTTAGTTTCTGGTAACTCAAGGAATTCCAGTTTATTTAACTGATACAGAGTTTATACAGGAATTTCCTCAAGTTTGGTGGCTCAGACTCCTGAGTGTGAGCAGTCCCTACCAACTGTACCTGCCCATGAGTGATACAATCCCACTGCTACAAGGAGCATTCACACCCTTTCCCTGGAAGAGAATCCTGTCTGCAGATTATGGATTTGGATGCATGCTTTGAATTCCTCTGCACTTCCTCACATGCAGGTAGTCCTGTTTACTCTTGTCTAGAAATGCACATAAGAAATTCAACTCCCTCTGTGAAAACTCCCAGTAAAACTTGGACCAGTTTCCTAAAGTCACACACTTTGTAGAAGACAAAATAACCTTAGATAATGTTTGACCAGCCAACATTATTCCATTTAGCACAAGTTAAATACTGGAGAAAAATAAATGGAAACAAATCATGACCTTGAGATAAAATAACCCCAACTTTTCAGTTAAATAATTTAATAAAATGACACACAAGGTAGAAAATCTGTGCATTTAACAATCTCAGTTATTTTAATGTCTGTAAACAGCCAAAAGCATCTCCTCACAGAAGTGGTGCAAATATACAATGAAACCTCTGGCAAATCTTTCCCAGTGTGTTTTTTATCACAGAATGGACTTTTTAATCACTAATTTAATTTGACAGATATCAAGAAATAATTTCATAGTGCTCTTTCTCATTAAAAGCATTTATTTGATTGATTTGCTCTTACCCTGATCCCCACTTTGCTTGGCATTTCTGTGGAATCCCTATCACCCATATGTCCACCATAGATTCAAGGGTCAGCCTAAATAATGGCTTAAAGCTTCCATACCCTTTGTGTTTATTTCTATGGTCCTCCATAATAGATGCACACTGGCTACTGAGTTTGTTAACTGCAAATAAGAGAGACAGTTTCTTTGATTATCAATGTTTTCACTATTTGGTAAACCAGCCCAAAAAAAAGGAAGTTTGAAAAGAAGACTGCTCTTACATTAACCAATCTGGAGCTTATGTGTGACTCTTTCTGAGCTGTCCCGGGAGGGAGGAGAAAAAAACCACCACTGTCCCTGAACTACCCATGGAATGGACCCAAATCTCTGGAAAGGCAACACTGTGCTCTTTTATCAGAAAAGATGATTCTGCCTTCAGCTCTATAGACACACAGGGAAATATAACACATGCTGTTTCTTTAAGCAGACTGAGTGTGTGTTTACTAGGATTTTTCAGCAATAAGCTTTTTAGGTAGGAGGAAAATACCTATGCTGCAAGGTGAAAAACAGGTCTTTAACTTCCTCGGTGTTACATTATCACAAATCACTCATGGGCCTCATTAAAACAAAGACTCCACTTGTCTGCATATGTATATGCATGTATGTATTGCAAAAACACACAAGCATGCACGCATTTTATACATGTAAAACACATATGCATAATAGATCTAAGAGAATACTGATATATAGAAAATAACCATTAAATAATTATAAGGGGGCTTTTTGATTAAAAACAGAAAAGGCATGCATACTAAAAATGGAAGAATACATAGGCTGAACATATAAACTCTGGTGGAAAAAATAGTTTAGGAAAAGCTGACAGTAATAAAAAGCAGACAGTTAAAATCTTACTGCAAACAGTATAGTTTATAGCTGGGAATCTTGAGCATCTATTAAAATGAAATGCAGGATCATATCAAAGAAAGGCAGAACATTAAAATAACCAGAAATGGAAAAGCTAGAATATCCTCTATTTAATTCTACCAGCAAGAAAACAAACACAAATTTTACACGCTGCATCATGTCACACACCACCTTAATTCAGCTACATTAAAATGAGTTTTCCTCAAAGAAAAGCTCGTATTATGACTACATCCTTTAAAAGCTCATGTTTCCATTGTTTGGGTTTTTATATGAAAAAAAAACAAGACTGAATCAGGAGTTGTAAATTTTTATGCTTAATTCGATAGTTCAGCACTTTTGCAGTTGAGTTTGCAGCACACACAGACCAGTTTCCTCACGCTTTCCCGCTTATTTTTCAGCACTCAGGAATTCTGAAGCACGCTGCACAGTGCATACACAATTTGTAAGGCATGCTCATCATCACTTGTTCAGCTTTATGCACCAAATGAGACACACTTCAGGTTTCTATGTGCGCATCTCACAATGATGTTTTAAAATTTTATCACCTAGTTTCCAGGGAACTGAGGCTTTGAATCTATATTTGAAATACCACCTGAACGGGTGAAACATATTGGTATTCCACACACAGCCTCCTGCTGTCATTCCACTGCTGGCATGGGACAGTCTTCACCAAGACTTAGAAAACCTCATTCAATATTCCTCTCTGGAGGATCTGACACTTACTGTGAATTCTGCTCTTCAACTTAAATACCAGTGTCTGTGGCAGGCCAATTCTATCATTGCAGATACAGCATCCCTCAGGCGAGGTCCAACCTTTCTCTTGCAGTGCACCCAGGGATTAGCTTGACTTCCCCTAAATTCTCTCCAGTGCACAGTACAAGCTAATCTTTCCTGTAGGAAGCAGGAGATGGGGTTGCCATGACAACAGAGCACATTCTAGCAGTGGGACCACTGAGATGAGCTGAAAAGACGACAGTGAAACATGCACTCAGCCTTCCTCCGGGGCTACGGGCTTCTTCCTCCAGGATTTAATTCCCCTGCAAGTTTACTGACGGGCTAGGAGGTTGATTAGCTATGTATTTTGCTGTGGGGAGATTACTAGTTAAGAATATGGTTGAGAGATCATAGCATTATTTAATGAAACTGCCATCCCTCCTTACATTAAATTGCTGATTTAAGCGTGGCTGCTTTTAAACACCTACTCTTTCATACACATTAGTCCTACACTCGGTCCACACTGACATCTCACTGCAATACAGTCACAAGCCGAGCCCTGTGCTTCAGCTTCGGTTTTCCAGCATATTAGGCACGTTTTTATGCTCATACACACACATGCTTATACACACACATGCACACAAAGAGCTCAGTGTAACATCTGTGTTTGGAGCTCAAAGGGTTCTGCTGATGGGGGAGGGGGCACGGAAAAAAGCAAGGCACAGCAGCCACGTGTCTTATACAAACGACACAACAGCCACAATAAGCTTTGGGAGCCCTGCTCATCAGGCAAAAGAAAACTGAGTAATCTATACTGTAAATATCAGCTATTTTCTGCCCCAGAATAATATCTGAATCCTACGCTTTAAAGATTTTTTTTCCTCAATGAGAATAATAGAAAGTTTTTTTAGTTCCTGCATTTCAATTATTTACACGTTTTTAATTGCTCAATCAAATTTTCATGCAGAGAGTTTTTCTTTGTGTTTTAATTTCCCTTGCAAAACCACACCATACATTATTGTGGTAAATTCCTGGAGGCTGCAGCATGACTATGTCTTCTCCTGTTATTTCAGAAACAAGCATGTCTCATTGAGCTTTCACCTTAAAGACACAGCAACCGAGAATTTTCAGTTCCTAATCATGTTTGTAAATCATTCATTTGCCCAGGACAAATTCCTGTCTCCTTTGTGCCTTCACTTTGGAGCATGTAACATGTGTGGCCACACACTCAACACCCCATCATCAGGCAACACCAGTCCCCTCAGTACATGTAAATGCTTAACCTATCCAAGTGCAGAAGAGCTGTAGATGAGCCCAACCCACATCATCTGAATCCATTTCTCTCTCTGGAAATTTTAAAAGAGAAGAACCTTCATGAAAGTCTCTGACATGAGAAAGAGAAGGAGCTCAGGGGTTGCATTTAGCCAGAACCTCTGTAGGCATGGAAGGTGGGGGTGGATGAAACAGTGGGAAGATGTACAACAGCTTTCCCTCTACAGCAAGTTATCCAGGACAGCTGGCAGGTTAGTCCCAACTTAGTCTTGGCAAACCACATAAGGCCAAGAATTTGGCTGGAGAGGGAAGGTATCATGTTGGGGAGGAACCTTGATGATTGGAATGAGTAAGGAAATTTTTGGGAGGTCTGAGAGGATGGGGGCATGTGGAAGCCCGGGCCAGGATCTCTCGATGATCATCAAATCACTGGTTTTATCCTGGTACTACAATAATTGTACTTACAGCCCTCCGACAAAACCCAACCAAAAAAACCCCCCACACTTCCTTTTCCATGGCTGGGCAACATTGCACCTCCATAACCTTGAAAAGTGTCTCAGTGTTACACAACCCTTTAAAGTTTTACCTTAATTCGTATTTTAGCATGTCGGGAATATACATACACAAAACAGTATCCCTCAGAATGTGCTGGCTCTGACTCATCCCACAGCTTGCTATGAAGATGAATTACACCACACAGTATAGCACCTGTATTTATTATCATCTAATTAGTGTTAGGTTTTACTTTTTTTTCCATTTTTCCACTCAAGCTCTATCCAACTGGAGAAATGCCAAATCATGTAAGTGACATATGGTTTTGCTTTTGAAATCATCCAGCCAGAATTCCCAAATACTGAAAAATCTTTGCCGAAATAACTTTCGGCTTCAAAGACAATATTTTACACCTTCAATTCCAGTGGGAAACACTGATATTTGTAGGTATGCAAATTGGTTTTGAGGAAAAAGGGCATATAATCAGATGTTGAATGATGTTACAGATTTTTCCTGTCACATGCTGTCTCTTCACAATGTGAAAAGAACAGTTAACAGCAAGATTAATGCTGTGAAAACAGCTAAACTACTATTATGGTTAATGAAAGTAAGGTCCTGTTTCTTTTTTGTTTCACAAGGTATGACTGTAGAAATCAGTAAATATTGCCCTTGAATTCAAACATTCATTTCTCAGTACTCGTGTGCAGATCTTCCATTTAATAATACTGCATCCTGTCTTTCTGGAAATTCAATCTTTCAGCCAGGTGCAAAACATAAGTATGCTCCTTTAGTTGTTGGATAGGGAATGGATTCCCCTGCCAGCACCCTAAACAAGCAGCACCTGGTTACTAAATTGGGTTCATACTGTTCCTGACTATATTCTTTTCATTTCTAGCAAAAACGTCTTGTGCTTTATTTCAGATGAACACCCAAATCATTCTCTCAGCAGGAACACACCCTCTTACACACATGTGAAGTAACTAAAGCAATTTCAATGAGCAAAGTTTGGAGATCTCCTGGAACATCCAAGAGCACACAGGTATTCCTACTGCATCCGTATATCCCTGGGTACATCCAGGAAAAGGCAACTGTTTTAGTGAACCCAGGTGGAGCATGCCAGAACAGGGGATAAGGTAAAATGAAAGCTGAGGACATGTATTTCAGCAGTCTACTCTAACTAAGAAACAACACTTAAGCGTAACATACCAGGAGCAAAGCAGCACACTTCTAAGACTTGAGTAGAGTAGCCAGCTCTAGGTCCTTAGCAGAAAATGCCCCCACTGCTCTCAGAGGTCTCTCCTACCTTTTTTCAAAGGTAGAATCTATCTTTATCAAGATTGGAGTCTGAATTTTGCTCTTTGTTTACCCTCTTGTTTGGAAGAGGATGAGAGGTGAATACACAACAGCCCCTTTTCCTCTCAACAGGACACACAGAGTTTAAAGACAAGATGTGGAAGCTCAGAAGACACATCCTGTCCTATGTTTCTGCACGAGTTCACAGCTCTGGCCTCAAATGAGGAGTCTGAGGATTTCACATTGAAAATAAACAAGAAAGAAGACAGGAAAACAAAACTATACATAGGTTCAACATGAAAGGTGGACATGAGAAAGTAAAGGCTTTTGTTTTGATTTCCTGTCTTTTTCTTTACTATGCTTAACTGTGAAATCATAATTGAATTCTCATTTTTATTATATAATTTCTTTACATAGCTGTTCACAGAGTCCTTTGAAATCTATGCATGAAAGGAAATATCACTCTTCTTTTTAAGAACTATTCATTTGAGATTAAACAGTGCTAAATGCTGAGCCCTGAACAAAGGGTTTAAGCACGTGTAAGTCTTGCTGAAATAGAGCAACAGTGCCCAGTACTTTACAGGATCAAACCTGTGATTTGGGGTTTTAAATCCCCTAATTCCCCACCCTTTCCTTTCTCTTTTTAAATATATCTTGGAAACTGAGATCCTGCTTTTGTCAGATGAATTTGTTATACAGAACAGAGTGACCTTCAGTCCTTGTGCCGTGATAGATCAAGCAGCAGCCTACACCAGTGCAAGCTGTACCACCACCTTCTGACAGCAAACACTCAGACTTCGTATTCTAAGCGCAGAACTAGTGGCACAGAGCTAATCACCTGCATACACCTAAATTTGTAAATGAAAAAGACAGTTTTGCTATTTTGCTTCAAGGTTGTAACAAAATTGTTCTTAAACACGATCTGGTTTGCGGGTTTTTTTTAAATGTGTCGTACAATTAAGCATTTCCCACCTGTAATTTTACCACTGGATCATTTAGGCAATAAGGACCTCTCGCATTTTGTTTCCATCCCTGTAGTTTCTCTCAGTTTACTGACTTTACTCAAAGTTTACAGATAGGAGTAGGTATCAGCAGAATCAGTGTTCATGAATTTTGAATCAAATTATTTTGTAAGTAATGACACTTTTAAGAGGACAGGATTTTTTAATATGCAAAATGATAAAAAGTACTGTGATTTCATTCTAATAGCCAAAGGAATTTATACAGAAAAACTAAAACAGCCTGTACTTTTAAAATTCCAATATAACTTTATCTTCTTAAGCAAGTTCTTTGCATTATATGAAGGTAGTGCAAATGTAGAAGTACTCACTGAAGGGATAAAGCTACCCCATTTTGAGACATGGACAACACTGAACAACATTAAACTAAATGATTTCTACACTGAAATCATACATGCAAGATGAGGTCAGATATCTCAGGACACCTGACAGGAATAACAACAGGAAGATGTTCTTTTCTCTAGAGCTGTAAGATTAGTTTATCAGATTGGGAGTGGTAGAGAGGCCTAGAAAGATAAAAGTGCTCTTTCAAATGTCTGTTGCTTCTACAGCTTCTAAAAACTGAATTTCATAATTTTTTTAAACAGGACTCAGAAATCTCCGGAGAAGCCTTGCAAATTCACCTGTTCTGTGATTCTGTGAGTTACATTGACTACTTTGTGCCAGTACAGTCTCTGGTGAGTGAGACCAATAAACAATAAAAGATTACACCATACTTCTGTCTGATGGACATTCTTATTCAAAAAGAGGATATATAGAAAATAACAATGACTTTGAAATACAAAATATTTCCAGCAATAAGCCCTTAACACTCTCCTGCAAGAAGAAAAGAACAGATATACTCTCCCAACTCTGACACTAGCCAACAGCCACAGGCATGATGGAGAAGAGAGGGAGTATGTTTCCCTGACTTACCCTCCTGCCATCCAGCTCCATTTTCACAGAATCCTGGAATCAATCAGGTTGAAAAAGACCTCTGAATCATTGAGTCCAACCTTTGACCAATCAACACCTTGTCAACTTGACCATGGCACTAAGAGTCAGATCCAGTCATTCTTGAACACCTCCAGAGACAGAGACACCACCACCTCTCTGGGCAGTCCATTCCAATGTTTAAAAACCCTTTCCATGAAGAAATTCCTCCGGATGTCCAGGTGTTCCAGTGCTCAAGCTTGGAAACCCTGACCCTCTTCTGAACCACACACAGATGTATCCTACACCAGCCACAAGCTCAGCAAATCTTTCACACAGTAACACTTCTGACTCCTAACAGGTTTGAGCTCCTCACACTTCACCAGTCCACAGACATTGTGTTACTGTGCTCCTGCAGACAAGCCCTGTTCTTCAGGACAGTTTTGTACCAATGTGACCAGTGAAGACCTCTGATTTTTTTCATCTGCAGTTCCCTGGATACCAGCTCCAACACTACAAGATTCACATCTGCAAGCTTCCATTTCAATGCAAGCTGCTTTGAAGGTCAGATCATTTTTTCTCTACCTAAATATAAGTGTGAGCATTAAACTCTACATTCCCGACCAGGAAATTCAAGGCACACGTACTTAAAATATTGGTAGTATCACAAAAAGGTTGCATTTAGCACCTTGTAAATTTGGACAAATGCAAGTCTTCAGAAAGGTAGAATCTATTCTCACTCTGAGATAACAGAGCTCATTTACAAATGTATGTTTTGCAAGCTCAGTGTTCTTGCTGTTTTACAGTGTTGAAGTGTACTCTCTGAATTTATAGCACGAAACCTGTCAGAGTTCAAGGAGCGCCTGGATGACACTCTTGGTGATATGATTTAGGTTTAGACAGTTCTGTGAGTTCTGACAGTTCAAGGAGTTGGACTTGATGATCCTTATGTGTCTCTTTAAACTTGAGATACTCTATTGTTCTCTGATTCTAATATTTACATTTAACACTATTAAAGAAGCAAATTGATTTCTGTTTATTATTGTGAATTTTGCTCTACAAGCTCGTGTCTTTGTGCATAAGCTATCCAAATTGGCAAGGTATCATACAGTAGTTTTCAGACAAAAAAAAAATATTAAGACATCCAGGGTATTTACTGTTTTATTCTTTTAGTATTCATCATTTCAGTTGGGAAGCAGCATCTCTATGACACACTCTGCAGTCTGACCTTTTCAGCTGATTTTAGAAATCCAGGAAATTCAAGTTTTTATTGTTTAAGCATCGAAGAAATTCAAATACTACCTTTAGTTAAAAAGGGAAAACTTGATCTAGATTAGCTTTATTGAAGTAAATTCTGCTTCATTAATCATGTTTATGACATTATGGGATATTATCAGTATGATAAATGCTTTTTGTACTGCTCATGGTTTCAAATGAAATTAATTTTAGAAGCTGCATCAAATTTCCTTCTTATTACTCCAAATCATGTCGATACAGTACTATGGAAGACCCCCTGTGCATTTCTGTGTTTGAGTGTGTTTAGGTCTGTTTTCAATGTAACAGGAAGTCTGGTTTTCAATTACATAATACTTGGTCTTTTTAGAAATGTACAGCTTCTTTTCCCATATATGTCAATTTAAGTTACTGGTGAGGAGAAAGACACTGACATTAAAGAAGTTGTAAATGGATGCAACAACACATAGTGAGATGACTGAAGTTTCTGCAAACAAACAATTTGGAAAGACCAAAAATGCCATTTCCCAATCATGCCAAGCAGAAAGTTCTATTTAAAGCTCCCTGAACAGCTTTCACAGAATCACAGAATCATAGAATAGTTTGGCTGGGAAAGGACCTTAAAAATCCTCTGATTCCAAGCCCTCTGCCATGGGCAGGGATGCCTTCCACTACACCAGCTAGCTGAAGTCAAAGTCACCTCCAGCCTGGCCTTGAACACTTCCAGGATGGGGCATCCGCAACATCTCTGGACAACCTGTTCCCGTGCCTCACCATCCTGATAGGAAAGAATTTCTTCCTAATATCCAATCTAAACACACTCTTTTTCAGTCAAAAGCCACTTCCCCGTGTTCTGTCGCTATATTAATTACGAATTCAGAGCAGGAAAAAACATTTTAAGTAATTTCTGTCTTAAAGATCATGGGAAATAACAAAGTTTACATAAACCATACTTGCTGATGATGTTTCTCATGGAGCTGCCATTTATGACGGACACGCAGAGAAAGCAAGGTGAGGTAATGTGAAAATTTAGTGGCCCAGAAAAGTGACAAAAAAGCGTCCCAGTTATTTATCTTTTAAAATCTAAGGATAAATACTTGGTGCAAAACCATGAATACCAAAACCAAAAGTGAGCGGTTTATGGTTTATTTCTTTGCATATCTCTAAAGAGGCAAGAACGATGTGCTATCCAGCTCTGGCTTGACAAAGTATCATACTCAAGGAACACCCAGTATGGGAAAAGAACTGAATATTCACATTTTCATTCTGGTTCAGTAGTTGTCAGTATATTTGAAAGAAATTTACTCATTATCCTATGGCATTGAATGACAACTGAGGAAGAGAACACGGTGAGGCTAAAGAAAGTGCAAGCTGTAAAACAGGTGCTTCACAAAGACCAAGTAAGACCTTCTAAGCACAGCTGATCTTTATCCAAATACCTGCATCGGTTCTTTGCTTTGCTACGAGGTGCACCTCTGGAAGACTTGTATGAGATGATAAAGCAGTAGCATGTCAAAACAACATGAGGAAGAGTATGAAGAAAACTTTACTTCCTCTTGATTTTTCCACCTAGTTCCAAAGCTCTGTTAAACTTCATCAGCAGGTACCGAAAGAATAATTCTTTGGCCCTAGTAGGTGCAACAGCTAAACCAGTTTCTAGAGGGGAATTATGTCGTGCTCATTTAAATTGTTATCTTGCATTCTCACCAGAGGAGAAGGCAGTTGACTGATTCAGTACAGCTGGCATAAGACTCAAAGAATGATATGAATAAAATATTCCAAGGACATCTACCCTGAAGTGAATCACTTAGGCTCTGCAGATAAGAAAGACAAATAAATGAAGTTGAGATGTGAGAGCATTACCTAGGCCAAAACCTGGCCTAATGCTCACAGATAGATACCAATGTTAAGGAATGTCTAATAGGGACAGAGTGGGGACAGTGCCATAAAACTGACCTAAGAGTATTCACTGTAGAGGAGGAATGGGAGGGGGAAAGGAATATCACATCTGTAGGGGATCCTCTAGAACAGAAACACCAACAAGCCTAATGTCCCCTATGGAACTCCAAACAGATGAGGGTAACATGGAGGACTATTGCTACCAGCCTGGTCTCATCCATGCAGTGCAGCAGTGAGATGTGGGGGGGTTATTGTTAGTTCCCACCCACGCATTGCTTCGAAACTCCCACTAGTAAACACAATTCGGGAAGACTGTTCCCCACCAACGTTCACATTACATAAAGGCTTTGATTACATCCAAATGAGAATGGCAACATTTTTCCCCTGCATCTCAGACTTACAGATTTTCACTGAGAGAGTGAAGTCCCTTTGATTTGGGTTTTTTTTTTCATTTTTGTTCACATTTCCTGCTACAAAATCACTAAAAGGCCATGGATACACAATCACTTTCTAGAGCCAGTGCCCTGGGGTACTGATTCCTCATGAGAAGGCTGGATGTGTGCTTCTGGTTTGGTTTTGCAGAGCTGGTGCACTGGTTTGACATTGCCAGTAGGCACATCTTGCAGGGCTGCCTGCAACACCTGCGTCTCCACTGAGCTCTGCCTCCAAGGCGAGTACGAGTGTGTCACTCTCTGCACAAAGAGGGAGGTGAGGGTGGGCACAAGCAGCTCCAGCTGCAGCACAGAGCAACCCCTGAGGAGCACGCCTCAGCACTCGAGTGCCTGTTTGGAGGAGGCAGGCACATGCAGTTCAGGCAGTGACTCCTCACAGTTTACTTTTTCTTTTAATGAGCATCATCAAACAGAGACAGGCTTTTGTTTCAGGGACATTGCTCTTGCCATCTGAAAAAGGTTAAGGAAAAGAAAGTGAGTGTGTCAGCAGAGTACAAGAGAGGAAATAAAGAGAGAAAAAAAAGCACTAATGAAGAGCCACGGACCTGCCTATTCTTTGTCCTCAAGTAGTTTTTCTTTTGCTTGGTTAGTTTGTGGTTTTTTTAGAATTTCTGCTTCACATACATGCACATGTGCCTGCATTAGCACTTACATGCTCCAGCTTGTATCAGGTCACCATTCTGGCAGGCATTTTGCCATACTTGCGGGTACCCATAAAACCCCTGGCCTAAGAGCTTACTGCTGAATCAAGCAAGACAAGATAGAAAATACATGGATTTAAAGCAATATTATCACTTCCACTCTCCAGACAAGAAACAAGACCAAAAAAAATCAAGAGACTTGACCAGGGCAAAGATTACTAGGAAAGAAATGCAAACCCATTGAATCCCTGAATCATCATATCCCCCTCTCATGACCAGAGCAGGGCTTGCACACTGGTCACTCCCATAATGCTATTTTTGCTGTTTAGCTTTTTTTTCTACCACTCCAAAAAGGATAATTTTTTCCATTTGTTTCTCTGTGTAACTACTGTTGCGTCTAATAACATCGTTTCCATTTAAAAAAAAAAAAAAAGAGTAGCAAATTGTCAGCAGTAACAGACTCTAAAAAGCCTCAGGATGGTTGAATTGAGGGTGTTAGTACAAAACAATCAGATACTTTTCAGTAAAGAATTCCACTACACTGTTGGCAAAAATTGTATTAAGCAATAGGGAGAGGTGAGACAAAGATTCAGGTTACAATCAGTCTTCATGTCAGTTCATGAGGATAATTAGGACAATGTAGACCAAAAATCAAACAGCTCGCTCACAATACAGTATGCAACTGAACACTGCCTTTCCTTCATGTTTTGCTACAATCTCTCTGATGCTCTACTAGGTGAAGGCAATCCCCTCACTTATCTGCAGGATTTTGTTTCCTTGATACTATGCAGCGTATTCCATCAAGTCTTTGACATCTAGATGTGATGCCTGGAAATCCAAAAACAAGCACAAATAATCACAGTGGGTCAAGCAAAGGTTCATCTGGCCAAATATCCCAATTTTAAGCAGTTGTTGGGCAAAAGACTGTGGGAATAGTAAAATACAATGATCCTTCTCCTACTACATCCTGGCAGCTTCCAGCAATCAATGCTTTATCATCTTCTCTGAGGAAAGTTTTTTAAAAATATATTGAATAGCCATCAGTTGATCTATGCTTCAGGACTATGTTCACTTCGAGTTTTTCTTCTTCTGTAACATTCTGTGACACTAATACCACAACTTAGTGATTTTCTGTGTGCAAAAATGTCTTATGATTTTTATTATCTCACTGCCTGATCGTTTTATTGTGACCCAATTTTTACAGCACGAGAAACAGCATAGAATAACACCATGTTTGCCACTACACACCACTCACAACTGTACAAACCTCTGTCACACCACTCCCTCAGGCATATTTTTCTCCAAACTGAAATGTCCAAGAGTTTATTTAATGTCTCTTAATTTCACACTTCTCTCTATTATAGACCTTCTTCGTTGTGTCTTCTCTAGGCCTAGAGCATTTTGTGATAGTATTGGTTTTATAACATCAGTTTTCAAGGTGTGATAATGCAATTAAGTTCAAGGAAGCACACAGAACGTAGCATGATAATGAATTCATATTCTGTATGCAAATTTTTTGCAGTGTTTAAACAGAGTTTTAAGAAGCAGAAAAGATTTTTAGCTAACATTTCTCCCTAAGTGTACAAATATGAGATCAATTTATGTAAAAAATATTTACAAGCTGTAGACTGGGAAGTCCAAATCTGCTACTCTTCCATTTAAAGCTAACAAACTGTTCTGCAGAAGAACATACAAGCTGATTGTAAAGCTCACATTAGTGGCTCTGATGAACTGGACTCATGCTACAGACTTTCAGGATGCACAAATATATATTGCAGCTAAGAACCCCTACACAGCAGTACCACAAAATGCTTTAAACTCTTCCCTCCTCTGTTTAGCACACTCCTCTAAGAAATGTCAGAGAACACATCACAGATGACCTCAGCTTTTGTATGGTAAATAAGGACTACTTAAGTCCTTAAGAAAGCTTAGTCCCAAACAGTATGAAGTGTATACAGCTGAAGTTACATGTACAAACAGGTAGGAAGCCAAAACTGTTCAGTCAGTAAATGATAATATAGCAAAAAGAGGATGAATCCTAGCTTTGTCTTCATATTATAGATTCGACAGTTAAGGCTTTAAAATTTCACAGTGTGAAAAGATATTGGCAGCCATGCACTGGTTACTATTCTAGAAGATCCCCAGGAGATTTCGGTAGAAAACTGTTTCTGAGGATAGCCTCCTGGGAGATTCAGTACATCTCTTCCTGAGCTTCCCAAGGGGACAGCAGTCAGACAACCTCACTTCAGCATCCTGCAGTACAACACAAACAACATAATGCAGGACATTCACTCAGGACAAGCAGACAGCCACTGTCAGTGTCTCATTAGGCTGTCACAGCAAGTAAAGGCTTCACACAGGGACATTAGTATTCCAGGCACTGAATCTATGGTGTATAGAAAAGTCATCTTTTCCCTGCACATATTTATATGTATATTACTCTGTACCAGAGGGAAACCCTTTCCAAGGCTTTCTTTTGCCCAACTTGCAGCACACAAACCCAGGTCCTGTCTCTAAGCCACAGGCCGGAGGCTATTTAATTTATAGACACTTTAGCCTTAAGTGAAATACACAGTATGTCAATTCAGTCAATAAAACCAGCACCACAGATGGCTTTTTCCATCATAGTATCTGTGCCCAGTTCGCTGTATCTCTGGCATTTAATAAATGCATTTAATATGAACACAGCATCTAATTTAAGTTGACAAAGTTTCTGATTTCACAGATGAAGTGAAAAGAACTTCAGAAACCTGAATTACTGGTCCATAAGTTTCACATTCATGATATCAAGTGGCCCAAATAGAAGCTCAAGATTCTCAAAATTATTAGAGAAATCATAAACATATGCATACGTATAACTAAATCCCCAAATCTGCATTGTTTAGCAAAAATGGATTTTTGCATTTCATTTGAGTGTTTCATTGGGTCTTGCTTGAATGAGCATTTCTGCTTACAACTCTCCTAAAAATCAACTACATTTTCTGGAGAACTGAAATTAAAAAATGAAAAACAAACAAACAAACAAACAACATAAAAACAAACAAAACAAAACAAAAAAAAGCTTTTCTTGATAATTTAGTCAAACTTGTTGGCAACAAACAGGAGGAGCTGGAAGCCATTGTGCAGCAGGAACTACTGGAGCTTAATGATGGTGATGATATGACTGTTTGTGGGTAAGAATAAGGGGGAAGGCCAGCAAGGCAGATATGATGGTGGGAGTCTGTTGTAGACCACCCAAACAGGATGAAGAGGCAGATGAAATATTCTAAAGGCATTTGGGAGAAGTCTCACTATCACTATCTCTTGTTACCTCTTCAAGGCTCCTGGGGGCCTTCAACTTACCAGATATCTGATGGAAATACAACACAGCAGAGATGAGACAATCTATGAGGTTCCTGGAAAGTGTAGAAGAAAACTCTCTGACAGAGCTGGTGAGTAAGCCAGCTAGGGAAAATGCCCAGCTGGACCTGTTGTTTGTGAACAGAGAAGGACTGGTGGGTGCTGTGGTGGATGAAGGCCATTTTGGGCATAACAATCATGAAATTATAGTTTTAGTTCTTGAGAGGTAAGGAGACATGACAGCAGAACTAACATCTTGAATTCCAGAGGGCAGACTTTGGCCTGCTCAGGAGACTGGTTGGCAGCATCCCTTGGGAGACAGTCCAGAAGGGTAAAGGAGTCCAGGAAGGCTGGACATTCTTCAAGAGAGAAATCCCAAAGGCACAGGAGCAGGTCGATCTCATATGCCAAAAAATGAGCTGGTGGGGAAGAAGACCTGCCTGACTGAACAGAGATATTTGGCTGGAACTCAGGGAAAAAAGGAGAGTTCATGATCTTTGGAAGAACGGGCAGGCAGCTCAGGAGAACTACAGGTATGCCATTAGGCTATAGAAGGAGAAAATTAGAAGGGCCAAAGCCTGACTAGAATATAATCTGTCCACTGCCATAAAAGACAGTTAAAATTATTCTATAAATGCATCAGCAACAAAAGGAGGGCTAAGGACAATCTCCATCCTTTACTGGATGCAAGGGGAAATATAGTGACAAAGAATCAAGAAAAACTGTGGTACTGAATGCCTTCTTTGCCTCAGCCTGATGGTAAGTTCTCTGAGTACCCAGCCCCTGAGCCGAAAGACAGGGATGAGGAGAAGAGTAAGCCTACATAATCCAAGGGGAAATAGTCAGCAACCTGCTACACCACTTAGACACACACAGAGCCTGATAAAATCCACCCAAAGGTACTGAGGGAGCCAGCAGAAGTGCTCAGCAAGCTGCTTTCCATCATTTCCCAGCAGTCCTGGCTAATCAGGGAGGTCCCAGGTGACTGGAGGTTGGCCAATGTGACACCCATCTACAAGAAGGACCAGAAAGAGGATCTGAGGAACTACTGACCTGTCAGTCTGACCTCAGAGCCAGGGAAGGTCATAGAACAGATAATCCTGGGTGCCATGACACAGAACATACAGAACAACCGAGGGATCGGGCTCAGTCAGCATGGATTAAGGAAAGGCAGGTGCTGTTTGACTGACAAAATCTCCTTCTATCATAATGTGACCCACTTACTGGATGAGGAAAAGGCTGTGGATGTTGTTTACCTGGACTTCAGCAGACCTTTCAACAGTGGCTTCCCCAGCATTCTTGCAGAAAATCTGTCTGTTCATGGCTTGGATGGGCACACAGCTCACAGGGTAAAAAACTGGATGCATGGCCAGAAAGCCCAGAGAGTGGTGGTAAGGGAGATACATCCATGGGGCAACCAGTCTCCAGTGATGTTCCCAAGGGCTCGGTACTGGGGCCAGTCCTGTTTAATATCTTTATCGATGACCTGGACAAGGGGATCAAGTGCCCTGTCAGTATGTTCACAGATGACACCAAGTTGTGTGGGAGTGTTGATGTGCTGGAGGGCAGGAAGGCCCTGCAGAGGGATCTGGACAGGCTGCATCAATGGGCTGAGGCCAATGATAGGAGGTTCCACAAGGCCAAGTGCTGGGTCCTGCGTCCGGGTCACAACAACCCCAGGCAGGGCCACAGGCTGGGGGAAGAGTGGCTGAAAAGCTGCACGATGATAAAGGACCTGGGGTGTTGGTCAACAGCCAGCTGGACATGAGCCAGCATGTGCCCAGGTGGCCAAGAAGGCCAGTGGCATCCTGGCCTGTAGCACGGCCAGCAGGACCAGGAGAGTGATCATGCCTCTGTACTTGGCACTGGTGGGGCCACACCTCAAGTGCTGTGTTCAGTTTTGGGCCTCTCACTCCCAGAAAGACACTGAGGTGCTGGGACGTGTCCAGAGAAGGGCAAGCTGGTGAAGGCTCTGGAGCACAAATCCTATGTGGAGAAGCTGAGGGAGCTGGGCTGGTTTAGCCTGGAGAAAAGGAGGCTCAGGAGTGACCTTATCACTCTCTACAGCCACCTGAAAGGAGACTGTAGCCAGGTGGGGGACAGTCTCTTCTCCCAGGTAACAAGTGACAGGACAAGAGGAAATGGCCTCAGGTTGTGGCAGGGGAGTTATAGATTGGTTACAAGGAACAATTTCTTCTCAGAAGGGGTTGTCAAGCATTGGAACAGGCTGCCCAGGGAAATGGTTGAGTCACCAGCCATGGAGGCATTTAAAAGAAATATAGATGTGGCACTTAGGGACATGATTTAGTGGTGAACTTGGCAGTGCTGGGTTAATGTTGGACTCAATGATCTTTTCCAACAAATTCTATGATTCTATATCTGCCAGCCTGAGAAAGGGTTGGGTTTCTTGCAGTGAACAGTATTCCTCTCATTTACTTCTAATGCCTTTGTTTCTGGCAGAGGTCCCAGCCTGAGATAGTAGTGAGCATAGTGAGTGCTAATGAACTGCCATTTGACCCCTCATCTTCTTCTTGCAGAGAAAGGAAGCCAGAGGATGGAAATTCGCCCCATTCTACCCAGGGGAAAAAGGATAATAAGGTGCATTTTCCTAGTCCAAATAGTCTTTTTTTCCCCCCAAACCCACTACTTGCGGAAACAAAAACGAAACTGTGAAGGAGTTCACAAGACTGCTGACATAGGCACAGGGAATAAAGCTTTGAAGGGATGAATCACCAGCTCTGGCAAAAGAATAACTAGGAATTCAAACATCTGGAGAAAATGCCATGCTGGCTCCACCCTTTCTGCCATATAATTCCATTTAAACACTATATTTTAGAGCTAAGAAGAAAAATGTTCCCATTAGTTTTGCCACATTGAGACCCTGTAAGTAATGCCCCATTAGCCTCACATAGCTTACATCTGCTTTTACTTAAATATGAAAAACATAATAGCCCATGCTCATGATGTATCTTGTATGTTTTCTGTCCCTCACACTAATCATTTTTAAGCATTCCTTCCTCTCAAGTACGGGATGCTCAGGAGGAAAGCCAGACAGTCACAGTGTTTTGCCTGTTGCCCAGCACTTTAGGAACAACTCGGGGCTGTACAGAAGCTACAGTCATCACAAAGTCTGCATGTGGACCTAGCAGCAGAACAATTTCTGGGGACTATTAAGAGAGAGATTATGATGATAACACTAATAACACTAGCAACAGTAACAACAGTTTTAATTATCTGTAGATTTTTTCAACTACGTCTCTCAACACTAGATGAAAACTGATAAAATAATTTTTCATTCAGGAGCTATGAGGTGGTGAATGGACGCTAATGAACAAGATAGACAAATGGCTGGAGAATGCACCCTTTGTACTCACTTTTCCCAGCTACTCTGGCTATATCTGTTTTGCTCTAACCAGCTTCACTGAAAAGACTTCTTTGGAGCCCTGACAGCAACTTCACACTACCTTCCCCTCAAACCCCAGAAAGGGCAGAGCAGCTCTGCCATCTGCTCTCTCAGGGGAATCCCTGTTGGCATGCTGGTTCCAGACTTGTGCAGAGAGACACCTCCCAGCACTGTCTTGAATGAATCTGCTCTTTTGCCTTTCACACAAAGGACTTGACTTATTCTCCACCTGTCCAATGAAGAAAGCAAGGATATTCTTAAAAGAACTAATTTTACTGGTCTTTCTTAAGGAAAGCGTTGCCCTCTTCATGTGGCATTTCCTCTTTAAACTGAAGATGGAGAGAAATTAAATATTTCCACAAAGGGCAATAAGCAAGAACTATCTTGGGCATGACTTATGTACACAGCGGACACTTACACACAGGTTTATGGAAACCCTTAGTTAATCATTTACACTGAGTTGTTCTGCCATCACACTGAAAATTTCCTCTCCTATTAAAGAGGTGTACTCATACCAAGCACTCTGACCAGCAAGAGGCAGGTCTGGACAGCCTTAAAAATATTAAGGTTGATAGATATGGCCATCTGATTTTTTCCCATTATAATAAATAGTCTGAAATAAGATGCAGACTTTGTAGATTTTCCTTTTCTTTAGCTACCAGCCATAAGCTACTGACTTCACACACAGAACTAACTGAAGTCACTACACTGTCACAGCCCTCATCCTTCAGTGAGTGAGGAAAACTATGCACAAGGTAAGAGCTAGTGCTGGGCTAAGAACTGGGGGAGTACAGCAGTCACAGTACAGTCAGAACACAAACAACATTTCACTACAAGACCCAACACTCACACAATATACAATAAATATTTCCACTAAGATGTATCCCAGTTCAACAAAGCTCCTAATACAGTTAAGTACACATCAGGAAAATTTTGCGAGTGTTCCGAATCAGGCCTTGTTTGTATCCTTTGCAGCCGCTTTCAGTGACACTGCCTGTGATACCACCTTCTTTCAAAAAAGAGAAAAAAACCAAAGTATCTCCACTTGTCAGACACCAAACAGAAAGCACCATCAGATGAGATCTGAGGAGTCTGACACTTCTGATGAGATTCACAGGCTACTGTTCTGTGACTTGTTAGGCCACGACAAAAACAATGTAAAAACAATTTGCTGAGTAGGAATGGACACTCATGTTCAGCTCTAACCATTAACTAGGTCTCAAAGGGATCGTCTCAGGCCACAGCTTGAATCCCTGCAAACTCTAGGTAAGGAGGTCATGAATCACAGGGAACTGCAATTTACCCATTTTGTTTGGTTTTGGGTTTTGTGTTTGGTTTGACTGAGAAGAGCATTTGTCACCTGATGGGGAAGTCACTGGAAAAAAGTCATTAATGTTACTTGTTATCCCTTTTGTCCCAGTGAGTACATTCCTGTTCCTGTGATGAATAACTAGGCCTAAAGGAAATGCAGTAATCTAATTCCCACTTGCTGTTAGAAATTTACAAGGTATCATACTAAGGAAATTTAAAAGAAGGTTTGAAGATTGTTTTATTTTCTGAGAAATAAAATTAATCCTCCAAGGCATACAGAATTCAATAATGCCATAAGAAGCTATTAATTGTACAACAATTTCATTAAAACATTGTTTGCTTCAAGGTTAACCACTAAGAAATACATTCTATCCAGTGAATTACATCTTAATATACTTACTTATGTGAATATAGTTAGCAATCTTTTAAGGCACTTTTCAGTTGTAAGTTTTACATTGAAACTCTTCCCTACTTCAGTTAAATATGACTTAATTAAAAACAACTCTAAGGGGTTAAAAATTCACATCATTTAAATGATACACCTCACAAAGCAAACATAGTTTAATAAGAAGCATTTTCTTTTAGGTGAAACATCGTTAATACTTGCAGAAATAATTGATGTTGGTGGAATTTTGATATCAGTAGACCTCTAGTGGCTATTACAGTAATTGATGGTTGCATTATGTTTTTAAAAAACAAATATGCTCCTCAGAAAACAAAACACAAAAAAATCCACAGAAGCAACCCTGCAGCAAAATGTTATTAGAGTTATTAACCCATAGTAAATGCCTGCATAATTTCACAACTCTTATCCAGTGAGTAGACAGAGACCTGGTTCTCATTGGTTTTAATAAAATTACGCAGTTAAATACCTTTGCAAATTTAGTCATCAAAACCCAAATCTGAATCAGCAGTGGATGTTTTAAAGTTTTCTGAGATTAATCCATAAATATTTCCAAAATATTGTGAGGCACCTATTTACAGATCAAGTCTTAAAAGGGACAGGAAAGCACTTCATGGCTCCCCAGCCAGGGCACGAGCCCTCACTCCTCCCACACAACCTGCTTGGAAAGACCTGCAAGTCAGAACTGTCTGCAGAGGGCTTGGGACAATCCCCAGTCTGGACTGGGAGCTGTGGGACAGGAGGACATTGTTACATGGTGTAGCTAGCCATGACTCCAAGCTGGTCATACGTAGAGCCAGACATTGTCAGTATTAAGTAAAATATCCTTTTAAATGATTTTTCATTCATTTTGGCCAATCTGTCATATTTCAGTGCCTATCAGCAAGTGTAAAGTAGATAGGATCCCCTGCAGTGATTTAGTAAAGGAACCAGTAAAGGGCAACCTCAGTGACCTTTGAAAAATCATTCTACATTAGCTTAATGCAATCTCAAAGACACGGATTTGATGCCTGAATAAGGGACACTCAGCTCTAAAGTTGAAGCTTTTGCTCATTTAATTTGCTTATTTAAAGTTTTTGTCATGACATTACATTCCCCTCCATTATCTGAAATGCAGTTCAGGAGCTTGGGTATACATTTACAGTTTTCATCTTTCCCACACTCCTCAATATGAAAGAGTCAGATTTTCCACAGAATGCAGAAAGGCAAAGAGGACAATCTATATGAATATATCTGAATATTAGCCATCTTATCCTTCCTGCCCATGTGACTAGTTAAAAGGCTTTTGTGATATTTAGGCCTAACAAACACTTAATGGCTTTTACAGATGGTATTAACTATCTTTTCCTCTCTGGGAATCAAGGGGGTTTATCTCCTAAGAAGAAACACTTAGACTCATACAGTATTAGTAAGAAAGCAGTATGAAAATCAAATTCTCATTGCCTGAGGGCCTCCCACTTGCCCATTTAAGAGACTCCACTTCAGTTAGTTTTCTCCTACTATTTTTTTCAGATATACTTTAGATTCAGAATAGCTGTTTCCCTCAAATAGCAGTACATCTTCACAGTAAATCCAAAAAACTCATAAGTCAAAATTGTTCAACAGGTTTCTGTGTGGCCTCCTTCATATGCTAGTGAAAAAGTGATAAGTCATACGTACAATCTGAAAAGTCAATTCTTATTTAAAAGACAATCATGTCCAGCTGTGCATGAAATCTACTGCCTTCTGATGGACCTTTGTGTCAAGGTGACTTTGCAACTTAAAATGGCCACAAAAACATGATTCTGCACCACCTGTGTAGGTTTAGAACCTAAACAGTACCTAGAAAATATCTTCTATTCATAACCTTGCACATATTTGTGTACACTAAGACAGAAAATGCAACACAGTCAAAAAGGTGAACCTTTAACATGCCACAGGGTTTTTTAAAGGATTGAAAGCCTACTTAATCAAAGGCAGATTATCTGAATGACAGAAACAAACACTGAGAAAATGAGTCCAAAGAGATATGAACACACATAGAGAAGTGCAGTGATGTAAAATACGTGTTCCAGTGCAAAAATGTCTCCCCTCAAGGAATATCTTCCAGCACCCACTCATTGAAGCTATTCTTGATTGATTATCATAGGCTGGGCAGTTCAAAAAGAATAAGTTTAAAACATTTGCAGCTAAGCATTCACAGTTTCAAAGAGGTCAGCAGACAATCTCTTGGCAGTCTATGTCCAATAGTTGTCTATTCAGACAGGATGATGGCTTTTCATTATCAAATCAACTCTTTGCCTAAGGATGTTGCCAAACTTGTTAATGATAATTTTAGCTGAGCAATTTATGCACTGCTTATTATTCTTTAATCTCTATTAAAACAGTGTGTTCCTTTCTCCTCCAAACCCAGGAGGTATATTGTGCATACATGAGAGGTGCTTACATCTCAGAGCATCCTTGACACATCCTGCCAAGACAAACATTCAGCCATTCATTCAATCAGCTAAAATTCCTATTCCTTACCCTGCTCCTCCAAAGCTTTCTCAGAGCCAGAAGCTGGGGAGAGCCAGCCTTCCTGGACAACCTTCAGCTCTTCCTGTATGTTCCTGGTTACAGTCCCTTTGGAAACAGAGCACTGAGAATCCACACAACAGGGAACAGCTTCATTCAACTGTGCAACTAAGCACACAGGTGCCTCCACCTCAGTGTGAAGTCAATAGAAGTGGCAAACTCAATGGAAAGGGATAAAGTTTGAGCCCACTTCCATATGTGTTTGAATTAGTCCTGAAATGGAACAAGGGTCAGAGTGTCAGCAGCTCCCATTTGAGAATAATGAAAGGCTGTGTGTTTGAGGCATTTTCTGCACTCAGCTGGTCCTGAGGGCACTCCAGTCCAAGGCAGACCCTGCAGCAAACTGAAAATTTGGAATCAGAGTAACTGGTGAAACTATCCACTACTGTTTCTCTGCTAAACTCCTCTCCATATTGCAGGGTTCGTCAGTACTTTTCAACTCATTTAAAATTCATTTTGGCTAAAGATGTGGATGTGCAATCCATAAGACCCCAACACTAGCTAATAAAGACCTAGAACCTCGGCTCAAGCTTAAACATCACTTTTTTTAAACAAGGACTTTAAAAGGGCTCACTGATGACCATATTTATAGCAAAGAACAAAGGAACTCACTGGCTTTTTGTGTATCTGCCAAAGCTCACCTGCACCAGATCTACATAGGTATAAGGAGAAATCCAAAAGCAAGGCCTCAGTCCTACCTTGAAAACATTAACAACCCACAGCTTCCTATGGCTTTTTACATAATCATGTCATGAAGTCAGCGAGCTCTTATCAGAGAGAAAGCTTCTAGCCTATCCTTCCTGCATGAATGTGTCACCAAAAGTGCCTGTCACACTTCAGGCTGAGCTGTAGCAGGAAGAAAAAAAGGCTCCTACTTCAGATACCTTTGGCCAATCCATATGTTCTACTCATTCTTATATTTGGCATGTTTAGGGAATCTAATTTGAGTAGTAAAGACTATCTCACAAGATGTAGGTGGATCTTAAAATATCCTCCAGATTTCTGGCTTAGTGTAAAAGCTGTTCCTCTTTGATATCAAAGGAGTGGATTTTTTGAAAGAAAAAAATATTATAAATATAGTCAGTGCTGAATCAGTGTGAACATCCAGGGGGAAAAAAAACCAAAACAAATACAAACAATTTTCAGTGTTCCATCCTTTCTTTCTAAAAACTGGTCACATTTCATTAAGGTGTAGTTCAAATTTAAGGTGGAATATTTTCCACTAATTCTACAACTTACTCCCAACAGAGCTTGTAGTTGCCAAAAATCCTCCATCACATCTCTTCACTGTCATGAAAGGAATACTACAGTAATGTCCTCCCTCTTCTTTACTCATTCACCAGAGTTTCTGGAACACATTACTTACAGCCATCAATAAATTCCAGCATCACCAAACTAGAAACTCAATTTATTAAACCACATGGTTTGGTCTTTTCTGTTTTCTTTATTTCAGAGCGTGCAAGGTATGTTCTGGCCTTCAGTCATACTGCCTCTTCAGTCATGATGCAACTTCTGATACCTCCAGCTTCTAAATAACATATATATTGCTGTGACACAAAGCAACAGACATTCTTCATCTGTCAAAGTCCCTTCTTCTCACAGAAGACCCATCTTCTGTCTTGCCTCATTTCCCCAGCTCCACTAGCCTTCTGATGTATACAGAGAGATGGGAGAGTAACCTCTCTGAGCTGTGCTATCTCTGCTAATATCTCTAAACCTTCTGGATTAATGATGCTCTGAGTCACTGGAAAAAGCTGTCACTCTTGTTGTATGGATGAGTACATTTAACAAAGACAGTAATATTCCTCCAAATGTCCCAATTAAAAATGCTTCCTTTAGTACTACTACTTCAACCAACAAAACTACTGAATCAGACCTTCAGTTTAAATTCTTAGGCAAAAACTCTCAGATTGCTTTGAAAAGATACTCCACATGCAGAGGGTGGGTTGAAGAGGTGACAGCATCTCTTTTGGAATGCAGACAACATAATAAGGCATGCCACTTATGCCATGTTACTGACTTGCTGGTACTCCAAAACAGATTTTGTTATACTGAAATCACATAGGTGTTTACCACAAACATCTATGGGGTTTCTTCACCACTTGAAGATGAAAATGGATAGCAGGTGGACATCAATGGGTTTGCTTTATTTCCACTGCACTTCAGACTGATGTATTGCGCTAATAATTAATAAAGTTAAGATCATATTCTTCATGCTTACAGGGACACACAGACAACTATCAACTGCCACAGAAATCAGTATTGCAAACAGAGAGTAATACCTCTTTTTAAAAAAGGTTAGGGCCTCATTTGCTATAAACCAGTGTAGGCCCACTGAGAATATGATGCAAGACATCCAAATTTGCCTGCACTGATGTTTTCCTTTCACACACTGGCAAGTAATACTCTTTTAAGCAGCTTCTTCAGGCAGTGACTAGAAGAGAACTAGCAAACCTTCACCAAGAGCAGTGGTTTAAAAGGCACCAATGGCAGAAGTGCTCCCTCTCCTGCTACCTCCCTGCAGGAGTCAGAGGTCTAATTACCACTTATGCCTCTGCCAAGCCCATCGCTACTGACTCTCTTCCTCTCCGTCAGACAACTCTTTGTAAAACTGCTTTTCCTTGCGGCTAAAACTGACTTTGTCATCTCATACTCAGAATCCAAGCCAGAAACAAGCATGAAGATAGGTTACCTTTCCATTTGCTCTACACCAGTCCATTCTCCTCAAAGGACGTGCCTTTCAAACACAGCACCCTTTCCTTTACTACCATTCTCCTCTCCCACAGCATAATTTCAGCTGGCAAATAAGCAAAGACGAAGTATTGAGGAGAAGTATTTCAGACTTTGTTAGACTGAGAGCTAAGGATTATTATGAGAACTGTTTCTCTCCTGTTAAAATCCACACCTTACAGACAAAAAAAGCTGCAGCATTCTTCCCCAATAACTACATGAACATGTGAAAAAAATTGTTCCTTATCACCTGACACCAGTGCACAAAGCTTTTTACTCCAGAATTCTTTTCCTTCTCAAACTGTCTTGATGTTTAAATGATAGCAGGGTGAAAAAGCCTTTTAACAACAAAGGCAGACAAATGAAAGGTGGTAGGAGGAAGGAAGCACCTCCTGATCATATTCCCGTAACAGGAATATCCAGCTATATATTATTCAACCCACTCTTCAATTTTGGGACCTTTCATGGTGCTGCTACCTTATTGGCTGCCCAGACAGGCATGGCAGAGAAAAAAAATTTCCACCTGAAATGATCTAGAAATCTCCTTTCTTTTTTGACAGAGGCCTTATAAGCTGGAGTGTATGTGTTCTCACCTTGATTGGTGCAATCACAGAAATAAAGGGTGGTTTGAGTTGGAACAGACATTGAGCCCAGTCTAGTTTCAACTCCCTGCATGAGCACAAACATCTTCAACTAGACCAGATTGCTCAAAGCGCCATCCAGCCTGGCCCTTAATATTTCCAATGATGGGGCATTCACAACTTGTCTGGGCAACCTATTCCAGGGCTTCACTGCCTTCATCATAAAAAAAAGTCTTCCTTGTATCCAATCTAAAACCTATCCTGTTCCAGCTTAAAACTATTATCCCTTGTCCTGTCACTATAGGCCTGGAAAAAAGTCTCCCTCTCTGTTTCCTATATGCCACCTTTATACATTGAAAGACTCCATTAAGATCTTTCCAGAGGCTTTTCTTCTCCAGGATGAACAACCCCAACTCTCTCTGCCTGTCCTCAGAGAAGAATTGTTCTATCCCTCTGACAATTCTTGTGGCCCTCCTCTGGACCAGTTCTTGTACTGAGGATACCAGAGCTGCACAGAGCTCTCCAGGTGGATTGTCACACAAGTCCTCTATGCTCAGTCTCTGACCTGCCCTACAGGCACCGCTGCAAATGGCTCTGAGAGGAAGCCCCTAAGATTCACCTGTCCTGTAGTAGAAGAACACTTTGAAGGAGGGACAGAGCTTCACTATGGATTCATATTTATTTTTTCATGAATATATGTATATACACACATACATATATATATGTGGAACCTACTTATATAAGAGACAACCATCCAAATTTATTTTTGTTGTTGCCTCCCCAGAGGAAGAATGTGCTGTTGAACTGTCTTAGCTACTGCTGTCCCTCAGACATAACCTGTAATATTCTGATAGGAGCTACAGATACTGACATCTGCTGTTTTTCACTGCTGCCTCTGCTGAATAGGAAAAAACAAACTGGTATAGATAGCACATACCTTGTGATACGTTTGAAACACATTCAAGCAAAATCTCTTCCATGCACACCAAAACAACAGGAAAGCGAGACATGCAACCACAAGAAAGCGTTCTTCAAGTATGTAAACAGCAAGCAGAAACAGAAGGAAAATACTGGCCCTCTGTTAAACAGGAAAGGCGAATTAGTCACCAGTGATGCTGAAATAACCAAGGTTCTCAAGATTTCCTCACCTCTGTCTTTATCCACACTGTTGGGCCTGGCCTTGGGAACAAAAATCCAGGTTGATGTAAACACAGTCCCACCGACTGTAAAGGAAGATTTGGTGTGTGAACTATTACAGGAGATTGGCCCCTAAAAGTCAGTGGGCCATGACAATATCCACCCAAGGGTGTTGTTGGGAGACCTGGCTGACATTGTTGCAAGGCCACTCTCCGTAATCTCTGAGAAGCCTTGGAGATCCAGGGGTATCCTAGGAGACTGGCAGAAGACTAATTCCACTACCACCTACAAGAAGGTCTTAAAGGAGGATTCAGGAAGTTACAGGCTCATCAGTCTTACTTCAGTCCCTGGGAATGTTTTGAAACAAAATCTCCTAGGGGCTATCTTAAGTCAAACGAAGGACATGATTGGGAAAAAGCCAGTACAGATTCACCAAGGGCACATCGGACTTAACAAACTTGCTCACTTTCTACAACAAATTACCCTATTCACTTGATGTGGGGCGAGGTGGACATTGTCTACCTGGATATCTCCAAGGCTTTTGATATGGTTTCCCACAGCCTCCTTCTGGAGAAAGTGATGCAGTATGATCCAGACATGTAGTCCGTGGTGGGTGGGGGTCTGGCTGACAGGCTGCACCCAGAGGGTGGTGGTGAACAGCTCCTTTTCAAACTGGAACCTGGCAGAAGTGGGGTCCTCCAGGGATCTGTGTGGGGCCCAGCACTGTTTAATATCATCACAAATTATTTGGAAGATGGGATCAAGTGTACACTGACGAAGTTTGCCAGTACCAAACTCAGTAGGGAAGTGTGCATTTCAGAAGGGAGAGACAGATTGCAGGAAGAGCTGGATAGGTTAAAAGAGTGAGCTAACAAGAACCTTATGAAGCTGAACAAAGACAAGTGTAAGGTCTTGCATCCGGGAAAACACAATCCAGGAGAGAAACACAGCATGGGATCTACTCAGGGGTTAGACCAGTTCTGTAGAAAAGGACCTGGGGGTACTGGGGAACAACAAGCTCAATATGAGTGAGCGCTGAGGTGCTGCAGCAAAGAAAGCCAGGATGCTGGGTCATGTCAACAAGAGCATCACCAGCAGAGATGCACTCTCAGTGCCTGTCAGACTGCACCAGGAATACTGTGTACAGTTTTGGTTCCTGCTATACAAAGAAAGGTGTGGAAAGGCTGGAGAAGGTACAGAGAAGAGTCACAAAGATGATCAAATGACTGTGAAGCCTGCTGTGTGAGGAAAGGCTAAAAGAACTGTGTTTGTTCCATTTGAGAAAAGAAGGTTTAGGGTAGACCTTGATGCCATGCTCCAGTATTTGACGGGTGGCTACAAAAAAGATAAAGACTCTCTGTTTTTACAAGGAGTCACATGGAAAAGATGAGGGGTAATGGGTACAAGCTACTTCTGGGGAGATTCTGATTAGATACAAGAGGAAAATTTTTCACAATGAGAACAATCAGCTGTTGAAATAATTAAGAGGCAGCTGGACAGGGTGCAGGACCATGCTGCATAGACCATGCTTTTGCCAAGAAAGGTTAGACCAGATGATCCTTGAGAACCCCTTCCAACCTGACGTTCTGTGATTTTACAATTCTATGGGCTCTGCTTTTCCTGCCTCAGAGATTCACGAGTATTAGAATGTATACTGCTTTGTTTGGATTTAGCCTTCACAAAATTGCTTCTTTAAAAATTCGGGCCCATGGTATTTCTGAGCTCTCAGAGACCATCTCTAATTAGAGTACAGGCAAATGCATGCTTAAAAACAGGTTCCCATGCCATCAAGCTCTACCTCTCTTCAGTGATCTGTTCACTTTATTTAGAAATAGACATCTATATAAAGATATATTTGTATATTTGTGATAAGAGAAATATAGATTTATAAATATGGGTATAAAACCTACTGATAGAGAACCTATTCATAGTAATAGATATATCTGTGTAAACTTGCATTAGATTTATATTTGTTTCATATTGTGTAACAGAATATAAAACTGGGCCAACATAAAACTCAATGCTTTATTTTTAATAAATGCTGCTGGAGAAATAACCTTGGCAAGTTCAATCTCAGCTGCTCCCTACACAGCCTTCCTAATTCTCTACTCTCTGGATTTTTCCTCAGAACTGATTTCTGTTTGCAACTGTGTGTACAGACACAGAGAAACAAACGGGAAGGCACCCACCACATACTCACATAGGAAAGCAGAATAAGTAAAATTTTCCTGCCTTGAAGGCTGCTGAAGGGGGAAAGTTTTCACTCTGAGCAGGAATAATGGAGGAGTCCAGAGAGTGGTTTCTCCTCACTTTTTCATTCAGGTTCAAAGTGTAGCTAATTGCAGTATTCCCAAGAGGCAGTCAGACAGCATGGGAGACTAGATTTCTTCCTGACCCACAAGACAGAAATATCTTTAAAGAAACTCCTTATTATTAAGAGAAATTCATTCTGCAAGGCAAAAAGAGTTCAAAAACCAAACAGTTGTTTCTCTTCTATCTGCATACATATTAAAATAACCACAGATACTGGTACTGCTAGCAACGTCTCCCTCCCTCGTGTGTGTGTCCTGGATGATCAGTCAGGCCTGGGATCTCTCTGGCCAGTCTGCTCATGCCCAGGCGTTAGCCAGATCACAAGTAACACAGTGTCCTACGACACATTTCAGCTAAGAAGCAAAGGCCTATTACAGCACGCTCGACTGGTACATGCCAGATTTGGGGCATCCCTGTTGTCCTTCTCCCTGGAACCATACTACAGAATCCTTTTCTACTCATAGATGCTCACATCAAGCATCTACAAAAAACAGCAAATGCATTTGAAGGCCTCAAAGCTAGCCTAAAGAAAAAAAAAAGCCATAAACTGAACAGAACTTCAATGCAGACTATTGACTTCCATCTGGGACGGGGCAATCCTGGTTATGTGTACAGACTGGGGAACGAGATGCTGGAGAGCAGGGCTGCAGAAAGGGACCTGCGGGTCCTGGTCACTGGCAAGTTGAACATGAGTCAGCAGTGCCCTGGCAGCCAGGAGGGCCAAGCCTGTCCTGGGGGGCATCAGGCACAGCATCGCCAGCCGGGCAAGGGAGGGGATTGTCCCGCTCTGCTCTGCACTGGGGCGGCCTCACGTTGAATACTGTGTGTAGTTTTGGGCACCACAATATTAAAAAGACATTAAACTATTAAAGCACATTTAAAGGAGAGCCACAAAGATGGTGAAGGGCCTTGAGGGGAAGCCGTATGAGGAGTGGCTGAGGTCGCTTGGTCTGTTCAGCCTGGAGAAGAGGAGACTGAGGGGAGACCTCACTGCAGTCTGAAACTTCCTTGTGAGGGAAAGCAGAGGGGCAGGTACAGATCTCTTCACTCTTGTGACCAGTGACAGGACCCAAGGGAGTGGCATGAAGCTGAGTTGGAGGGGTTTAGTNCTTATTCTATGATTCTGTGATTCTATGAACTGGACTACTCAAAACCAGGCATTACACTGGAAGGGGTTTCAGGAAACAGAAAGGACAAATAGGCTACCACTACCCACCCAAGTAAATTATCTGTGCAAGAGAAGTTCTTCTCAAAATACCCTGTTCTTCTGCAGGGCCATGATAGAATCAGAGCTGCCTGTAAAAGGCTAGAAGTTTACACAGGCACCTAGGCAGTAAAAAATTGTTTCTCAGAAAAATAATAGTTTTACCATGTCTACCCTTTCCTTTGAAAAGCAGCATTTAAGAAAGTTTATATTGAAATCAACACTTTACAATGCCAAGGGAGATAATTAAGTTCAAGAATCATCATGGAACACTCTTTCTTAAATTATTGTGAAAAACTTGGCTAGGCTGCTGTTTCACTCTTTGAAATCTACCTGTGCCACTTGCCTTTTAATGCTGTAACCACAATTCCTCAAGTCCTAGAGCAGGCAATCATTTTAGGCCCCATTTTTTCCGGGGGGTGAATAGAAGCCCACTGCTGAATAGCTGATTCAGAGAAGAGAAAAATATTGGTCCTTGCTAAGAGGCTTTACAACATCCATGCCTTTAATTAAAGTAGGGCATATTTACAGAAAATATAATACTATGTACAACGACAAGTCTGTGACTGTAGTCTTACAGGAGTAACCAGGGGTTATAGCCTGCCCCTGGAATCGAAGAGGAACTGTTCCTAGAGAGCACACATAACTAGTACAGAACTTCAGAAATGCAGCAGAAAGACGAAATGAAGATACAGGAACAGACAGAGTTTGGCTAACTTGCTGAATTAAAGCTTATCATCACTGCATAAATTGCACTGATGGTTTCATTAAAGAGACAGTAGCAATTTCAGTGCCCACATTAACTACTTCAGGGTTTGTTCAGTTACAGAGTACTTATAATGAAAACATTCAGGGTGAAACCTTGTCTCCACTGGAGTTTACAGAAATTCTCACGATTGATTTCTGTGACATTTTCATTGCATCTATGTATTTTGGAGACGATCATGCTGGATAAAATGTCTAAACACCAAGTCACTAAAAGTCAAAGCTCTTTTAAACTTATGATACAAATACAATCCTTGGACAGTTCCCTCAGAGAGATATCTTTTAAAAGAAGATGGAGGGATATCTTTTTCAAATCTTTTACCAATTGTTTTTAAATGGACAGAAATCCTAGAAGATGTATGTTGACCTGTAAACTATTCAAAGACTATTACTAAGAATTATAGCTTCTTTATGCACATGCAAGGAGTCTTTTTTAAAACTGATTTGAAACCACTGGTTGCTTCCATTTACTTTCTAGCTCTCTAGACCACTCTGCTGGTCTCACTATTTGTGCCACCTCCTTTTGAAGAGGACTTATTTCTTCCATTCCAAGTAATTTACATTAAGAATTCCCACATCATGTAATTCTTTCTTGCCATTCTCTCTTTGACAGGTTGCAGCATCAGCTCCCTTCAGAGTAACCATCCACAAGACACATAAATAGTGTGGCAGAACAAACTCACTGTATGTCTTTGCCAATTAAGTCATTAAAATTTTATCATACTTCATTTTTTGGTTCTTCTTGGAACAGTAATTTTGTGTAACTGAAATGTCATCTCTCTATTTTGTTTTTACAGAGGAAAAAAAAAAACTATTCCCAGTTTGTATCTCCTAATTTCTTTTCCTATCAAATTAGTAATAGCAATTATTGCTCTTGAGATTAGAGTAGTCCATTGATATCATGGTTTTTTTACAGTTTCTCAAAGCAAAAAATCAAATTTTCTAATCAATTATTGTCCCAAAGTATCTATTACTATCGCCTTATTTAAAAGCTGCTAGCGAATCACACCCTTTTTTTCTGGTTTATGATCTTATTTAAATCTTGCTGATGTCTACGCTTCTGTGAAATTCAAATCTCAGAGCACAAAAAGCTAAGCATAGAGGTTTGAACTCCACCTTCCAGTCAGAAGGAATTACTAATTTTACAGAAGTTTAACAGTTTATAGCAGGGATCTTGGGTGGTTATTAATGAGGATCACTCTGCCTTCTACTTAGGGAACTCTACCCAGTAAAGCACACGAGATACCAGAACAGCTAGAAGCTCAGTAGAAGCAGTCACTAGTCCTCCAGAGATCCATTAAACTGACTCCTGGATCTATGTAATGAAAAAGGAAGCTTGTAAAAACACTGAAGTTAAATTGAAGTGCTGAGGAAAGACTTTAAACACAAAGATGCAACTATCCCCACAAGCAGGAGCTTCTGCAGTAGAGACTGATCTCAAGGCAATCTTTCTGCTGGGAAGCCACATTCTGGCTGCAAGGCCAGTGTCCTGATGAGTTGTTATCTGATGAAAGTGGAGAAAAGCTTCTTATAACTGACTCAAGGCATCAATTTCTCTTCATTTCTGCGCACCTAAGTCTGAAAGTTGTATATTACATAAATTTAGCTTTATCTTAATTTATTCTATTAGTAATGCAAACACTTACACCAGAGGTTCTGAATTGGTTTCTCAGCATCACACACAGTAGAGCCACAAAGGCAATTAAACAGTGTGCTCCTCCACATCTTTTCCCAGAGTGGGTCTGAGTAGCAACTGAAGTCTGTCAGTCTGTCTGTCTGGAAGGCTGCTCCTGCAGTGGTCAGAACTGGTCAGTGTCCACCTGGCATGCAGCAGTGGCGAGACTGCCTGAGCCTCACACACCTCCCAGCAGGCTCTTTACCAGTCACCAAGCGCTAAATAAACTTGTAAAACAAGTCAGTCTGTATTCTAATCTGTGTTGATGCTAAATTTAATTGTTCTTGTATCTTTCTGTCTCCAGTCAGCCTGCAAAACTAACTCTTCTATGTTTCTCACAATAACCAGGCTATCAGTGTTCACAAATACTTGGAGGACACCACTGGAGTTCAGCCTTTCCTGAAACTCTCAGGATGATTACATCATTTCTTCCATCCTGTTATTAAGAAGTGCCAGAGATGGCACATCCCTCTGCTTCAGGATAACAAATACGGTGACTGTCTGGCAACATTAAACCAATTATTTGAAAAAACGTCTTCACAAATCTCAGGAAAATATATATAACCACTTCCTTTGTGTTTTAATATTACAAAAGACTGTACCACTGAAAAAGTACTCGCCTTTTCTTGTAATCAAACTATTTGCATTTGGTTAAAAAAATTACTACTAATTTTAAGCATTCAGCATTACAAATATTTTATCAAACAAGAAATGCTTTAAAGAAATTTCCATTAAAAATATCTTTCACAAGACAGCCCAATGTCTCCAGGGAATTTCCTGTTCAGAAAAAAAAAAATAAATTAACAGCTTCCTTAATTAAAATATAACACAGTGAAAAATCAATTTAATTTTCTTTAAAGCACATTCTTTTACATTCCTTCTCCTGAAAAAAAAATGCTCTATATTTTATATTATATATATTATATATATATATTATTCTATAGTATATGTAATAGGAAAAAAAAGGGGAATCAGTGCCTAGCATGCATTTTAACAGTAACTATGAAAAAAACCCTCCACCTATACATAAGAAAGTAGACAAATTAAATCAAGCAATCTGCGCACATGGCCTCTGCTAAAGTCAATTGGTACATATGACTGGATAAAATGGATAAAGTGCCTTTACTGGAAAGCAAAACCAAATCCCTGTAGCAGAATGCCCCTCCTTTTTTTTGACGTTAAAGAGAAATGGGAGAGAACAGCCTGAGATACGCTAATATAAAGGAAAAAAAAACCAAAGAATATCAACCAAAACCAAGCAACATTTTCAGAAATTCAGCTAAGCTTAGTTACAAGGACTTGCACACTGAAATCAAAAGCAGACTCCCTTCAGTACCTGCATAAGGAAGAGACAGCTTGGTTGATTAGTATTATTGCCAAAGTAAAATACCTATTGTTCCAGGACCTGTACAACACTAATACAACTGTTCTGAAGATGCAAAAGGATACAGGTCTACAGCTAGCCTTTTACACGGGGTTAGGCTTCACTTACCACTAGATTGCTGATGTAAAAATGAGTGGCTGTGAATGGAGTGAATGGTCTGCAAGCATTTTAGCATTACTTGTGAAAAGATAATTCTAATTTCTCAGCTATTATTGGCTGCAAGTATTCCCTGATGTAATTACGGAGTAATAGCTGAGAATCTGATTGTAACCAACAGTTAGTAGTTTGTTGCTAACAAGGCAAACATGACAAACAATTTTGAGGCAATTATTGTCATTACAAGCCACACTCAATTGTTCAAGACAAGCGTAATAGAAAGTGACAGTTATGCAGCTGGGAGGGTGGTGCGGGAAAAGAGATTGTTCTCTAGATGCAACAGACCACTCAGGCTCTAGCAGAGAGTCTGCTCAATGCATAATTCATGTTTAATAATATTTTAGTCTCTAAAGAAAATTACAGTATAAGATAAGAAACAAACAGACATGTCAGAAAAAAACCACAAGTTATTATAAGATAGAATAAGACACACAGAAGTAACATGGAGCAGGGGGGAGATATTCAGTATAGCCAACTCACAAGATGCTTGCAACTAGCAAATGTAAATACAGTAACTCTCCATATTAGAAGAGTCAGTTATAAAAGCAATCCATTCGCAATGCTTCAGTGAGATGGGTGCTCATGTCCAAATCCTGGTTTGAGACCATTGTATGATTAGGAAGGTCCAGGAGGAAGGAAGGAGAGCTCTCCACTGAGAAACGCTGATGATTAATTCTGAGCAAATTTGAATTGTGTGTGAAGTCAAAGGAAGATTTTCCTCTCTTGTACAATAGAAGTGCCTCCTGTATCAGCTCAGTATTCTGATGACAATGCACACAGCAGCTGTCTCGTCAGCAGCCAGTCCATTAAAATACTTGATTTGCTGAAAATTCCACCCAGCTCTCCCTAATGATGTTAAGGGCTGAAAGTTTCTAACGCAGCTGCAGCAACATTTCAAGCTCTTGCCCAGACTCAGTAAATTCATTGTCAGTGACATTGTAGCACAGCTTAAGTGTCATTAGAGTGTCACTCATAGTGCCTTTTGCACTGATAAGGTATCATTCCTAAAGAAGCTATTAAAACACCACTGAAACTAGATATCCAAAACTCTCTGACTTTCTGGTCATGTTTCAGCATTTTCCTCCCCTTCCTTAAATCACAGAATCATAGAATATTTTGTGTGGAAGGGACCTTAAAGATCATTCAGTTGCACACCCCACCACAGGCAGGGACACCTTCCACTACGATGCATTGGTTTATGCAAATAATAATCCATAAACCAAATCTGATGAGCTAAATCGCTCCAGGTGTGGCTCCACTGAAGCAAAATAGCATTACATGCCAGTTTCTCAGGTACACTTTGACTCTGCTTAGGTGAAGATGATACTGATTTTCTCAGACAGAGCAACATATTATAACTAACTCCCTGTCTAAAGAAACCTCTGTGATTTTGACATCTGTGACGCACTTCAGTGCAGCCCATAGACTTACTCAGGAACATATATGTGTGACTGCACTGTCTTTTGCTTTATTCAGTAAGAAAGCTGGTGCTTGCAAAAGGTGGCAGACCAACAGCTGCAGAGACAGGAGACCTTTGCTTCTGCACATCACATCTGTACTCCTTTTCCACTGCCATGAGACAGGCAGGTATCTTAGCTTTTCACTTTCAGAAAACTAGTATTTATTGTTGCACTCTTAGTCATAAGAAGTGAGATTAGTGCCCAAAATGTTGCAAATTTCAGTGGCTTGAACAAGACTGGAAGGTCTGAATATATCACAGAATTGTCAGATTGCCTGGTCCTAGCTCAAATGTAATTTTAAATGGTCTGCCATTTCACCTAAGAAAAAAAATAGTAATGATTTTTCTATCCTCTTTATAAGCTACCATTCTTAATCAGCCCAAACCCTCACTATTAAGCAAAAAATACCTTTTTCTTCAGAGTAAAATGCTTATTAACTTTGCATGTCCAATGTCTTGTATGAAGTATAAGCGTTATAAGCAACTATAATAGCATTATAGCTTTGTTGGTATGGATCTACAGATTGCAAATAAAACCAGTCAAGTCACAAAAAGTCCATAATATGAAAAGGCATTCTAAAGGTATATGAGGTTGCATCTAGGAACACTTGCAGACTGCTTTTTATTTTATTTTTAATATTTTTATTAAAGCTTTATGACTTCATGTAGTAATTTCAGTTTATCCCATATACCACAGAAATGTCAGGTGCTTTGTCTTGAAGTCTAAAGAAGTAAAGGTTTTTAGTTAAGGACACCTAAACTCTGCAAACAGTTTGGCTAACCTTTAGTGGGCCTCTACTGAAGTCAAGCGGACTTAGACCTCATACAGAACAAGGACATTTGGAAAACCTTTCAGTGCTTGAACAGAAATTAGAAGCACAATACTTCTTGATGTAAATTGATTTTATAAATTAATGTAAAATAACATTTCCACTGAAAATTCTTAATTACCAGAAAAAAGGTTGCCATGGATTTAATGCTGGGAATCATCTGCTCTCATGTTGGCTTTGCTACAATTCATTTTACTCAAGATCAAGAGCAGGGCCAATACATAGTCAACGGCAGAGACAATTTACTCCATTATGCTCTTTCACCAATCCGTCTTCACTTTGGCCTGCAGTTGATGCTTGGACTCATGTATCTTGAACTTAAATTGCTTTGAGAAGAAAGAAAAGTCAATGTTTTAAGACAGGGAGTCCTGGTTTCCGTGGAATAAAGACAAAAGCAGAAAGAAGTACAGCAGTACAACAAGTTCAGAATGAGAAGATGGATTAAACTCTTGGCTTGGACTTAGTTCAGAGAGAAAAATCAACAGCAAGTCTGCACTCTTGCATAGATAGTCAGTTTTGACAACTTAATCAGTTAATGATTCTTATTTCAGGTGAAGCCATTGTGCAGAGATTATAGCTTTGGTGCAGAAAACAGGTATTTAGATGACTGACTCCAATACTTGCATCTGTCACAAACACCAAGTGAGTGAAAGGAATAGCTACTGTTAACAGCCAGGTTTCCTACATCTATATTGTGTAAAACGTGGCAATTTGAACACAAACTACTCGAAAGAGAACTGGCACCATCCAAGTGATCACAAACTACTTGAAGATATTATCCTCCATTGCATTACAGTATTATTGCTCAATTTTCTATAAGTTGGAAAAAAATCAACCAGGAAAAGCTTATTAATCTCTACATCTATATGGACAGCACAACCCCCATTAAAGGTTGACTTTTGACATATTTTGTCATAGCTAGCTCCTATAAGCTCCTATAAGTCTCCACACAGTGCCTGTGAGAGGCAGTTGTATGTAAGTATCTATAAACATGTAACTGCAATTTTCTAAAATCTAGATTGAAAAGAACACAGCCCCTCCAAATCCAGACTAATCACTGGTATGTTTTTGCATACCCCAGTACAGTGAGAAATACTGAAAATAAATCAGTCCTGCATCTTTCACTAAGTTACAGTCAAATAGTCTCATCCCTGACTTTTACTTGATAGCTCACATAGTAAAAACCAACCAAACAAGAAAAAATGCAACATCAAATTTATACTTCTCCTCACTTCTTGTACATGTTCTTAATTTCTTCCAGTCAGAGCATCCCCCTACATATCTCATGTCTTGGTAACTAATGAACTACCACAGTGAGGAGGGAAACACACCCAGCTGTTCTGCACAGGACTCCAGCTAACAGGCAAGGGCAACAAAAGTCCCATTTTCACTCAGGGTAGAAGCTGTTGCTGCTCTGAAGACCTATCTAAAGGTCAGTTTTCACCATAAAAATCTTTTTTTTCAACAGGTTGAACCACCAACTTAAAAAAACAAAAAAGCTCCTTTATTTCCAACTCAGTCCACAAACCTTGCCTGCTGTCTGTGGTCTGACGTGGGCAAAAGGGTTTGATCCAGCAACATCAGAGTCCCGAGAGCATTATTAAGAGAAAGGAGACTTAAAGACAGCTCTCAAGTGAGAGCTTTGCCTGCAGATGAGTTGTACACAGGGCTCATTCCGAAGAACCAGCTTAGGACACAGAACTGTGTCATGTCTAGGCAAGCAAAAAAATAGGGGCAAGCAAGAGGCAAGCAAAAGGAACACATCAGCAATTTGCAGCTCTATTATCCAGCTGGCTGCTAGAGAAAACACCTCTGAGGCAATGGTAAGCAGAGAACCATACCCCATTCCCAGCTGGGGAATGGACCAATTGCAAATTAGAGCTGCTTTCCCTTTCTAACTCCCCAGGGAAGACCAGCAGCCCTTTTCCAACTCCTACCCCATCATTGCAGCAGCCCTGCAGGTGCTCAGGATGCTGTTTTCCACCATTCACCAGCAGGTGTGACTCAAGACCCTGTTATTTAAAAGCATACAAAGGCTAATTTAAAGTGGGAACTGTCCTTAGTAGTATTGCAGCAACTTCAGTACCATGGATACAATTCACCAACACTCCACCCTTTTCATCACTTCCTTAATTCCCTGTACCCTTCCCACCTAATAAGCTTAATACAAGTATTATGAAGCCTCAGGCCACTTGCAGAGCCCAGGACTTCTGTGCAGTACCAGCACCCATCTACTCTGAGTAAATATGCACCTTCTGTCTCTGTGCCCTTCCTTAGCATTTTTCTCACCTGCCATGGCATTTCTAGGTGAAGAAGTCTATTGCTTTCAGCTGATACTGTGAGTTTCTCTCATTCTTGCCTTTATTCTATTTAGGTTCAAGCAACCTAACCATGAGAAACAGGACACAGTATTGGACTGGAAGACACTGAGAAACCTCAGGTCAAATTTTCTAGTATGAGCTCTGTAATGGACTCCCAAAGACAAATGCCTGTCTAAATAGGATGCAAGTATAGCCCCGAGAGATGAGGGTATGAAAGCATCTTATTTATTTTACACAGACAGAGTCAGCATTCTGATGCTCTGATAAACTGAACTGGAAGAGCAGCCTCCATCTATCCCTCAGTAGCATGGCCCAGCTCACTGTTATATTCCTCTAGGGTACTCAGACTGTTTATATTCTCGTACCAAATAAATTTAAATCCATAGGAAAAAAAACAGGGGATGACCCAAAATATTCTCATGCTACATCACATGGAAAACCAGCTAAGCAAAGTGATTAAACGCATCACCTTTAGGTATACTGGAGCTGTCCTTAATCCACCTCAGGCAGCAGTTTTCCTAACGATTCCCATTAGCAAATTATCCTCCCAAAGAGGGCATGCTTGGGGCAGCAGAAGACCTGTGCTGTCCCATTCCACCCCAGACACCATTTCCAACTTCATGTGCACAGGCAACCTTATGCAACAGCAAGTTTTCACCTGCCAGGATGCAGCAAACACATTTCAGATGAGGCAAATGCCAAGTGTCTTTATCTATAGGCTGAATGTGGTGGCAGACATAAACTTTCATAGACATACAGAATGTTTGAGGGAAGGGAGCAAGAATCGCTTTAGACACACAGATTCATGCTTTGGTGATGATTTTGGAGTGCATGTGCTATAATTAAGGATTAAATTTGTGAAATTTTACAATGCAGCCTGTGACAGCAAAAGGGATTGTACTGCTAAGTTCATTTAAGTTCCCTTTTATTTGCCCTCCTTCCTGTTCCAGCTTCCATTCCCTTCTTTTTTCCTGCCCTCTCCTATCATTCTTCTTCCCCCCACTTCTCTCATGTCTTTCTGCTCCTCCTTCAGCCTCTTCTCCCACATCTGAAACAGCAGTGTTGCTATAACTAGCCACACTCAGGTTTGCTACCTGACAACAGCTAGCAAAGGAAAACCATGAAGCAGGAGGAGAGCTGCTATTTCAAATCTCTCTATCAGCAGATGCTTTAGCCAGAAGATACAGCAAAAAATAGGATTGCCTTAGGAAGGTGAGCAAGTACCATCTGGGAGGAAGGGAAGGAAAGCTGAGAGATTTAAAGCCATTCTGTGAGATCACACTACCTGAAGTTCAAAGACCATAGTGGATTTATTTCCCATACATTTCAAATAACAAGTGACAGATTTGCAGCATTTTATCATTCATACTTAGGTTCTAATATGATTAGATGTGGCACATGAATCTGGTTGCAGCAGGTGTTAAGATATGTATGACAGGCATTTCTTCCCAAGTTACTGTACTGAGCTATAATTTTTATTTCAGACATATGCATGCATGCAATTATTAGTAAGAAGCTATATATGTGAAACTTCTACACAATTGCACTGAAAGCCAGGTACATTAAAAAATGGCACCTTCCTAAGTATCCCTGAAACCTGCAAGTTAGCAGTATTACTGTAATATATTATCCCTGGGAAAAGTCAAACTTCAACAGGAAAGTGAACTAACTTTTCATATACCATGTGCATCAGAACTGCTCCTTAGTGAACGTATGTAGACAGAAATTAAGTTAAAAGTTGAAAAAAATCTGTTATATCTTGAGGACACTCTAACAAGAGGCAGTTGTGGTTAGAATCTGACCTATCAAATTATCACAGACATCCTACTCCTTTATTTGTCTGGAGAGCAACCCAGCTGAAGATCCAAGCCACCACCAGATCCTGTCAGCCACTGTGCACCACACCCATTCTCACCTAAATATTTTACCAGCTAGCAAATGACCACAGTGCATGAAATGCAAAGCATCCAGGTTAGCTGTCAAATCCCATATATTTAGTGTTCAAGAGAAATATAAGAAGCACTTCTGATTTGGCACACATGATCAGGAAATTCCCAAGTAGCAAGCACAGAATTCCGATGTGTTGTTTCTAATAGCAATAGAATAGACCTGCACTTTGGGTGTTGTGCATCCATGTTCCACTCATGAGCCACTGTCACTGTCTGTAGTGGACAGGCTATTTGTGAGCTCCATAGTCCAGAATAAAGTTCCTTCCAAACCAGGCTCATTTAACTTGCTATATAACAAGAGCTGAAACCAAAGACTACACACCTATGCTCCTTCAATGCAAAGTAAAACTTTCATCTGTGACCTAAAAGCAGCTTTGTGTTGTAAACAAGAAACAATTAACATTCAAATGTACAACGTTTCTCACTGTTTACTCATCTTTTGCCTCTATTTCCCTAAAGGAATTTGTTGTTTTCATCCTTTCTTCTGAATATCACATCCCAGTTCCTATCTCTCAAATAACCAGCTTCTGCCACACTACTCTCCCTCCTTGTAAAAACAACTTTCTCAGCTTTCTGGGTTGCCTCAGAAAGGTTTGAGTTTCATTTCCTTTTATGCCTGTGCATGGTCACACTACAGATATAGATAGATAGATAGATAGATTGATAGATAGATAGATAGATAGATAAACAGTAAGATAGTACTGCTTAACGTATAGTGGTCTAAGCACTCACCTGTTGCCTAAGCAACAAATAAATTAACCTGCAAAAAAACCCCTAACTTCTTCTTCTTCTTCTTCTTGATGAGATATAGGGAACATGTATTTCAAATTAGTTAATGAAACACACTATGAAGAAAAGCAAATTCTAAATGAAAGCACAGAATGGGAAAAAAGACAAGGCAATGCCACATTTTCTGTACAGAATGAGAGCCTTACCATCCTGCTGGCCCTGGAGGTTCTGAGGGCTTTGCATTCTCTCCTCCAGATTTGAGCTGAGGTCAGAGTTCACAGCTGACATTCTAGTTGAGTCACTCATATCAAACTCATCACTTTCTATAGAACTTTCATCCTGCAAATAGAAAGAGACATGTCAGAAAACATGGTACCCAGTTCACATAATATGTGCAGTTCATTCTCTTCCCATTTGTTTCACCCACAGCTGGTGAGGAGTATAATCATGCTAAATATTTGTGTATGTAAGAAAACAAGCAGAGCACATCAAGAAGAGGAAGGAAAATACAGCATTTACATGGTACAATAATCTGACAAACATAATTTGTTCAGCTATGAGGATACTACTTAGCAGTTCCACAGTATTTTCCAGAAAAGGATTGGTAACTAGAGACCCCACATCAAGTCCTTGCTATTCAAATTTGGCTGAGGAGGCCTTCCTATATTCCCTGCCTGAATCCTTTACCTTTCCCACACAGAAGTCAGTAACCCTGTGAATGACCACTGTCCTGTTTTGGGCTGGGATAGTTAATTTTCTTCTTAGTAGGCGGTACAGTGCTGTGTCTTGGATTTAGTATGAGAATAATGTTGATAACACACTGATGTTTGGGTTGTTACTAAGCAGTGCTTACTCTAAATCAAGGACTTTCCAGTTTCCCATGTCCTGCCAGTGAGCAGGTGCACAAGAAGCCAGGAGGGAGCACAGCCAGGACAGCTGACCTGAACTGGCCAAGGGGATATTCCATACCATAGAGCATCATTCCCAGTATATAAATTGGGAGGAGTTGGCCAGAGGGGGCCAGTTGCTGCTGGGAGACGGGTTAGGCATCTTTCAGTGGGTGGTGAGGAATTTTATTTGGCATCACATGTGTTTCTTGGGTTTTATCCCTCCTTCTCTCTCCTTTCATTACAATTAGTAGCAGCAGTAGTAGCAGTGGTAGTAGTACATTTTACTTTGTTTAAATTATTAAAATGTTCTTATCTTAACCCCTGGGTTTTTACTTTTTTCTGATTTTGTCCCTCATCGCACCAGAGCAGGGAAAGGAGTGAGTGAGCTGCTACATGGTACTTAATTGCTGGCTGGGGTTAAACCACAAAGACCCACAGGAACATATTTCCAAATGGCAACTTGACCTAGTAAGAATCCATGACCAAATTTCCTTGACATGATATCACACTTACACCATGTTTAAAGAAGCATCTATGAAAATTAGAAAGCTTATAAAAGTTCTGAGCATGGTCATGACAGTCAGTGGCAAATAAAAGTAATATAATCACAGGAGAATCACTGCAAATTTGTTCTACATTATACATCTTTAATATGATTTATCCATCAAGTCCAACCACAGAGCATTTGACTAGGGATGATAAAAAAGGCAAAAAGTAAAAATCCTGATCATTATCCCCATTTATAAAAGTAAAACAGTTTTGGACTTAGTCCAGAAAATATTCAAATACATGTTTGACTTCAGTTGCTTCAGTCCCACTGAAGTTCACACATCCATTCATGGGTTAGAAATTAAGTATCTACAAGTCTTGCTCTGTAAATGGCTGAGGCAATGTACAAACCTAAGGCAATATATTTTCAGTAACAATTTTTCTGAGATGGTTACTCCTGTTAAAAAGAAAAGTACTTTAAAGAACTTAGAGAAAAATATGGCAAATAATTTTTTATGCCCTGAAGATGTTGGAAATATTTTTCCAATTAATTTTTTGTTACATTTTTTTATCAAAACAGGATTAGACAGGATTCTGACTATTTTTCTGGGTTGCTCACCAGAACTGGCCTAGAAAAACAGCAGCCTTTAGAATATGATTTACTGTGTACTTGTTGTCAAGTGGATTCTACAGATATTAATATAGCTGTTTGCTTCTTTCTGAGTGCTAGACCCTTAAATCAGTTCCTCCCCTGGGTCTCAGCAATGTTTCCAGTTTGCATGGACATTTCTGTCATTTTCAGAAAGCAAGGTCCCTGCAGTAATGACTCATGTTAAATTAGGATGAAGTACTGCAAATGCCATTGAGGAGCAAGAGTGGGACAACACACAAGGTGAGGCTGTTCTGCACTGCCACAGCCGGACAATGGAAAATAAGGAAATAAACATATCTTGTTCTCAGGGATTTGTAAAAAAACAAATGGAAGAGTGAGGGCTTCTCTAGCAGGCACCTGCCTGCCTTGCCTTACATAAGGTAGGAGCACCCCAGTTACAGCAGCAGCAAACACCCAAACGCTGCCCTCACAGATGAACCATGGTGCCCACCAGACAGACAGGGCCAGGGCACACACCAGATGGTTCTGAGGTTTGGGGAAAATGCACTCTGCTTGTTCAAAGAGCAAGATAAGAAAACAAACTCCCCCAGACCTTCTGGATTGCTCTGTCTCTGTTAAAATGCAGGGGTATTTCTCATTGAATCCTGCAGGAACCAGCAAGCAGCAGCTTACATATTTCAGTTCTGAGGTTAGGCAATTTGATGGGCTCACAGAAAGGGAGCTCTGGCTGACACTTGCATAGTTATAAAACAACACTCATAGGCAGCCTCTGTTTGCCTACAGCACTGTGGAATACCTCCACCTCACTTCCCAAACTGTGTAAACATCTGTCTGAATCTGCATGGACACATGGGCATGGGAACAAAAACTAAGAACCACTGGCATCTTTATAGCAGCTGCAGCACAGCTCTAAATTCCCACTCAGTGGTGAGTTCTCCTTTTAGATGAAGCCTGTTTCCCTCTTATCAATGCTCTCAGCTTAAAAATGTTGAATTGAGGATGAGAGAATTGAGAATGAGAGAATTAGGAGGCTTTCAGTCACTGTGTTAGATAGCAGTGGGATCCAAGTTTACTCCTGTCTCAATTCCACACCCTCCCCCACAAAGAATACAGATATGATTGATTAAATCTCTCCTACAAACCCAAGCCTGTTTTTTGAGTGCATGAAATAGTTTGAACCAGAAAGCTTGCTACTTTGTACTACAACATTTTCACTGTCATTTTGTTCTCAGGGCAACAAATGTACAGCCCGAGGGGAAAAGAAAACCTTGGCAAAACTCTGCTTTGAGAAAAGACATGAGGATTATCTTGAGAACTTTCCTTGTGCCCACTCTGCCCTGGAAAAGCCATTATTACTAAAACATACAAAAAATTACTTTCATAAATCCAGAACTTTCCTTGTGTCCACTCTACCCTAAAAAAGTTATTATTACTAAAACATATAAAAAATTACTTTCATAAATCCACTGCTTCAGGCATTTCATACACAAATGAAAAGGAGAGCTGCAAAACCGAGCTGGGCAGGAAAATACCAAGCAATGTTAAGTCCTGCTGCCTCCACATCATTGCCACTGGCTTGTCTAGATGAAAAACTGGTTTAACAGAGATTTCAGTCATCAGACCAGAAAGACTATACCAAAACATTCAGGCTACAGAAGCTCTGTGACATGTGGTCCTGATCCAGCATGAGTGCTTGACCCTACTGCAGATGTAGTAATTCTCAAAGGGAAAAGGTGCAGAAACCAAGGAGTCCTTTAATTCCTAAGGCTACTGGAGAATAAAGCCTCTTCTCTCCTGCTATTTGAAACCCTTTCAGATCCCTGAAATAATTAGGAGACTCAATAGGAGGAGAAGATGACCAGGTTGTATTTATGCATGAGGAACTTTGAGTTGGAGATCTCTCCCTACACCCTCTGCAATTAAAAAAGAAAAAAGGCCAAACTGAAACAAGGATCCTGATATTTCTAGAAGAGTGAGGAAATCTCCATTCTAGGGAGTGTTGAATAATTCATGAAATCTCTACCAATGGCCAATATCTACTTATTGGGAAAACAAATCTGGCTGACTGCACAAGTCAGAAGTCAGTCAGGGTCTTGACATAATCCAGCTGCCAAGGTTGTTTTTGAAGGCTTCCTTTATTAAGAAATATCTTGTAGTCAGACAGAAAGACAAAGAACACAGAACTGGTTTTTGGCTGGCACATAGCAGAGCTTCTATTTGGCAGCTTAAATGGTAAATGAACAAACTTCTAGCAAAATGAGGTTACTACAGATAATTTGGTATGTGCCTGTCAATTGATGAAGCACTTCTTAAGATGTGGGAAAACTGAATAAATCAGAGAAAGCAAACAATCTTTGAGAAGAAATAAATACAATTCAACCCCAGTTCTCTATGAAGAAGCTTAATTCTCAGTCTACTTCTCTTTCTTCATTTTTCTGCCTTTTTATTCAAAATTTCAAAAGCAACTCCTACTCTTCTTATTAAGCTTTTTGCCTTAAAGATTTCAACTGATGTTGCCAGGACTTTCATCTCTGTCAGTACAATGTGTTGCATCGTGGTTGCTAACCTTGAGAACACCATGGCATTCATTTCAGCTGTTGATGGTATTGGTTTCTAGAAGCAGACAGTGGAAGTCACTGCTGGGCACAGAACTAAGCCTAAAGTGAATATGATGCCCCCACGACCCTTTCCACTGGTCCAGTGAAAGAGCACCTTCAGGCAATTCAAAGTACAGCTCACTGCCCCCAGTCATAGAAGGGCCACAAGTCGTGATATTTTCTCTCAATCTGATTGCTTGAATACAACCCTGCCTTGGCTTCAAACTGACTGTTTTAGCAACAAAATTATAAAGATGGGATCAACAACTTCACTTCAGTTTCCTAGCTACCTCAAAGTACAAAATAACACAGGAGAACAGAAAACCAAACTTAAAAGATTTCAGGTTTTACCTCATCTTGCTGTGAGTTTAGTAGCTGCAGCTTCATGTGTTTCATATAAGCCATAGTAATGGGCATGTTGTAATCAATCATACTGGTCACCAAAGTTGGAGGTTTTCCATTATCTGCAAAAAAAATTGTTATTATGCATTAAATGTTAATTGTGGAGGCTATGTCAGCCTACTCTGCAGTCAAAGTCAGGCTGTTATGTCATTTAGCTCTAACTTTTGCATTTTCAATCGCTTGTAGGCTGTACAAATGGAAGTCTCCCAAAGAAAACCAAGTTCAAATCCTGAAAACCGATGAGTTCTTCTACCCTAAATGACTACAGGCCATATACCCTATCTATTCCTCATGCTTAAGCTCCCATACAAACTTTGCTATTTCCATAGCAAAATAAATTCTTTCCTCCAGATAAAATCATCTTTCTATTGAGGGTGCAGATGGTATTACACTCCATCATTAAGTGAAAGCAGAAGATTCACTACCTTCCAGCTTAAGTAAATGAGATGATCTGACTTACTGAACTGTTACAGTCTACCCAATTTATACGAACTCTCACTTAAGCTAGGAAAATAAAAATAGGTATTAGAAATAAAATTACTTCACATCCCACTATTTGACACTAAAACTACCTTTATGATCCGCTCCATCTGGGTTTAAATGCATTCTTTTCTGGCACTCTGAGCAGCTCATTAGAAATCGTGTCACCGCTTCTCTCGGTAGGAAGGCATAGGTCTCTGAAATCTGAAATTAATAACAAAATATAGGTGTTATTATGTAAGCTGATTGAGCATGATTTAACAGACCTGATCATCGTATCTCCAAATAAGGCACATTATCTTTTAATGCCAGGGAGCACAATGAAAGCATGTTCTGCATGCTATGTAGGATTTCAAGAAGCATCTCTCCAATCTGCCTACTTATCATCTAATGGCTACTAACGGTACTGAACAAAATTCCACTTGTATCAAAAGGGGGGTTGTTTTCTGTTTACAATTCATTTCAAATTCCTTTCAGCAAAAAGATTCATACATAACAACTATCCCACTGTGGAATGGTGTCAAAAAAAGCAATGTGGCCAGGAGAAAGTACCGGGTTCTCGCAGGGAAGAGAGACCTTTTTTAATAGCCAACGCCAAAAAAAGAAAGCACTTGTTCTATGTGTTCTATTTATTTTTGTTGTAACAATACATAGACAGATACAGGGCTTGATACAAGATACAGGACTTGATGTATTAGCAGCAATGAAGGTTGACTTACTATTTTAGATATGTACTTGAATGTTTAGTGAAAATATTCTTCAAAAGCTTGTGGTTTTATACTTTATACCTACATTATTTTTACTAATAGTTAAAGAATTTGTGAACCAGTTGATTTTAGAGACTCTTCTTTACCCGGAAATATCTTGAAACAACAGATTTTTGTTTCTTCATTTCGACAATATCATTGTTTCCAACCACATACTCACAAGCAGGCACCAGACAGATTTTTTTCTCTTTCAAAAGGGGAGAGGAGGAAGCAGTTGTTGCTGGCTGCATTCCCCCCACCCCAAAGGATGCATCTGTCTTTATAGACATTTTGTCCTGCTGAAAAGGACCTGGAGGCTGGTGCCAAGCTGAAAATAAGCTAACAGCATACTCTCTGATCACAGACAGACCACATCTCATACTTTACATGTATGGCCAGCAGATCAAGAAAAATTATTATCCCTCTCTACACAGTGCTGGTAAGAAAGCAGCTGGAATAATGCGCCCAGGTTTCCCCTCACAGTTCACAGCTCCCCTCCACAGGTCAGGAAGGCTGGTAAGAAGCAGGAGATGACTCTGAGCCAGGTCATCATAGCAGCTGGAACCTATAGGAAACCTTGAAGGAAAGGTTGAAGGAGATAGATTTGTTTCATGTAGGTTATGAGGCCAAGAAAGATCTAATTGTAGCCCACCACGGCGTGAAAGGGAGTTTAAAAACTAGAGAAAAACACTTTATAGTGTATAACCAGGGAAAACAACAGTGGTGTCTTGGGACATTCAAACCAGACATCAGCAGAAACTGTTCCACTCCAGGGCACTGGAGCACTTTTATCAGATGGCTAGAGTCAGATGAAAACATCCAACCCTGGATGTTTTCAAGCCAATAAAAGGCAAACTCATGGCTTTTCTGGGATTCCTTGTATGTGTTGATGTATATACACTGAACAGTGCAAGTGTTGTAATGAATCTCTAGCCTTTCTTTTCCCAGCTGGGGTGGCTATCTTACTATGGAGATAATCCTTAAAGAAAGACCAAGCCCCAGCAAGAGAGATGAAGAGAGTGAGTTGTTAATCTGCTCGTAGTCCCCTACTGTAAAACCTACAGCAGGATTTGAGTTCCTATCAAGCACTATGCTGAGATGCAAGTCTCAAGTAGGAAGTGAAGAAGAATGGAGATGGTGTGTATGAAAGTGTGGCTACAGAAAGGACAAGATAACTTTATTTAACTGGATGTAAATGGGACTACATACTGTCCAAATCACTTCTGCCACTCACAAGGGTGCTAAGAGGAGGAGCAATGGTCAGTTTTAACTCTCTTACACTCTTCCACTTGGCTCGTCACCTACTTAACCTGTGTTGAATCTTAGGTTTCCTAAAACTCCATGAACCAAATTTATCAGTAGCAGTATTTTTAAAAATAGGTGGAGCTTAAATTAGTGTTTGTTGATGTGATGTGTCACATCAATACATAGAAATGGTGCATTATAAAATAGGAATGCAAAATATACTATCATGTTTATAACATTGGTTTTTAGGCTGTTTATTGTTGTTGTTTTCTTGTATAACAGAAATCTTACAGGGGGGAGAAGAGAATTAGTATAAAAGCAAATATTGTTCTGTGATGAAAACTGGCAAAGATTTTTTCTGGGCCTGAAACAATTTTTCTGAAAATTAAGGCAAGAAATGAAGCCACTTTTGAATGAGAGATCCTACCAAAAAGATATTTTTAGATTATATTTTCCTGTTTTTTATACCCACAGAACAGATGCTTATTTACCTTTCTAAACATGAAAACACTGGTTATACTCATGCTTTATGGAAACTAAAAAAAGAACCTAAAATCAGCTAGAATTTAGCATTGAAAAAACTGGAAAGTGCACATACTCAGCAACCTCTCTGTTATAGCATTTAACATGTTTAGCACTGTATTGAAATTAATGGAGCTTACCCATGGATTCATTAGTCACCTGCATTTGATAGGAATGCTCCATTTATTCTAATCAAGCATCTCTGTCAGAATTCCAGTTCTGCTCAAACAAGATGAAATCCCTCCATGGAGAGAAAGTGAGCTAAGGCCCAGATTTGATAGGTATGCTCCACTGACTATAAGGGAACCGGGTTTTATAACTAAATTTGTCCACAGAGCAGATGCTCATGTCTCCAACCTCCCACTGCAATACAGTTTTAAGGATGCCCTTCCCTAAATAACTCCAGATTTCACCAACTTCCTCCCCTGTTTATTTTATAATTTGAATCAATCACTGACATTCCTAGACTTCAGCCTGTACAAATTGGCGTAACACAACAGGAATCACATTAAAAGAGATACATAAGGAGCATAACCCACAGCATTCCTCATTCTTGTTGCCTGGATATATAGAAAAGAAAGCTCTCTCTCCAACTTTCACTGCCAGAAAGCTCATGAATTGCCTCCCCCCAACCCCACAATTTCACGCCCCCAACAGTGCAGACTCTTGTTTGCCTTCCATATCTACTTTGGAAGATGCAGATAGCCACTTGCTTGCTCTGCCCAACCTCTGAACCAGCTGTAGCCAAGAAATGCTCAACCAAATTAGCACAAGGCTGAACACAAAATCCTGTATTTCAGCTCTCAGGAGAGTTTACCAGGTTGTGCACAAAACTGCACTGAGGTAGTTCATGGAGCTGGCTTGCATGTTGAGTGTTTCAGAGCATAATGTTGGGGCCTATGACACCTTCTGAGTAACTATACAGAAATACCTGAGTGGTCTGATTTCATTAGGAAAATTGTTTCTGTCCTTTAGTCTATCCAAAAGAAGCCAGCAATGACTCAATCCTTGCTGATGCTGTGTCCTCTCACTGCCTTCAGTGGCCCAGGTCCTAGCCCTCCTCTCAAGGCTGCTAGCTAATAAAATAAATAGCCAGAACATCTTTTTCAGTGATGTGTTGTAAAAAAAGAATACTGGTTTATTGGAAATCCATACCAAAAAAAAAATTTTTAGAAATCCACATACATTTTAAGAAAAAATAAAACCAGAAAAATGCATTATTTATATCCGTACACTGACAAATCAGACTGGCATATTTTTGGCATGACTTCTCATGCACATGACCATTCCAATCAAAGACCAATGAGTGCTGATTTCCCATATTGATAAAATTACTTGGATTGATTTAAAAACAAATTATAAGCATACTTTTCTCAAATATGAAGCTCTAGAAGTATCCTTATGGGATTCATTACTCTTACTAGTGTTTTTACTGCACATTAGTATATCTTCTGCTGTTTGTAGAGATGTGTTCTCTCATAACTGGATGTATTCTGTATCATGGAGAAATCAGAAAATAAGCAGATTCTAGCAGGTTTGTGTTTAGGTATTGTGTATTAGGTATAGCTCTTATAGCTAAATGCTTTTTTACATTGTAAAGATACATGAAGAAGAAACAGAACATCCGGAGCATTAAGCAAAAACTGCAAAAATTATGCAAGGTTTGTTTTATCCTCAGAAATTATAGGATAAGAAGCAAACATTTCCTAACAATACAGTCCATGCACATCTACATACATTTGGTTTTAAATCTGAATTGAGAGGAAAATGAGTTGACTTCAGGGCTCTCAGAATCAAAACTTTTATGATCTTACTTCACCATTCACAAAATGTCTTTGCTGTATTTTGACATATATGACTGCATCCAAAACATTGCCCAGCAATGAAGGCTTGTCTAGGCTTGTTTATTGGATCCCATGAAGAGCACAACTAGTACAGGCAAGTAATCCACTACCTGAGCATGTAATCTGATTTACCTTGGAGCTAAGCAATGAATGTCCTAATTGTCTGTGAGAAGCCTATTGCATTCCTACTGCTTCATTACAGGCAGAGAAAACAAGCAAAGTTTCCTTTATGCTCTCCCATACTCAGATGATTTAAGTGCAGGATGTTGTGATGATGTAGCTTTCAGAGCTAAATTTTTGCTTGGAAAATTAACAAGTCCTAAACTGAAAGGCAGATTTTAGGACACATATGGCAGAGTAGGAAAGACAAGTGTGAGGAGAGGGAGTGAAATTTTGCAAGTGAACCTATTAACCTCTAAAGAATTAACATGGAGGACGTATGTGTAGTCTGGAAGATACAATGTGTCAGAATAGAGATTTTGTGTGTGTGTTTGTATTTTTTAATTAAGGAGGGAAAGGGGGGAAAGATGATCAAAAGAAGACTACAGGAGGAGGGAAAGAGAGAGAAAGACAGGGACAGAGTGAAGATGGTAATCTGTCCTGGGCCCACAGCCATCAAACCAGGTGGCAGAAATTGGTTTCTTGATGACAGGAGGGCGAGCCAGCCAAGGGAAGCCCTCTCCTTTCCTCAGCAAGAGGTCAGAATAGAAGGCTGACATAGGAAATCAGATATATCACTGCTGGGAGTTTCATCAAGAGCTCGCTACCCCGCTACACTGTGGGAAATGCTGTTCCCTCATGTGCTAAACTTGCGCTTCACAGCTCCCTTCCCTTCTCTCCCCACATAGCAGAAGCTGCTTTTGTGAGGGAAGCGATGGGAAACACCTGCTAGTGGGACAATTGCCAGGACACTCAACACTCACCCTTTGCAAAGAAGCAGGAACAAGCCCATAGAGTAAGAGTGCATGGGGCTTGGCTGTTCTGCCATGCATACAAGGATGGTGTGGATGCAAGAATTTAAGTATGCTAAGGCCCTGCCCAAAGCTCAAGTTCTTCCACTTCCCCAAGGACAAGGTCTGTCCTGTACAGAAACCAGCCAAGCCCCAAAGCTGCTTTAGCCCGGTTTGATCAGAAGGAGATGATGTTATCTCACAGCGCAACCTGTCAAAAAATTATTCCCCGAGGAAAATACACTCAGTGTGATGCTCACAGGGGACTCACAAGCACATTCCTGTTTTGGGAGGGAAAAAGAGTATCCCTGTGTTTCTCAGTCTCAGAAAGGCTTTTCTTAGTCTGACAGGAGAAAGGGAAGCTACTTAAAAGCTCGATCCAGAATCAAGAAACCTTTATCACGGAAACAGCTGGATGAGGCACAAGACCCCAGATACTGCCCCACATTCAAGACTCATGTTTTGCCTCAGATGTTACACATTTATGCACTACCTAGCTGATGAGAGTCTTGTCTCAAGCTACTTTCCCTTGACACATTAGTATCTTCCCCACGTTTTATAAGCCTGCTTCTTCCAGCTCATCAGCCCAGTAGCTCTTTTTTCATTCATAGGTTGGGAGTCTTATTAACCAACCCATTTCACCTGCTCAGACATTTCAACCCTCACTCACAATTCAAGTTCACTGCTGTAATATTTCAAGGTTTTGCACAGAGACTAGCAGGCTCAACAGACAGATATTAGAGCATCCTTTGTAGGTGCAAATATTCAAGTAGAACATGTACATAGAATTAAAGGTGCTTAAGGTAGCTATGAGACACCCAGTTCTCAGCTAGATGATGCACTCAGTTATGGGAAAATGTGCCCAGATACAACATAGAAAGGTGAGGCACCTACTCAATTGTTTAAATTAATTAAAATCTAATACCTTTTTTAAGGATATTAAAACAAAGCAAGGAAAATAAATCTATTCTGAAATACAGGGCCTAATCACTTAATCTGGCCCAACAGTACCTATAGCTGGGCGTGAGAGGTAACACAGATGTTTTAGATCTCCAGTCTCATCACAGACCTTCTGTGCTTCTTGAAATATATAACAAGGCTATTTTTTTTTCCTGGTTTGCACTGAATCAATCACAGAGTTGTCCTGACAGCTTGAGCCTGTTGCATTATGCTGCTACTGTAGCCACAACTTTTCCCAGTTACTCCCACCTCTGATATACCCCTCAGCACTTGCATTTAAGCTGTAGACACAGATGAATAGTTTAAATCAAGAAATGTAGCTCTACAAAGGCACAGAAAGCCTGCTATGCACTTGTTGCATGCCTTTCCCAAATACACCAGATGGATTCTTTTCCTGAACACTTCTCTCCCATGCATCCCCATCCCCAGTTTGATGCCACAGTTCTCCTTTCAGAGTGGGATGGCTACACAAAAATAACTCCCTGAGAACGCAGAGTGAAAAGTACTACCCCAAAGCAAAGCAGCTCCTCTTAGACACTGAGCTGTGCCAGTAAGTGCTAGCAGAGGTACCCCTGCGAGATCCTGGTACTTTCTCCTGACCACATTGCTAGCACCAGCATTTCACTCCACCTCCTGTGAGGCCCAGCAGAGGACCCAGGGGAAGGCAGGACAAGCATGGACCTCTTTGGGCTCTGCTGCTTTCCTCTGCCCTGAGGAACATGCTCTTTTCACCTTCCGTATCTCCCTAGTCACCTGTGCCCCTGCTGAGCAACCTCCTTGGCCAGGCCTTGCGTCACGTATCCTGCCTTTGTGAGGGAATTATCTCCCAGATCAAGACCCCCAATGTCTTCCCTGCTTGTAAACTTCCCTGGGAACTGGGAAAACAGCTGAGATTAAAAGCGCCACATTAATTATTCCTTCAGTCTGGCACACTTTGGATATGATTTAAAGTTCTTGGTTTCATTTTACATACATAAGCCACGTCTGGGTTATTTGCAGGTGTAGATCTACCTAAAGTTATGCTGGCAAGGAACACAGCACATCAATCTTTCTTTGTATGCAAGTCAGGCACCCGAAATGAGCACAAAACCTGCCAGTTAAATAGGACACTCCTCCTATTTTGCATATTTTCAATGTTACTCTCCCACATCACATACACGGAGTTTATACAATTCCCGTCTGATCTCTTAGTGTCCAGAGGAGAAGAGAATGGGACCTTATTCTAAACTTAAATATTGAAGGACAGACGCTTTCCTAATTTATCTATAGGGTTCATGCCAAAAATCCTAAAGTTTGAGCTTGGTATATTGCTGCCCCAATTAAAATGGAAAGGCTCTCTCCCAGTACTCTGCCCTTTAAGAGGTTTCAAATACCACATCCTATTTATCTTCCTGAGCAGCACCGCTGTAGGAAGTCCCACAAATCAATCAGTTGTAAAAATATCATGCATTTCCACGAAGTTAACATAAACAAGGAAGTGCAGATTCCCTGAGTTTGTCAAGTGCTCTGAACACACTTCTAGAGTGACATTCTGATGTATGTAAGCACTCCAGCACCCAGGGTGAGTCTATCAAAAATTAAAAAGACTCTAGTTATACCAAATTTGTTACTCTATGTAAATGCAGACAGTAGTTAATGAAGTCACCTTTGACAATTTCATTACCTTTCCAACCATGCTTGAGCGATATTCAAAACTGAGTGGAGCAGGTTCACTATTGAAAACGAGACTCACACATATATAAGCAAATTAATTACTTAAAATCAACATGTTGCAGTTCTCAAGGGCAATTCTCAATGTGTTGATATTCTCAAGTTTCAGCCATTAATTTTTCAGAAATTCAGTACTTAGGTACTGAAAATCCATGACAGTATTTATGAACTGCACAAGCTCAGGAATTTTGTACCAAAATTGTGGTGTTTTCTCCCCATAATTTCTCTGCTAAAAAGTTTTGGTTATCCAGTGAGAGAACAGCAGCAACGTGACCATCTCATGCCAGGGATTGTGAATTACAAATTCCAGTTGTAGCATACAGTTTGTGAACCATCTCTCCTGTAAAACTTCTTCACTCAAACCACTTGGTGAATACTTATGCATGATAAATACATGCAGAGATCTCAGGGATGATTCACTTCTGACATGTGAATAAAGAAACAAGACTAAATTAATCTTGTTCCAGATTCACTTAATGAAATTAAACCCCGCCAAAGTACTCCAGTTTGATTTATAAAGCTTTTAGAGTATAATGTTTTGGGAGACAGTTACCCGAGATCCTACCTTTTTCCTCCTTACAGTGCCACAGAGGAGGTAGTTGCTGCGTGGCTTCCTGGAACAGACTGACACTACAGCTCTTAATTTTACTAAAGGCATTTTCATGGACAGGTCCAGTAAAGGAGCACACATTTCCTCAGATGGTCTGGTAGAGTTTGATGCCTGTTTACTTAACCTAATTCTTATGTCAGAATAGAGAGCAAGAATTGAAATTCGTTTCTTCTGGAGTCTTTTTTCCATTTTTTTAATCTAACTTTTTCAAAAATCTTTTCAAATTTTTAATCTTAAGTCTTTCAAAATTATATATGCGAATCCTGTCACTGGGAAATGTGACTCAATGCCCGTGATAAATTAATATACAATGAAATCAATGCACAAGTACTGTGGACTGATAATGACAAAAACTTTCATTTGGGCATCCTTAACGACGCAATAGGCTCATGTCTCAATTGCAATAAAAGTTGACAATAGATGAAACTACTGTGTAGGCTACTGAATCTGCACAAATAGTTCTTCTCACCGAAGATCCTCTAGGCTTTCATGCTATTCACAATAAACAAATTTCTTATCTGACCTGCAATCATGGGATTCTTACAGTAGTAAATATTATACTTGGCACGCATTTGTGGGATGATACTCGCAGTACTGTATTTATAGTTGGCAGCATTCCTTATAGCTGTATATTATTCTAAGACGTTTGTGAGCTATACCTTTGAAAAGCTTACTAAAGTAAAACAAAATAGAAAGAGAAAGGTCAATGGAAAGTATCACTTTTCTAATGCTTTCTGAAAGAGAGAACACAGTATCAAAATGGCTGAGGTGCCAGATGAAAATTAATTTAGAGATTTTGCGTTTGTTCACCCTGAAATAACACTCCAAGCCTTACAAAAGCACAACCAGATGAAAGATGTCTTCATATGTCTATCTTAAGGTCAGTACCTCTGGGAACAAATTATAAGAAATTTTGCCAAGAGTTTATCCCACAACAAACCATCTGAAATAGCCTATAAATAAAATATCTGTGAAGGGATTCACAGATAGAGAAAAAAGATTGTTATACGGGTAAAAAAAACAGTAATAGAAAAACAGCTATTTCTTGCAGCCAAAATTGAACCAGAAACCTGGAGTTTCCCATATTTCAGTGACCTCTGATGAAAAACAGCTCAAATAATTGCATGTTGTTTTTAAGATGAAGAACTGTGCTCAGGGTGACAGGTCACTTCAGGGCCCTGTCCATAGCTCCCTGCCAGCCTCCTCCCACGGGGACCAGAAGGAAAGGTGCCTTGGATGCCCTGCACTCCAGCCAGGGGGGTGTGATGGGCCCTGGCTGGGCACCCGTGCCCTGCCACGCTGTGGGGGGACCCTGGTGCTTCAGCAACTGGAAACAGCTGGGCAGGTGGGTCAGGATCAACCTCTGAGTGTGCCTGGCCCTATCACAGCCCTGCTGCACATGGAAGGTTGGTCACCCAAATCCAGGCAAGACTGTGTATTTTAAGCACCTTGGGAAAGTGCAACAAATGTCTCATTAGTTCTCCATAAGAAAATAAAGTGTTATATTTGTGTCACTAATCACAAAAGCTATTTATAGCTATTTTAAGACTGTTCTGATGCAATTAAAATTTTAGAAATATTTTCTCCCTACTCAGCCAGTTTATGCACGTATAGGAGGCGCCCCCTTAACGCTTTCCTTATTGTACCTAGTAGCTTTCCAGCCCTTTGAATTTAGGACATTTACAAGTTTTCATACCATTAAACCATTAGGTATTACTTAGTCTGCAGCAATAAACTACAAGGCACCTGCATTTATATGCTGAAATACAGCAACGCATTTAGCCAAGTTGTGACAGTACTTTCTAAGTCTTCTTTAACACTTCATCCATTTAATAGCAATTAATTAATACAGAGCTATTAGAAAAAATTGTGAAACCATTATAGAAATAGCAAATTCTCTTCTTGTACCAATGAGAGAATCTCTAGTGAAGTCAATGGATGTAGCCCGTATTATACAGCAAATGTGATTTCTAAACTATATGTCTTCATGCATTACTGAAAGAACTCTGAAATCAATTTGAGAGCGAGGGTGTCAGCACTAATTCCGCTGGAAAAAAACCCACAAATTTCATGCCATGTGACTAAGCCCAATTAATTCCCACTTTTAGAGACTCGTTTTCACTTCTAGCTGGTTTTTTTACTTACTGCTTTATACGTTCTCTTTTGTCCAGCATGTTTTCTGATTTGCTCTCCATTAGGCCCAGTTTCAACATGCATGGAATAGATAATGTCAAAGAAATCTTCTACGACGGCCACCCGCCGTAAAGACAGCTTCTCGTCTACACCTACTCCATCCTGAAAAGGAAAAAAAAGAGAGAACAGAAAAAGTAAGAGAGACAAGATGAGTAGATAAATTGTGACAATCATGAGACACATTGTCCTTTTTTAGAAGGGAGTTAAAGACCCTTCCATTAATATCTGAAGATCACCCACCCTGCAAATGACAGACATAGTATTGTAGGATCACACAGGCCCTTGCAAGCAGTCCATTTTGCCAAACCAGGGCATTTAGCCTCTTAATAGGAAGTGGTCTTCCACTCCAGTATTTAAAAAAAAAACCAAAAAGTATCTGTGCTTCTTTCTCTAAAAGCACAAACACGATTCAAAGGCAGAAGCAGTTCCAAAGACATGGCACAAAAATGCATTATGTGGTTGTTAGTAACGATGTAACAGCTCTTTTATTCTCTGATTTCCTTCCCAGTAAATCTGTGCCTAGCATTTCATAAAGGTATTTAATAGAAGTTTTTAATTCAAAGAGCTGACTGTAGTTATGAACACGAAGGAAGTTATTACAAACAATTTGCCCCTGCAAAAATTGCATGAAGACATACCACATGAAGACATACCACAATATGAGGAAAAGAAAGGGATGTTGTTAAAATTTTCTACTTTTGCACACAGATGTCCAGTTGGAAGAAGTGACAGAAAAGTGAGAACACCTAGCATCTGATTTTCAAAAGTGATAGTGTCATGGTAGCTAAAAACTTCTAAAAAGAAACAGTCCCCATTGTCTCTGAAATTAATCAGTGCAGTTCGGTTCCCACCTTTTTAACAGAACCATGCACATGAGGTTTTGTTTGTTTTACAGCTGCCTGTGGACTCCGTTCTAATGCAGGGGCAGGAACTGGGACTCTTGTTTTTCCAGAATAGACATCTATCAAGCAGGCTGCATTTTGTAATACAAATCAGTATATGAAGAATGAAATAAAAGTGGCCAATTCACTTGTACTCCAACACTGTATTCGAATTTAGATCTTTGGAGGCAGCAGCATAACCTAACATTCACTGTGTATTTTAAGCAATAAGGGTGTTCCAAACTTAATATATTTTATAACACCAGTACTGCTCATGTAATTCATGCCACAACAAAACTGATTTACATGGGCACTTCTATGACAAAATACATGCAATTATGGCTTCAGTGACCGAATAAAGACAAAAGATGAGAAATTAAAAGGTAATAATTATGTATAACTCCCACTTGCTGTCCCCCTGATCATAACTTCTTGCTAACACACTCCACTACGTTTGCTGTATGTGGACAAACATGATTCATTTTTCTCACTCCCCCTATTTTTATTCCAGCCCACTTCAATTTTTCATATATTTCGAAGAAAGAACCCAGATAATCCCAACAGCTCCAAAGAACCCCCCAGGGTGACACAGAGGACCTCTGACACGTTCCTAGTAGCAATGGAGAAAATGTCAATGCCTTTATAGTGTAACCTTCTAAATGTGCATTATTCCAAGTGATAGTGGGTTAGGAGGTGTTGATACACCAGCAGCCAGACAGGTTACACCCTGTCCTGCTCCAGTATGCCCAGCCTTCTTCAGAGAGATCCCTGCCCAAAGCTACATGGCCTCTTCCATTGTGTTCTTTATCCCCAGGAGACAGCTGGACCTGGGCAGAACCCTGGCACACGTGTGATGAGAGGACTGCCACAGTTCTGATGGAAATGACTGTGTTGAGGATTCAGGGCGGAAGGAGATGAGGAATTTGCAGGGCAGTCTCCACCACAGGTTAAAGCCTCCGTTCAGCTGGGAACAGTTGCTCTGAGAAAGCTGTGAAGCTAGCTCCCAGCCCATGATCAGTCACTGACCACCAGCTCAAAAACTTTGGGGTATTGTGACAGGTTTTGGTTAAAGCATCATTAAGAATTTGCTTGGTACTACCCACCACCATTTCCTACTATTTTAAAAAAAAAATTGCTTTAGAGATAGGACCAACATCAAATTCAGATCTTTGCAGCTTTAATCTTTAGGGGAATTCACATGTGAGCACTGTAGGGGGGCCCATCTTCAATCATTATTTTCTCACCACCCAAACAGCACAGTGGGATCCCATATGATTTCAAACACTCCTATCATGACGACAGTGTTATCTCACACTGCTCTCCAAATACTCAGAAGTTTATAGTGTTGATTAACTGACAAAGATTTAATCTGTTTATTACTAATGAGTTTTGTTTTATGAAATTTCCTACAAGGGAGCTCTCTTTTTTAATTAAAAAGAAATGCATTACAACAATATTAATTTAAAACCTGAGATGCCACCTCAGCAGAGCTGACAGATGCAAACATTATGAATACATTCAAAGAAGAAACTCGAAAATGAAACTCATTTTGCTGCTTTTGGCGGCCATAGTGTGCAGTGCTCTGTCTAATGGTCCTACTACCTCCCTCCCCGGACATGGACACCCAAAGGTTGGCAAGTATGATCTCGGGGTGCTCTCGAAGGGGCATTTCTCCATGCAGCTGACTAAAACAATAAGCATTGATGCTACTTCTAAAAATACACAGAAGTAAAGTCTGCACAAATTGTCATGACTCCCAATTGAAGCGCTAGAAAATGAATACAAACTTTCCAAACCTTGTCAGTCAAAAAGGGTAGGAAAGAAATGGTTAAAATGGAGTAGAAACTGCTTCAGGGGAAGACAGGACTACAATTTAATATGTACATCTGTAACTTTATCTAGTGGAGCCTGGACATGACTAAGTTGGCTTCATCCTGCTTGGTGCCAAGACAATAAGGTAGACCTTGATTCGGAACACCTGCAGTGCTGCAGGAGGTGCCAAGCTGCTGTGAGTGAGCTGTTCAGTGCATCCGGCAACACGCAACGCTGTGCAGAGATGTGAGCCTCAGCTGCAGAAGCAATACACCAGATGAGTAATTTGAATAAGGTAGCTACTTACTGACACTTTTGATATTCCACACTGACATCCCAATACGTAAAAAGCTGGGCAAATGATAAAACCTCAAATCTCCATTTAAACCATGAAGTCTCTGAAGTGGACGCAGTTGTATCAGGCTTTCCTGCCATATGCCATTACACTACACTTTTATCCTGAAATTGCTATTTGATAAAGGCATTAACAAAGCAGCTCTGCTTTATAAGCTGGCTTTGGGTAAAAATTTCCACAGTGCCTAAGGGGACAGTTTTTTAGCCTCAACTACGGCTAAAAAAAAAAAACAAATGAGAGAATGCATCGCAATGTTATTCCCATGACTGAAAGGCTATGAAATGTCCACAAGGGACAGGACAAGTAACAGGCTTAAACCACAGCACAGGAGATTTACATCAGACATTTGGAAAAACTTACTATTGATGTGGATAGTCAAGTACAGTAATAGTTTGCCTGGGGAGGCTGTGGGATGTATGTCACAGGAGGATTTTGAAACCAGGTTAGGCAAATATCTGTCAGAGACAGTATGAGTAAATCCTGTCTTGGGTAGACTAGATACTAATTGAGTTTCTTCTTGATAACTCTAGGAAGCTTAAATACCACTTTCAAAGTGACTTGGGCACTAACAACTCTGGAATAGCAAGGAGGATATTTATAAATCACTGAGGTATTTTTAGGACTTTTATTCAGCATGGAAAGAGTCCAAGCCTCACTTTCAAAAATGACTTAAGAATGGAAGCCTCACTGAATGCTTCACTTCCAGAACTGGACTTAGACTCTTAAATCTTTTAGGCTGAGTTTCATGCCTCTCCTTTCAGCCATCACTGAGGTGTGCCATGCCCTGCCCTAAACCAGTTGTCTCAGCTGCCTCTCTGGCCAGCAGTGTGACAGACACTGACAAACTACACTCATCCCTATAGCTGCTGGAATGGTTTCTATCTCTATCAGTGAGATGTTACTTCATTTTACTCTTTGCATTACAGTTTCTCCTCTTTACTCTCGGTTTTATGTATATCCAGAGATCTTCCTATGTTAGTAGGATACAAATAAAAAGTGTTTCTTTACACTTTCAGGACTACAAAATCCATTTTTACTCTGAGATTAAAGTTTTTTGCTTGTTTGTTTTTAGATATCTAGACAAAGAATAAATTTCTGGACAGAAGTGAATTTTACAGAGAGTTGTGCACCTCTCAGAAAGTGCTAAAGATCCCTTTGAACCAGGATGCCTGGGGAGACAGGCAGTCTCTTTTATTGAGTTTGAATCTACAGGGCTTGTCGGAGTAAAGAAGTGAAGAAAGTTTGCCAGTAAAGTGAATAGATAAAACTCTTAAGGCAGCAAAAATATCTATTAAACGAAAGGTTGTCATTTTTATAGTTACTTTGCAGAGGAGAAAGAAGTTTAATACAAGCCTTTAAAATTAATGCCACTGAAACAAAACTGCTTGTAATTCCTTGCTTGAGAATAGATGCCCCATCTCCTGTTGAAATTTCTAGGAGGAAATAGGTCTCATAAAACACCCTCTTGCCTTGTGAATGAATATAACTATCAGCATCTTGACAGTGTTTGAAAAATATTCCTATAAAGACATGATAGACGGAAATAGAAAATAAAAGGAAAGTCTTGGTTGGTAATTTTATAGAAAATGTTCAGGTCTATAAAAACCTCTGTTGTAAAAGCATCAAAGCCAGAAGCACCTACAAAACATTAGGAGTAGATGCAAATAACAATGCACCTAAATATTTCATTGCATAATATAAATCACATATAAATCTAAGACTGCTCTGAATGCAGAAATATGATGTGTAACATTTTTCTCATATAACCAGCTCAGACAACAGCACGGTTAAAGCTCATTTATGTCCCCACACTTCTGCTGACTTGTACCACATTTTGAATTTCCCCTGGATGAGAAGCAAAGTCTTTTGCTGACTGAAACACCATACCCTGAATGAAAAAAAAGTTTTGCTCATAGCCCTACGCATTGTTAGTTCATGCATAATGAACTCCTGACATGACTGTATGTAGATGCTTTATTCCCTCTGGGTTCAAGATAGGAAAATTTTGTATTGAAAGTGTTAGGAGGAAGCATGAACCCTACATATCTGTCTGCAGAAATAAGTCAGAACAAATGAACAGATTGAAAATCCCATTGTACATTATTTCCTTTATCTGCTTGGTTAGTAACTGCAAAAATATTAATATTTCAAAATAGGGATGATCATTTTAGAATGCCTCTCATTCCCACAGAAATGAAAAAATTACTTCAACTGGCCCATGTATTTGAACTCCTAGGTTATTAGTACACCCATTTGAATATCTGGCTCAGTGCTGTCAGCACAGTGAAAATCTACAAAAGAGCAAAAGTTATTAGTATTTGGTAGCTATTATTAAGCAGCCTAAATTAAATAAACTGATCATTTCTATCCAGTTCCAAATGGAAAGTGTCTATAATAGCAAAAGGGATATTTATTATTTGAAATTTACAGTTTCTGTTCCTCATTATATCATGTTTGAACAGCAAATCTCATTTTTTACCAGCAGATGGAGACAGGAAAAGTCAGAGTTATTTTAAAACAGATACACACCAGAACCATTTCCAGCTGACAAGTTCTCCCTTTAGAGAAACATACACTAAAAGAACTAAACAAATAAGCTAGGACACGGCAGCAATGAGTCAAACTAATGGTAGACATAGATCATGAAAATAAAAAGAATAAAGTGAACTAAAATGGCAAATTAATTTGCCCTTTGAGATGAGAGACTAAAACTAAACAACAGACACAAAGTTTTAGTGTATTATGAAAGCTGTAGCTGAGAAAAAGTCCTCTTACTGGCTTGATAGGTGAGTTCAAAATAACCAATAAACAAAATCAATAAGTCCCTTTTTCCTTCATCTCTTGAACTGTTCCAGATGATGGGGAAAACACCAAAGCCAAATCTCTGCCCATAAACTGTAATGCTGGGTGCCATATAAGTAAAACATCCCACCCAAAAAGGCTCTCCTACTGAGTCTTTTCAGGTGAGGCCATCATCTGGTGTGGATCATTAGCTCCATTAAATTAAGCTCTAGCAAGCAGAGTGAATGGGTTATGAAACTCAACTTGCCAAACTGTAAAAGGAAGGTCTGTCACCTTTCTTTCCTTGAAGCATAGTAAAACAGGCCCGGAGATTATTTCCTGATATACGAAGTATTTTCGAAGGTATCTTCAGAGGTTTCTTTGGCATCAATAGGATAATAACCTGGCCAGTGGTCTCTGAGATAAATATTTAATGCTCTTTCCATATGAAAGAAGGGCAAAAACTTTTCTTTCTCATCTTTCTTCAGAAGTGGGTATGGATGGCAAGAGGCAGAAACTGATGTGCAGGAAGTTCCACCTGAATGTGAGGAAGAACTTCTTCACTGTGCAGTGACTGAGCACTGGAACAGATTGTCCAGAGAGGCTGGGGAGTCTCCCTCACTGGAGATACTCAAGAACAGTCTGGATGCAATCCTGTGCCATGTGCTTTAGGATGATCCTGCTTGAGCAGGGAGGTTGGCCCAGATGGCCACAGTGGTCCCTGCCAAGCTGACCCACTCTGTGATTCTGTGAAAGGCAGACCTATTATCATCAGTGAGAGTGCAGAAGAGATTTGAAATAAAACATGGAGTGCATGTACTGACTCTTGCATCTCCTACCAAAAACAAGCATGGACATGGGAAACAAGAGGTAATTTCAAAAAGATGCCTGCACTCAGAGTCTTGAAGGAATGGCAGGAGACCCCGGTGAGGAATACAGGACAGGCAGAGCCCTGGTTGCAGTTCACTCTTCACAGTTAAGAGTTGCTTCTTAACTGAGGTCTGAATACCCTTTTCCCTCAGCACACTAACACCTGATTATTTTTTTCCTTTGATGTTTAAACATTTACACAACCCTTCTGAACAAAAGCAGGTCAGAAGCTGGGTCACACTTCACTGCTTGTGAAGTCTGTAGCTGCAGGCTAACCAAACACCACGAGCTGTATCTCCATCAGCAAGCTGGGCACCGCAGGAGCAGCACAGCTGTGGAGCAAAGCACTTGATACCAAGCAGCTCATGCCACACCGTAAGTACTTCAGGCTGTCTCTGACCTGGACCTCTGCAATGGACACACTCTTCTGGTCACAACCCAGTAGGTGCATGTCTATCAAATGCCAGTTTTCTTTCACTGAAAGGAATCTGTTTATACACTGAAAAAATACCGCACTGTGAAACAAAGCCCAGCAAGCTCGGTCAGGAGCTTTGTTCCAAAGACATACTCATTTTCCAAACTAAAATGCCAGTGCAAATGCAGCCATGGCTTCCTTAATAAAGCAACAAGATAGGATTTTTCACACACACATATTGTGATGAACCTTACCCAAACTGATGAGAAAGATACTTAACTACCTAGCTCAGGGACACGCATGGCCCTGGTGTGACTCAAGAGATAAGAAACAAGCTGAACAAACACTTGCTCTGAAATAGAGACCATATTTGCCACACTACTCCTTCTACACGCCTCCCTTTCCAGCAAACTCCTGCCTACTTAGCCTGTTAAAACAACAGATGATGCTTCCATCATTACATGCTCTCTGATTTCAGCTGGGCTTTTTTCCTCCATTTTTTGACAGAGAAAGCAAATTAATGCTCTATTCTGCCTACAAAAGTTTGTTGAGTTGGTGTATTTAGTACAGGAACAAGTAACCCAGGCACTACAAGCATCATATTGAGTGAAATGTATGTGATAATTCCAATCAAACCAAAGCTAGAACTGGACAGAGAGAGAGGAAGAACACATATAACACCTGCAGGGAAATGGCAGTTTGCATTTCAAAGCTGAAAAATTATGGTATAATAATAATAATAATAATAATATCTGCAAATTGAAAAAAAAAGCAATTTCTTGAATTACATTTTTTTATTAACTCGAACTTAGCTATAATTTAGCTACGAATTCTTAATTTTGAAAAATTGTCTCAAAAATAATTTCTGATCTTAGGAAATTTCAAAAGAGCTTTTTCTGAAGCTTGTATTTCAAAAGAGAAGCAGTAACTATTTGTTTTTTTGATAACCAGATTGTATTATTTCCTGTTCCGTGAAGGATACTGTCTCTTTTCTAATGGGTTAGTGCTCTAGTAGAAAATACTAAGTTTTGACTTTGAAGTCTATTTTTTACAAAAATATTCATGACAGTTCTGGGAACATCCAGCACAGATCACTTGCCCTCTTCAAACTCCCTGTTTGGTAAGCAGCTGAGAGCTAGTAAACCTAGCTGGGACATCAAGGGTAACTGAACAGAGGAAAGTGTAACACGGCCAAATCTAACTGAAGCTTTTTTGTTTAAGTTCACACTCATGACCTAAGTTTTAATGCATGTATTCCTTCTTCATGACTCATTAAAGGATTCATCTAGGTATAAGGACCTTCTACGAGAATTTTCTGTAATTGTGTGAATTCTAAGAAATTGCAGTTTTTAAGCTTAAAAAGCTGTCAACATTTCAGTTCTACCACAAAACAAGATGAAAGTGTGTGAAAATTCATCCCATTAAAGTAACATTTTATTCTTTTACTGAAAGTAAAACTGAACAGAGAGGTAAGTATTAAGATAACTATAAGATTCCTCCTAAGATACTAAAAAAGTTTCAAAGAAGATATTCTGAGGCTGGAGGTAATATTTCTGTGTACAGATTTCTTCAGCTGCTGAAAAAACTGTAAACTCACCATCAGACTAAAGTAAAAAAACTAAAGGATAACAACTCACTGAAGCACAAGTGTCCACTAAGTGTATGAAGTATGAATGCTGAAACGACATTGTCGTTTTCATCTTTCTTCTCTTCATACATTTCATCTGATAGTTACATCTGCCAAGCTGTAAACAGTTACTCCAGGACTTTTCCAGAGAAGACTGCAATGCCAAGCTAAATGCTTGGCAGCGGAACTGCCTTTTCAATCTCACAGCTAATCTGGAAGGGTCAGCTACTCCTGGTGAGTGTTTTAAAGAGAAGGGACTTCAGCTCCCCACTCTGACAGCTCAGCACACTGTACAGCGATTTCCATGAAACTTGGTTTCCAAAAGTTAATAGCAATTATAATACATACAAAACTTAGTTTTACTTTAGTCTCAAGCTAGACAGTTCTTTGTACCTCTGCTGTGCATGAAAAGATTTGCTTTTCCCAAATAAGGGAACAAGGATAAACCAACTTATTGTCCTCACATATTTTTGACTGTAGGGGATTTTAAAATGAATAGGTGTGAATCCTAGTGTGGGACTGCTTAGTATGTTTGGGGCTTTTTCCTAAATTATAAGATCTGGTATTGTCATCAGCTCAGAAAAAAGAAATGGGCAAGCTACTAATTAAATGTTAACTCCTAACATTCCTGTCATGCTCCAAAAATGAACAATTGCTCAATTATAATTTAAAGTGTGCTATACTTTACAGGTATTCAAGCACTAGAGGAATGCAATGTAGATCTATAATGCCACCTTTTTTCAGACTGATGAAATGCAACTACTGTACAAAAAAAGTAACCTTAACACTAAAATGAAGCTTAAATAATAAGAACTCATCACCCCAAAGTGCTGCCTGTGAAATTAAATATATTAAATATATATATTTTAAAATTATATTCTGAATACTCATAAGCCTCTGACGCAAGGGTGTTGGCAGAGGGAACTTTTTAATACATAATGTGAAATGCAAGTGCCAAGTGTTACATACTGCAGTCCAGTGCCAAGAGCATACCACACCACAGATCAACACTGCTCAGTGACAAAACATCTAAATAAAAAAATTGCTTCAAAATCCTAGCTAATTGGTAAAATATTCCAAAAAGTCAGGGGAAGAGGACGAATCAGAGGACTGCTGATGGGATATAGTGGTTTTGTGTCTAGGTCTCTGGGTGCAACTCCAGCAAGGGCTTTTTTCCCTTAAAGTTGCTTCCTCCTTTCACCTGCTGCCTATGGCAAGGAACAGCTTTGGGGTGGCAGGGAGATGAAACGTGTGACCTAATCTCTCCCATCGATGCTTCTGCAACAGCTGTTCACTTGCTTATACAAAATGAGTTCATGGTCTCAGCACAGCTCCCAGAGGACAGCTGTCTCCATCACCAAAACCACTGCTACAACAGCCCATTAGGTGCCATTAATTGGTAACCTCATTAGCATCATCAGTAAAGACACTGGGGATCAGATTTTAAGCTGCACTGGTGCTGTACAGGCAGCTTATGGCATGGAAAACATCAGTGGCTTTGCACAACCCGTACAAAGCTTTGGTGCTGATGCAGCCCAAGCACTGGCTCAGCAGCCTCCCTTGCAAGGCCTAGTGCAGAATAATGACAGCTGTCCCCAGCTCCAGTGCCAAAGGGGACAGGAGTCTCCAGGGCACCCATGTTCCACTTGTAGCCTGGTTCTCCAACCACATTCCCACACTGGGAAAAAGCTGCTTGTTGCAGGGAGCAGAGAGGTCCTTCCCAGACTAAACATTCCTGGAGTACAAATTAACAGCTCCTAATGGAGATCCCTCTAGATTTCCGCAAGGACAAATGAGCAGGGATTACGAAGGGGCTCTCTCTAATTGCACAGGTAATGTTACCTGACCAGGGACAGAGGCCACTGGGGACTCAGCAGTCATATCAGTACAAGCAGAATGCAGGGTCACTGACTCCCACCTGCATGGAGTCTCAGAAGCAGCAGTGGTGTGCCAGCCCTGATGACCTACAAACATCAGCAAAGTAGGAACTGTAGGGATTAGGGTCTGTTCTCAGAAGAAGCAGCACAGCACCCAGAAAAATCAGGCAAAACACTGGATACACAATCTCTCTACCAGGTTTGAAACAAAAGTAGTAAATATCATGTCAGATATCGGCAATGAGTTTTTGGTGCAGCCAGCAATGCCATGAGCCAAATATCTAACCATGTTCTTCAGGAAAATGCATCATGGAGGGGTGTAAAAGTTACCCTTCCAAAAAGACAGGAAAAAAACAGAAGTTTTTTCATCTTCCCTCAGACCTGAGGGAGGGCTAGTACCCTCAAAAATATCATCAAACTAAATTAATTGGTAGATAATGAATATTCTTTTTTAGTTTTGTTAATATTTGTATGTGTGTGCACAGATAAGGTTTTATGAAATTACCTCAGCAGGCTTATGTGCAGCTCTTCAATAACTTACTTGTTGAGTTTTTCCTTAATTAAATTACATTTCTCCAATTCTATCACTTTTTTCACTCCTGCAACACTTTTTTCTCCTGGGTAACCTAGGCAAGAACAAGTGCCAGATGCAAAAATCTTGTGTTCCTGTGAGGAAGCCCTATTAGCACAGACAGATTATTTACACCACTTTTTTTCTTTTTCTTCTTCCTCCTTTCCTTAACCATAAACAAAGTCTACAGCATGAAGAGGCCAATCCTTGCCAGCAGAACCAAGTTTTGAAAAACACTGCTCCACCATATGTTCAGTCCTGACCAGCGTGATAGTTCGGAAGCTGACATCTGCAGATGGGGAGTTCATACCACCATTCAGCACAAACATGCTGCTACTGTACACTGAAGTCAATATTAGCCAGACTTTGCTTAGGAGAAATTTCCAACACTGATCTACAGTTTCACCTTGCCAACTAATTTCTGTTACACTGATGTAAATGAAATAGTTATAAAAAGAATCTCAGAGAAAAATGGTGACGCTGAGTGAAAAAGGGAGCCCTGGTAAACCCTTTTGGTAATCTCCTTTAGAAAGAAAATTAATCTGTGTCAGATATTACATTGAAGCTGTTGGTGTAATAGAAAACACTTGCTAACGTTACATATGATGGACCTTCACGAAAGCCCACTAAACTCTATTTGGCCTACAGGGTTACACACTACGAGGATACAATGACCTCAAACAGTCCCCTGAACATCTTTGAAGACTCAGTGAACTCAGTTTTTCTCTAAACAAGATATATCAAACTTGCAATAAGCACTGTATGAACCAAAGTCTTTCTTGCCTTTTTTGATGCTCTTCTTAAAGCAGCAAGAATACTCTACTTAAATGTTTGCTGGAGTGACATTGGTTCTCCTACAAAAACAGTAAGATAAAATGCATTTTCCCTGCTGCTTCTACTTTTTCTCCCCCTTGCTCCTCTCTCATTCCATCTGCAGCTCCTCATGCAGTCCAAAGACTTTTTCCAGGGCTTAAACAGATTTATGGCTAACAATTTCCACAGGGACTGTGTGCATGTTCTCTCAGGCATGCTCAGGCACCAACACTCATCAGAGGGCTGGAAATCAAAATCTGTGTCAGCTGTGCCACTGGCAGTGAAATTCCATGAGTTCATGTTTGTCGTGTCCCTTGTTCAGACCTTTAGTGTATAGCAGTGCCCTTCTTCAAAAGCCTGTATCTAAAAGCCTCTGTGTGAATTTTCTTTAAAATGTTTTGCAGTCTTATATGCACATCTACCATCGATTATTAAATGGGAGAGGAAATGGAACCATTTTACTTTATTATGTTGCTCTGAAACCGAAATGGACAATGTCTGGACTGTAAAATCATAGTAGAAAGAGGTTAGACGCTGAGTTACATTAATTTTACTCAGAACTTTTCCTGCATCAAATTTGGAGCATGCCTGAGCAGCAAACAGTTCAAAACAATGGTAACTACAACACTGACTTGGCAAATGCTGTTATATTGAGTAAATTCAGCTTCCTAATTTTTATAAATATTACCTACCTAGGTTTTTTTTAGTGTAGATAAGAGGTACATCCCACTTCTGATCGCTAATGAGGCTGCCCACCATCCCTACTCTTTTTCTAACAGAATTAAAGGAACAGCCAAATAATGAAGGGGACCATTATTGCCTCAACAATTACCTCAACTGCAAAACCTGGTATTTTGAATAGTAGATAACCAGGTTTGCTCAACATCTGACGTATGATAAAAGACAGGAAATCAGAGCATTTGCAAGTTGAAGACTCCCTATTAATGAGATGTTTGCCAGTCTCTGCCTTAATCCAGGCATGCCCACGAATTTACTACCAAACACTATTGCTTTCCATGTAAATATAGATAATATAATAT